>WBMY01018390.1:264421-323609 GCA_013397315.1 Donacobius atricapilla | reverse complement strand
AAAAAAAAAAAAAGTCTCTTTGTTGGTCAGAAAGAGCCTGAAAAATAGCGACAGGTCAATGGCCCTTTTTGTTAGTACAGACAGATTAGAGAGCTGAATCTACATTATTTAAATTTATAGTGCAGTATGGCACAGTAAGGTAGGAAGGACTTTTATCTCTTTTTTCTTTCTTTCTTTCTTTATTTCCTCTTAACTAGTCCTGCATGTTATAGCAGGAGGAGGAGCTGTGGAAACATACCTAGAAAACCACAGAAAAGCAATAGCCAGGATTTGCACCAGTTTAAGCAGGTTTGAGATCTTTGTAATACCAGTGGGAAAGAGTATTAGGACTACTACAGAACAAATTATGGCCTTATGCATTTCTGCTGGAGGGTTGCAGCAACCTTATCCACACACCCAGGGGAAGACGTCAGGCCAAGGTAATCCCAGGAGTTACTTTTCCGGACCAGCTTTACCGGGGCTCGCCAGGCTCAGGGCAATTCCTAACACGATACTTGAGCTCCTCCATGTGGCAAGCAGCAGCATTAATCTTTCCTGCGTGTGACAAAGAACGTCTTTATTCTTCACAGCGCTTTCCCTCTCATTTTTCTTCTTACATAATATTAAATACTACCAAAAATACAATATTACACTACGGGAAAAGAGGATAAGGAAAGGAGAACAAAGGCAGCGTTACTCTGGCAATTTCTGTTCGTCACAAACAGGTACTTTCATAACACGGTGTAGCTAATTTGCATGTTCACCAAAAAGCCTGTCCCAAGTTCAGCTATAGATCAGCCTTTTTAAACACACAGCTTTGGACAAAATCATACATGAATGCAAATAGTCTCCTTATTAAAGTAGTGCCCTTCCTGCGGTGAAATACCTAGCAAAATAGATCTTCTCATGTTGAAAATTTACAACTTCTGCTTTGTCAGGCTAGAAATAACAAGGCATAGTGCAGGCTTATTCCTTGAAAATTTGATAAAGAGGTTTTTATATTTAACTGCAGCCAAGGGAGACTCTATCTGCCTTTTTGAATGAGTATCTGGAAATTAAAATGGCATTTGTTTAAAAGAAAAAGGCTTATGATTCCAAGTACCTCAGTACAAGAAAGTTACAATGGACATTTATTTTCCCCAACCATTTAACATTTCAAGTTGTTTTGCATATTGCAGAATGTTGTTCAGTCAGGTTTAATTCTGTGCTGAGGGCAAGTATCCTCTCCTATTCCTGTCCCTACACAGCAATACCATTTACTAACACATGACTTAATTAGCTCACACACTTGTTTTTCCATTGACACTCTAACAAGCACTGGTGAAACTGCTCACTTTTCAGTTCACTTGGGTTTTACTCATGTCATAAATTAAGTTATTTAAGGCATATACTCAATAAATATGTTGGTTGATTATGGGGAAAAGCTGAGACCTTGTTTTGAAGAAGTTGTTTTTCCTCAATGGAAAGCTTCATTTCTGCATGGTTTTATTTGCTCATTAGTGAATCGTTGGGGGTGTTTGCCCCACACTATCATGAGAAAATCAGCAAACAGAGGATGCACATCTGAGCTGTTTCAGTGGCAACTAGGCCAAATGAAAGGAAGGAGAGGTGGCAGAAAAAAAATGTCACCTTCCCTGAAATATCTGCATGGAACCTAGAAGCAAAATAACCATATTTCAGGGGTCAGGTATGTAGAGTTATCTGCCTCCAGCCTCTTTCCCAGTGTTGCCTGGATAGCCCATTTCCAAAGTTCCTCATTTGGCCCACTGGTTCCTCATTTGACACACAGATTTCATACAAGTCTAACACAGTGGGTAGCAGGGAGCAGGGAAGAGAACTAAGCTCATCTCCCCCTAAAAACCAAGAACTTAGAAAATCTTATCCAAAAAAACCAAACCAAACCAACAAACAAACAAAAAACCCCGCCACCTTTGTTGATTCCAAAAGAATGCAATCTCACCAAAAGCTTTTAGCTCATTAAACTTCATGCCTTTTTCAGACAATTGTCCAATTACCCACAAATTTTCCCAACTCAGAAACTGCACAAACTAGAAACAAGTTGATCAGTCAGTGCTTTGGCTCTCAGGAAGATGAAGAAAAGCTCACAGAGATTTCTGGTTTTAGTAACTTTAATCTTATCTTCGATTCAAAAACAGTCCCCTAAAATACATCTAAGGATAAATAATGGTTTCAAATTGGCTCTTCCGCTGCCCTTGCTTTATCAGCTCTCACAGACAGAGGGAGCAAACTGCTAATGAGAAAGGACTCCTCTGGCGAAGAAACGCCTCTAAAGGAGTAATCCGGGTGGGGAAAGGATGGCAGCAGACCTGCTCATATCATGACTGATCTGTAAAGGCTATTTTCTTTAGTCTAAGATCCACGTGGAAATTTAGAGGCAGAGTGTGTTTCTGTGCTCAAGCACCATCAATGAATTTCTTTTGTTTGATGCTTGGGAATGGTCTTGCTCCATTCTCGACAAAATTATGAGGCAGGAATGAGAGAAGCAGGGAGTTAAAATAACAATAAAAACAAAACAGAAAAAAGGAACATTCATGTATCGTTTAAACACCATTTAAGCTAATTCCCACATACAACCATGTGGCTAATTAATTAAAATTCTGTGGCATTTATTGTTTAAAAAGTATCCAAAAATTAACTTTTCTTTTAAGCATATTTAACACAAATTTTGAGTACACTTATTCATATTATGCATTAGAAATCTTGTATTTGTGTTGCTGAAGTTCTCATTTTACCCAGAAGCAGAGCATTGAGAACTTCCACACACTATCCCATTCCCAAATCATACCCTGGAGGGATTCTTAAGCTCACCAAGTCCCTCTCCTGCAGGTACGACAATGCCTGTGGTGGGCACCAGCTCACAAAGCATTTAGCTGAATCCTCAAGCCTATTCCCATATACCACCAACTACCTAATAAAAATTAAAAAGCATTTCTCCTCACTACAAACCCCACCGGAATCAGAGTTGATGTTGTTTTTTCAGCGTGGTCATGGCATATTTCCCACATGAATCATCCTGCTCAGCCTCCCCTCCTATCACGCACAGAGGAACACACTGCATTCCTCTCACTCTGGGCCAACCTCGCTCTACCAGAGCCCTCAGCATCTCCTCCCCTACACTCCATGCTATCCTCTCTGGCCCCCAGGCTCCCTTGTAAAGCTCAATTTTAAAAAGCTAGTGTACTGCAGTAGTAGTCATAGCTTGTGAAACTAGTTAACAGGCAGATCAAGAAGGAAACTGGGATCAAGATTTCTGAAAGGGAGAGGGTGTGGGCTCACACAAGACCAAATTTGTAAAAGAAAAAAGGTGGGGGAAAAGGTTCCACTTTGGGGAAATCTGAAAATGATTCAATCAAGGCATAGGAGCAAGAACAAGAGAAAACACTGTTTCAGAAATGGAAAGCTTATGAGGCTAGAGAACAGTATTTACTATGATCATAGAGACCACAGACATTGCATTTCACTCCACAGAATTCCCATGAACAAATTCTATCCATCACCCACAAAGATTGCTCAGAACATTTTCCCTCCTCTGTAGCTATGACATCTCAGTTCAAATCCCCTCCTCTCCATACTGCTTCCCAAGGTTTTAGGTTCATTAATGCTAGCGAGTGCCCATCTCCTTATTGTACTGTAAAGCATCCACCGTAGGCTGACCACCTATCCCCAGGAGTAGTCAGCCACAGCCTCACAGCTGACATCACCCTTTAAACAAGAATGTAGAAGTTTGCAGTTATTTTTTTCTGTTGGCAGAGGAGGGAGGAGGAGAGAAAGTAATTAAGTGCATGAATGCCTAAGAGATAATTTCCTTTTCAATTTATCTGAAGAACGCAGGAGGTTTGAATCATGATTTGAGGAATTCAGATTCATCCATGTTTCCAGATCAGCCCAACTACCACATGTTTCTCACCACAATTACACGATCATACACCAATATTTGGGTATTCCAGTTCCCCTTCCCCCCAGCCTCAACTCTTTCATTTATTTAATCCTTCAACGCCATTGCCTTTCCCCAGGTCCATCTATGAAAGTCAAGGGATTTACACCCCTTGAAACACAGCAATAGATCATGCACTGAATTTAGCTTGTAAAACTATTCACTGTAACAATAGAGTGGAAATTAATGGCCACATCCTCAGCTGCAACCATCAGCTTAGCTCCATTAAAATCCACCCTACGGCCTGACCCCTGAGCGTTGACCTAACTCTCCGCTGTCTGACACAGTTTCCATGGGCTTTGTAGAATGCAGGAAATAGCTGGGGTGTGGGAAAGCCCCAGACATGCCTCCTCCTACCCGGTCCGGGAGGGCTGCACGTCTGGCAGCCCCCCCACCCGGAGGCCCCTGGACCTGGGGTGCTCCTCCCAGACAGACATCCCCGGGATGCAGCCAGCCTGGAACACTTTGCTTTGCAAACTCTTTCCTGCCCAGTAGTCGCAATTTGGGAGAGTCGTTACGAAAAAAAAAAAAAAAATTTAAGGTTTTTTTTGTTTTCAAGCAGACCTTAGGGTGAGGAGAGTAAGCATGAGGTAAGGCTCGCAGAAAAATCTACCATAATTAAAGGAAAAAGGAACACCAATGTCTCAGCCCTGAAGCAGACAAATTGGAAAGTTTCCCTCTTCTAGAAGTCAGTTCTTGCTGCCATGTGTGTTTTTGTGGAAATACCAAAGTCCATGGACCTGCCTTTATGTACACTATACAATCCTGTAAAAATCTTTTTAAAGCTAAAAAGTCTTTAAACTTGAGTACTTTTTATGTATTTTAAATGAAGAAATTATGCTATTTAAAATAACAATGGTATGATTAGTGTATTACTGGTCTCTTGGAATAAAACTCACTTGTTTCATGCTCTTACTATACAAGCTTTGGATTTTACCTTTCCATCAGAAAGAATAGTACCCACCGTGCAATAATTTGCCCATATCCTATTACTTTTCTTGATGTTCTACCTCTTAATTTGGACCTTAATGCCAAGATACTAGGAAGAAAAAACTATTTGTGAATATTCCAATCTTCCTAATAAAAAAGCACCAAAATCCTTGAATCAAAGTGTTACTTTATATGCCACAATTTCCCAGTAGCCCTATTTCTCAATCAGAATTTGAATAATCTTTACAATTTGTATTCCCCAAAACTCAAATTTAATGAGTTAGTAGGTATAGAAAGAGAAATAACAGCTGCAGCTTATCCCGCTGTGCTATTCAGTAATGACAATGTTATACCACATTAGCAATTGTGACATTAATAAAAAGAAGCCCATAGGATTAGCCAGAGACAGCTGACTTTAGTCAAATGTAGGTCATGCTTTGTTTGCTCAGAGCTGGGTAATAAATTTCCAGGTAAGTGCTCTCATGTGTCATACATATATGCCAGGAGCATAATTTCGGCTATACTAAATGATCCACATTCTTAAATTTCTGTAAGCCGTTCTTGAATTATTGTTAAGCATTTAATTCCACAGCAGCATCTTACAGGCTACTTAGAGTTATTAACTCATATGACATTATGTAATGTTTTCTTTCTAGTGGCAGTTAATAGCATCTTGATCTGGTTTCCCTTTCACCTTAAGGTAACTGCAACTCTGAATTGCCAGTATTTAACAAAAGATACTTAGCAAGGAATCAAACTGACTACATTCTGCAGCTCTAGCTAAAGGGGAAAACAGTATTTGGAATCAATCCAAGCAGCAGCAAGATATCTTCCACCACAGAAGAGAGGCTTTAAAAAAAATTTAAAGGAAATAAAAGCATAGCCTTCAATTAATAGTACAAAAGATCCTATCTCAATCTCTGCTACTTTGGCAAGCCCTCAAAATTTGGATTGAAAGCAGACTTTTAAACATATTCATATTTAATCTCAGCACAAGATGTGCATATTGTACACTGAGACCTTAAAGGCCAAATCCTGTGTTCAGTAACACCCTGGCAGACTTCAGTGCAAAAGGGTGAGAGCACTACAGCAGAAGCTGACCTTGAGGTTGTAATCTCACTTTCACTTAGTTTTTTTATACTATGGTAATAATGAAAGACACCAAACAAGATTAGGAGCTTTTCGTACATCCTGGGATGCAGAACAGAGAAGGGAACTCTAGTTAAGAAGAGCTCATATCTACCTTTTTACAGATGGGAGACTGATCCACAGGAAGGCTCAATGGCAGATCCAGATTCCACCCAAGTCTCTTGTCTGGGGGTTGCTATGGCTTCAGTCAGCCACTTGCCCCTAATTTTAGGGGCACTAAGCTCTCTCCTTACAGCCTGGGTGTCATTGGGACTGGCTCAGTCGTGTCTCAGGTGCTCTAGTAGAAGTTCCATGTAGGGGGGTCCATGGCTGTACCTTAGTTCATGTGTTGAGGTAGTGCCTTGTCACCTTATTTACAGTTAATTAGCCCAATCATTTCTGAGCAATAGTAGTTAATGCCTTGACTGTCTTCTATTTTTACCCATGTCTTTGCTAAAAATATATTTACACATCAGCCAGTCATTGGAGGCTTCTGAAGCATGTCAAGGGAAAGAGCTGACATAGCTATAATTCAGTTGATTTTTGTTTGGTTGTTTTAATGGCATATAGTCTTGAAATAGAAAATAAAGACTAGGTAAGTAGTTTCTTCTCTAGTAATTTAGAAATCTTGAAATCAAAAAGATTTTTTTGTGTGTGGGGGGAACTAAAATGAGAAGGCTTTGCAGTCTTTCAGTACAATCCATCAAGTACCTGTTTCTTCAAAGCAATGATATTTTACTGATCTCTTTCTTGAAGGCTGCAGTTGCATCTTTATTACCCTTCATTGTTATCAGTGAAGCAAAATGTCATAGCTACATTTGAGGCAAAATAAATTCCTTTTGTGAGAGGCAACAATTTTCAGCAGACCCTGAATACTTTTGTGCTTGACTTCAAGGAAGTAAAGGTGGTCAGCATCCTTTGACAAGTGTTGACAAGTCTGTGCATTACAATGTATTGTAATATAAGATGTTTGAGCAGGAAGGAAAGAAGGAGAAAAAGAGAGAAAGAAAGAGAGAGAGAGAGAAAGAGAGAGAGAGAATGAGAGAGAAAAAGAGAGAGAAAGAAAAGGAAAGAGAGAGAGAAAGAGGGAGAGAAAGAGAGAGAGAAAGAGAGAGAGAGAGAGAGAAAGAGAGAGAGAGAGAGAGAAAGAAAGAAAGAAAAAGAAAGAAAGAAAGAAAGAAAGAAAGAAAGAAAGAAAGAAAGAAAGAAAGAAAGAAAGAAAGAAAGAAAGAAAAAGAGATCCACAACACAAACACAAAAACCACAGGAAGACAAATGACACTTTGAAAAACTAATGATAGGAGAATATTTGTCTAAGGGTCAGAACCATGCAAGTCCATAAATATTGCATACAAATATCATCCCAGACCAGCACTGGCTAGCCTGCCTTTTATTGATGATTTCTACCTGCTTTGCAGAAGGACAGACAAGCCAGCTGAACAACACTTAGCCCTTCATACTTGTTAGGCAGACGAAGCTCTCTCATATGCATAAAAATGTACACATCATGCACAGAAACATCCTCTCTTACAGAAAATTATTTTAGCAAAATGAAAGCATGTAAAGAAAATATTTTATCTGAAATTGTCTATATTTTTCCTTAAAATACAAATAAAACATTTTCAGTGGGATAAGAATAAAAAAAACCCAGATCACATTTAAATAAGGGGGGGAGGTTGGGTTTTGTTTTTCTTTTTTCTTCTTTTTTTTTTTTTTTTGTCACGAGAAAAACAAAGAAGACCTTTTGGTGGGAAAAATCAATCCCTTCGCTGATGGGCTGGCTGTCTCCCTGCCTGCACAGGCTGATGCTCCTTTGTTCCCAGCTCTATTCCCCAGCCTTCCAGCTGAGCTGGTGCCTCAGAGGATGCCTCCTGGCTCCTTCCCAGCGAGCACAGCCCAGAAAGGCAGCTCACTGCCCACCCTTCTCACCCCTGTTGTGACTATCAAACAAAACCTCTTAAGAGAGGACACAAGGCTGGCAGAAGCAGGACTTTCCAAAAACTCATATTCCCTTTTCTTCCCTGCCCTAAAAATATCCAAGAGAGTATTTTGCTCTTAATTCAGGGCTTTTTATTCCTCCTTCTTAGAGCCAATCAAAAACATAGCACAAGAGCATGGTCAGGGTGACTGGCAAGAAATGAGTCTTCCTCACCGAATGATTTGCAGTGGCAGCCTTTGTTTTGGATAAAAGCTTGAGGCTTATAAGTGTAGCAAGGCCAAAGAAAGGAAGCTATTTCACACAAGAACAGCATGTAGCTTGTCTGAGCTGTGGGGTAGTGGGGATGTTCAACATAGGTGATAGGATGTCCAACAAGACGGAAGCTGGATGTAGGGTCCTGCCCCTGCCACAGCCCATGGCAGCTCCAAGTTGTCTTTCTCCCTAGCACAGCCTCAGTAGCACTGGGCTTAATTCAGTCTCCTCAGGGCTCTGCACTAATTTTAGTCCGTAATCCCTTATCCACCCTTCCGAGTGAGTCCCACGCACGCTGGCATGGGAGGCTGTGGGGCTGGGGCACACTGCTGCAGCTGGGGCCACCTCACAGGGCACCCAGGGCCACGCCACACAGTGCCCAGCATTACCATCAGTCACAGGCATTCACCCCCCACAAACCTCCTCCCACGTAATGACACCATTCCTTTTCAAGCCCAAAATTATGTTTGTGCTAGCACAGTTGTATGGCTGAAAGCCCTCTCAGACACCTCAATGGAAACGACGGTCAGCAGAGCCAAATTCTGTGTAAGAACACATGAAGCTACGTTAAACAGCTCAGAAAAGGCACAGAGAGGCACTAATTTTTTTTTTTCAATAATCCAGCCTCCCTCTGCTGCTGTGCTGACAGGTACAAACAGGTTACAGCTTGTCCTCTGTAGCTGTGGACAGTGCCTAACTTTTGCTTTGTGTCTCAAACCAGAAGTTGTCACAGAAGTTTGTACAAGTACCATCAGGATTGTTCTAAAGCATGCATTATAGCTGCACAGATGAACAGTGGACTTTTGCTTTAAAAGAAAGGACAGAAGGAGGGAGGAATTCCTGCTAATGTTTCAACCTGGGCATTCAGGTGGCTTGGGAGTCCTTCCCTGATTTGTGATACACACTTCGGCACTTATGTTCTAAGTCCTACAAATACCAAGAATAAAAAGAGCAGACAAAGGACAACACCAGGCAAAACCATTTCCAACCTCTAAACCAAATACCATCTGTAAAATATCTTTCTGTATGAGTGAGAAGAAATAAAATAACACTTTATTCAACAGTTGTGAGGATGAAACCTGTCTCAACTACACATTTGATCAATGCCTAGTTATTCAAAGCCATAAGCTCTCCTCTCCTTTCCTCAAAATAATGAGGAAATGGCTGAAGATACTACAAGTAAACTATTTGCAATCACATTTCCAGATAATTAGATCACACTCTTACTTTTAAAACCACTTCTGCATCACTGGAGGGACAGATATCTGAGAAAAAAATGGAAAATAGAGGAGGAAAAAAAATCCCCAGGTAATTACAGGGAACTGTAATTTAGGTTTTATCACCAGGACTTATTTATGAGCTGCAGAGCCATTCCTATAAAAAGAAAAAAATTTGTCACTGGTAAAACAAGCATTGTTACATGCAACCTGTAGTACATGCTTGACTCTCTGACATTAGATTTCAGTTATCTAAGGTAATGTTGGTGCAATGCCCTTAATCATGAGTGAAATTACCCCTACATGAAAAAACATAAGGATAAGGGAGACGAGGAACTTGTCAGGGACATTCAGGCTGCTGGTGGCCTGAGAGCTCTGACACCCAGATAGTCCTGGCTGAAAGCATCTGAAAGCAGCAGATAAACTCTTCTTGCAGAGCTGGTAGTTAGTTGCCCATGGTGTTGGTATATTAAATCTATCTATTGACAAATAAAATGATTAAGCAAAAAAAGGTAACATTAATCTCCAGTAACGACAGGTGATGTCACCTCACCAAAGAAGACCCAAGATGTTATTCAAGCAAAAAATTTAAAGACATGAATCTTCTCAAGAGAGTTAAGAAAAATAGCTAATAGGGATTGGTGACTGAATTCTCTGCTCATCTCGAAATAAAAAAAAATTCAGTGGATTTTGGGAAAATACCAGGGAAGCACCTGAGAGTCAAACTCAGTCCTAAGAGCACAAGACTCAAAGAAAAGCCCGCAGACTGCATGTATTTGTTGGAAGTACCATCTTAAAGACTGCAAATAAGCCAAAACTAAGGCTGATTGGAAATCAGATGTTGTACCCATTACCATCAAGTGGTATCGAATATGACTAATATGCTTATGTTACTATTAAAAGCCTGTGGTAGGCATTAAAAAAACTATGCAAAAAATGCACTAAGCAATTCTTAGACAAGAACCGTGGAACCAGTTTTGGGGTGAGAAAAGGTAACACTAAATTTCAGAAAGAAACCCAAATGCTCTCAGTTAGATACTCTCAAAAACTAGAGAGTCGGAAGAAAAAGTAACTATTATCTCTACTGCCTGTTGAAGTCCTGCTTGTGAAATAACACTTATTTTCACACTGACACACACATGAGTTCTGGGAGGTTGATGAATGAAAGGAGAAACACAGCTACTATCCTGCAAAAGGAGAAGGAGAAAAGGAAGGGTGTCATGTTCCAAGAATATACAAGCCTCTTTATTATGAGGCAGAAAATATACTGAAAGAAAATATCCTTCTTCACCTTTACAAAATGCATAGTCTCCATCTTGACTGCTGGTCCCTTGAGTCTGCTACATCACACCTACTGGCACACTTTCCATGCATGTGCTTTATGGGATTCAGTTGTGGAAACAAGGGAAGAAAAAAACTCTGCTTTGAGGAATGCATACCAGTGGCTTGCCAGTGACAGATGAAGCCCAGTACTGCATCTGATTGGCATCATTCCCAGTCACCAATGTCTGAAGGTACTCAAATCAATTTTCACAGTGGAATCCTGCTGAGGACAAGCAGAGTACCAAGGCTCAGCAGAACCTGTCTCAGGGATAGGAGGGCCAGTAGGAATTATAAAAGGATGGGAGAACTGACCTGTATAAGCCAAGCAAATCTATGGCACACTGATTTATAGGGATTTGTCTGCATGCCAAACAAAGTCTGGTAATGTGTTGGCTGGTTGGAAAACTGGAGTAGGAAGCTTTAAGCCATGTAAGCATAAATGATCACTGCAAACACACACATACAAAAAAAAAAAGACCGTCCCTTTTCCCTGGTTTTGTAGTAATTTGTGTAAACTTTCTAAAATTCCTAGGGACCTAAATATAATTATATGCCTTGGGGATGAATTTGGACACCAGTTATCAGATAATAGCTGGTATGGCTTCCAGTTTAGCACACACCTTAAATGTCAGATGTAGGAGAGGAAAGTCATATTTCTGGGAGTATTGCAGCAATAATTTACAATTTCCAACAAAAATTAGAAAATATAATTCAGGGAGACTCTTCAGTCATTAAAATCTTATATACAGTGATTGTAGTTTGTTAAGCTAGGTATAAGAGCATTGGGAAATAATGAGAGGGAGAAAGACTCATCTTGCTCATCTCAGGCACACACAGATATTTTTTCATACCTTCAGTATAAACCAGCAGAACTGCTGCTGTAAGATGGCTCTAAATATGTGTTGCTGTGCTGTTATCCTGCAATACCAGCTCCTCCAGTATTATGCCTGGAATTGTTTCTGCACAAAGTGTCACCACAGCTGCTGCTGTATATTTGGCTTGAAGTTCCACCTCTAGGGAAACCCATGCCAAACTATTTATAATAATGGGCTGCAATTTATGTTAAATGACTTTGTACCCTTCCTACATGAGAAAGATTCAGCATACCAGTCTATTCATTAATGCCTCATTAGTTTAAAGGTTCCTTTATAAAGCAATAATACGGGTACTTTGCTTCTCTATGGTGTCATTCTGCAAAGAATGTCAAAATGTTTTCCAAACGTAACCAAATATTTAACAGCCTCCAAAATCAGTGTGGAAGATGGGAAAAGATTACTATGTCTGCACCTAGTATACTTTCATATTACTGACAAAAGGAGGCATTTAATAGTCAAAAGCCTCTGAGTTCCTACCAGGGCTCTCCATCCTGGCTTTCACCTGCACTGCTCCTGGAAAGAAGAGAGAGAAAGGCATGTCACAGGCAGAGCTATACACAAATTCGTGAAGAAAAACTCACTCTGTCAGGCGAATCAAGCTTGCCAGTGTAAAACTTGTGTGGAATTCTCTATCTCATGTGTGGGTTGTGCAGCCAGGTATTTTCAACTTGTGTACTTGACGGATGGTTTGAAAAATATTACAAGAAAGTTACAATTAAATCTCAAAAAAACCCACAAGTTCAAGTCTACAAAGCACTTGAGCAAGAGATTAGCTTCCAGCGTAGGAGTAATTGAAAACAATGCAACATAACCTGTTTTGTCAAGTCACAGTATAAAGCAAGAATTTGCTCTCTTATTTAATGTCTGATGGGGGACAGTAAAGGCTGCCACACAGATGCACAATTCTTCCTCCAAGTTCACTGTTCACTGTATTATCTACCTGAAAGTGGCCAAATTTAGACTCTCTCTCAGCTATGAACTCTGTTCTTAGAGAGAGGTCATCCCCAGCTCCACAGTTTTGAATGTTGATGCAGTTTGAGTGTTGCAAATTTTCCTGAAAGCTTAGAACAAATTGCTCTCTGTGCTGCCCACCTCTTTCAGTTTTTCCTCCAAGGAATATTGGAGGCTGGTAATAGGAACTTCTGGATGGAAACAAGCAGGGAGTATAGCAAATCTCCACTCTTCTGCCCAAAGGTAGCCCCATTACTTACACTGCTTATTTTTATTCATGCTAAAATAAAGTGGACCACTAAGTAACCTAGTTTCTGTGAGCCAAACAGCCCTGCTGAGCAAACTCACAGCTATCTAATTCAAATCACATATTTTCTCAAAGCCTGCCAGTGACCTCCTATGAAAGCTACAGAATATCTTGGTTCATCTTTGTCTCAAACTGACAATGGTAACTCAAGCTGAGCAGATGGTCATTTTTCCGGTCAGGAGATTTCCTATGACATTGCTTCAGCCATCTATCTGTGGGCTCAATATTTCTGAGCCTGAGAGAATTTTAGCTTGCTAACTATGGCTAGCTCCTTTCCCAAGGGAAAGTTGTCAACAGTTTCTTTTTTTAAAACATCTCTCTCCATTTCTTAAAATAAGTTAAATAAACAGTGTTCCCTTTCCCATAACTGTCCTGAGGTATTGTTTCCTATTACTTAACCAATGGAGAGAAGTGTCAGTCCCATGGACCAATAATATACCTTTTTAGTGCAGTATGCTATAAAAGAAATGGTTGGAATTGTAAATAAAGCCTTCTTTCTCTTCTGACAACTATATAGAGTTTAATCTATTTCATGTCCTACCATAACACCTATCTAAGACACTTCCTGCTCCCTCATTCACAATATCTGGATTTCTCTCTTTCTGAATGTGATATTTACATCCTTTACATCTTTTGCACCTTCTGGAATGAGATAAGCAATCTTCTATGTTTATTTGCTGTAGTGTACCTAATTAGCTGGCAGACAAAACCCAAAGTAACCAAAACCAAACAAGCTACCATTGCTGGTTCTTTCCTGTGTAATTTGTCTCTGTCTTACACACACCCAAAACTCACCCCACTTAGGGTGAATGATTGAAATGATTAATCCAGTGCTTAAGCTGAAGGTATGAGGAGATCTGGGCCATCTGTAAAGATCACCAGGAATCTGCTGCAAGCCTACATTTTGACAATATGCATGTTTCTGACAGCTTAGATAATTGAACACTCTGCATACAGGCATGTTCCCTAGGGGGTGTGCTGCAGAAAGGAAAAATACAGCCCCAGACTGTAAACCCTGCCAAGTACAAAGCACTCCACTCATCCATTACTCCACCTAGTTCAATTCTCCACTGCTTTCTCACAGGCAGAGGAGAGAGAAAAATCCTAGGAGGAATATTAAAATTCACAGCTTAGCTCTGAATCATCATCCCAGGACTTTTTTTCCCTAAATAGGTAGCTATGGATGGGCTTTGCTAATTATGTTGCTCCTGGCCAACAAATATGTGACATGTTCCCAGCGACCACCACTGACCACAGGACACTCCATCACTCAGCAGCCTCATGAAGGAAATGAGGAATTTGATCTTCTGTGTAAGGAAGTCTCGAAATAATCCCAGCCCCCCAACAGCAGAACCTAGTTGAAATCACAATACAAAAATACAGTTAGTTTTTCCACTTAGCAAACTGTACTGTAAGTAGTATATCACATATTTTGCTAAATCATACATAACTCATTCTCAGCTCCCAATTCACTGAAGTTTATAAAGCATATGTTAAGTCCCATTTATTTTGCTGGAAACAATCCCATGCTTTCAGCTAGTGATATTGCCAAGTGCAGGTATTCAGAAGTCTTGAGTAAAGCACTACATTCCAAAGTAATAGTTCAGTATTTTCTTACAGAGATTCTTTTTCCTTGGACTCATTTTCAAACTGTAGTCCAGAAGCACAAGGACTACAAAACTGGGTTTAAATTTAAAGATTTGAATCTCAGTTAACACAACCAAAGCCTTAAGATCAACACAAAACAGATGAGAGATGGCAATGCTGAGTTAGATAGGCACATGCTTAAGTGATTTGTTTTGTTTCCTTCTTGAAGGGAAGGGCTTTGGAAGAGAGGAGGTCAGAACTTTAACCTCCAACCCTTTCACCTTTGAATCTTTACTCAAAAGCTTCCAAGAAGGAAAAAAGGACTTTGCAGCATGTCTGGGCATTTAACAAATCCAGGCTCTGGTTAATCAAATAGAGAAGCCCTAGGGCTGTACTAATTCCTAGACCAAATGAGGCCCCTCAGAATAGAAGGAAACTGTGAGCATAATAGGTAGTAGAGCTGCTTGAGTTCATTTACATGACATATCCCTGGCTACTAAGCTATTCTAATGCTTCTGACTGCTTCTGACTGAATACGAAGAAGGAGGTTTTCCCCACCCAAAACACTGATCTGGTCCACTCAGGGCACAGCTGACTATGGTGACTCCTAGATTTGTTGCACTGCAAAGCACACTAAATATTAGGGAGTGAGTTAGGCTTCAGGAAATTATAAATAAATCCATATATAAATATGGATTGTATTTATTAAGTGTGCTGATAGATGTACCAGATCTGACACTGCCTGTACAAAATCAGAGATTCAGTACAACAACATACAAAGAAGAAAAAAGCTAAACTGCTGATTACACAAGAATAGACACTTCACAAATGTTTTCTTGCAGTCAGATTTTCCTCCTGCTCTCTCAATTGAACAATCTGCTATTATTTCATACCCAACTCATTTGTAATTAGCTAGCCATGGTTCTTTACATCAAGATCTCTTTGGTAACTGGGTAGTTCCATGCAAGACATCCAGAACTTAGAAAGCAAATTAAGGATCAAATGATTCAGTGTAATGTTTCTGCAACCTGCAATTTAAAGGGCTAAAAGTCTTTCTGCAGCCATCAATGCTTTCAGAGTCATGACTTTATTTTTTTACTCTGTTATTTCACTTGGTTAGGGGACTGTAGATATTTAAGGAGATGGCTGATCCTAAAACAGCAGCTCAGTCTCTAAAAGCTGTTCAGCAGACATAGTATTCTGGTTTGCAGCATAAAAAATCAGGAGGGAAGCTTTACTTGGTTTTGACTATTGACAATTTCACATACATAAAAAAGAATTTTCTCCAATTACTGCTAGGCAATCTGCACTGGAGAATGTAGAGATATTTTTAAAAATACTTACACAACTAAGGTTTACAGACTTTGCCAGAGAGATGAAGTTTCAAGTCTGAAATTTTCTGTAATTTTGTTTATTTAATAAAGATCCTTTCTTGCCTCATAACAAGGAAAAATAATCACTAACTGTATTGGTTTAGCATAAATAGTAGGAAAAACCAATTGTTAATCCATTTTGGAACTAACAGCTAAGCTGGCCAATCAGGTAAAAGGGGTACACCCTCTGGGACACCGCTTAAAAACAGGAATCTTGGGAGACCCGCCCTCTTTCCGCGGACCCCTTCCATGAGGTAATATCGCAGCCGGGCTGGGAGGGCCCCGGGCCCAGGGGCCGGCTGGCCCCGGGAGGCCCCGGGAGTCCCCGGGAGCCGTGGCCGGGCCGAGGGGCCGAGATCAGGGCCAGCCCTCCGGAGAGCCGGGCGATCTAAGGCATCTGAGCTCGGCAGACGCCGCGAAGAGAGGGAGATGGCCCCGGCCTCCTCCCCTACCCCCGGGTCCCCGGAGAGCAGCACCGAGCCCAGGCTGAGTTAAAAACGCNCCCGTGCTTTAAAAATCCACAAGCCCTTATGTAGTCATATAAAAAGCTACATTTTGAGAGGCTCACATAATGCAGTGTCGGGCGGGCTGCATTAGTAGAGCTGGAAGTCACAAACAGACTGTGTCTCTTGTGAAAAGTTACCAGAAGAATCAGGAGGGACTTGTCTCTCTCAAAAGACTGAATGAAAGACTATTTTATTAAGTGATGCTGACTTAAGAGTTCTGATGTTTTGTCCCTTTGCATTGTTTTTTCGTGGAAAAGTAAATTGTTGCTAGGGAGGAAGAGGGGTTGTTTTTGAGAGGGTTTCGTAGTTGGTTTTTTTGTTTGTTTACCTTTACTGTATGTTAATAAATCTAACTGTTTCTATTTTGAATTGAACCTGTTTTGCTTTTCTTTTAATCCTATTCCACTAAAATGAAAATTAGGCGAATGTGATAACCACTACACTAACTTATTTACCTCTCTTCAAAAATGCAATCAGCCAGGAACTCAGAAACTGAACTGAGAAAAATGAGGCATGGATTGAACTCATTCTTGTAGGATGGTTCAGTTAAATATTATACTATGTACATAAATTATCTTCTTATCTTTTAGCAAACAGTTTGTTAGTCAGTTTTGGCTCTCACTAATCCCTCTCAATCTCAGATTTGCTATATATTTCCAGTTAATAATTTTCAGCCAATTGTTTATTTCCAATATCTAGGATTTGATAACCATTGCATATAAATACCTGGAAAAAGACCTCTAACACTACAATAATTAGAAGTACCTTGCACTTAATTTTTAGGCAACACTTTGGCCACACTTGAAGTTTTTTTCATATTCTGCAATATAATGAACCCCTGAACAAAAGTGAAAGAGGGTCATACTTTAGTTTGCTTAGAAGAAAATTACTGGGGGAGAAGCCTACTTGCAAAAACAGCTTAATCAGACATTCAGTTATTTTGCTAACAGAAGGAAAGGCTGAGTAGCTGAGAGTTTGGTAACAAAAAGTGATGACATCATTAAATTGTTCGACTCCAACCTTACAGGTACTGAAATTTATTGCAGGCTGTGGCTGCTTGATCAATACAAGTATGCAAAGCAGCCTTTGGGTTTTAAACCTGTTCTGAGGTGTTTGAAACTTGCATGAAAAGCAATGTGATAGTTATGATTAATTGCTGTCTTGTAACCCAGGCAAAAAAAATTACATTGTCTGCAAGGTGTCCCCTCTAAGTGAAGCGATAGACCCTAACAACACCAAACTCTGTAATGTTCTATCATAATTTATAAAAAAAAAAAAGCCAAAACCCAATAACAACAAAAAACTTCTAACATTCAATTGCATAATATGGGGGAGGAAGAAAAAGTTTGCAAAACCAAGTCTTTTTCATCTCAATCTCAGTTCTCTCAGATTTCAGACATTCAAAACCTTCCTGAGATCATATTTCCAAGCTGACTTAGAAGATACAGAAGAGCTAAGCCTCCCAAGTCATTAATTTCTCCATCATCATTTGATTGTTTCTAATTTCCCACCTCTAACTTGAAGCTTTCTGGATCTTCTGATTGTTAAATCAAAAGTTGCTTAGCTAAATTTATTGCAATAAACACAAATAAATAATCATTTAGATGTCAGATAAATTCTCAAAATGGACAAGGATGTAGCTCACTGTGGGACACATAGCCACACAGGGAACTGCCATATTTATCCCTTTACCTAGACTCCTTCCAAAACCATTCATGAAGACCTAATAATAATAATAATTTAAAAAAAAACAACAACAACAACAAACAAACAAACACCAAAACAACCAACCAACCAAATTCTGGAAAGTGATCAAGATTCCTTAAGAATATTGTGATTGTATTTATCAATTAGAATATCTTTTAGTACATTAAGTATTATGGGGGGAGGGGTTTAAAAATTTCTATATTGTAAACATGATAATAAACATATCTTGACTTTAAAAAATGTGACAAATATTTGGGATCCCAAAAAAATGATAAAGCACAGATTCTGTGTAAAGAGGGAAATGAATGAGGGCTTATTGTCAGCTTTAGCTCCACCCAGCAAGTCTAGAAAGAAATATCAGAAATTAGAATTGAATTTCTTGAACAATTACCTGTTTTCCTTCTTTCAAAATGTATAAAAGAATGAACTAACTCAGAAAGCTTTTTTTTTATCCTTATATAAATAGCAATTGTTTTATTCTCTTTCTTCAGATAGTAACAGAATATCCACTGCTCTCAGGGTTGAGATTTCCCTTCAGCCAGAAGGGGAACTGGTTCGGGGCCATTTCCCAGCAGTGCAGGTTACTATGTCACACCTGTCAATTATCACATTTCCTGGCTTGGGCTGCCAAGCGCTTCAGTGACACCATGATAGTGCGCACACATGTTTCTGTACACAAATTGCAAACTTATACTTGCATCTTGAATGGCTTATTTTGGAGAAAGGGAGAAAAGATTACTGGGAGAAAGGTAAATCATTCTGGGTTGCTTTCATAACATGCAGCATCAAAGCTACTTTGCCAAAATGGTACCAATCCCTGACTCTAACTACCCTGACTCTAAGTATTCAGACTCTAAATACCCTGAAATTCAAAGATCTGATATGCAGAAGACAAAATTCCAACACCTAAACACTATTTATTGCACCTTTATTCTGTGATACAAAATTATATTTGTCAGGGTTGATTCTTCTGTTAAACATGTGAAGACCCAACACACCTGTTGTGCCTGCATTTGGTGTTGTGCCAAGCCATAAGGGGCACCTGAGCCACTCTGGTATGAGGAGCTCTAAACACAGAGTTTGTGGGTGGCTACAGGCCCTCACTGTGTGATGAGAGGTGAAAACACTACCTTAGTGGCTAGTAACACACATCTGGAGCACGGGATGGAGTGAGCCACACACAAATAAATAAAACTCTCAAGTAGCTTGAGGTTTACTCTTGGCTTAAAACACACACGTATACACACACATGAAGACAACACTGCCTTGGCCGTCTCCCCTCACAGTGCCTTGAGAACCTCAGCCCCTTGCTAGCATGGCAGTGTGAAGCAGAAAAGGCCTTGGCTCTGTGTAAGCCTTGCTCAGCAATATCAAAAATATCCCTGTACTTTCAACAATGTTTTCAGCACAAATCCAAGATAGCCCCATACTCACCACTGCGAAGAAAACTAAGTCTAACCCAGCTACTTGCTTTGCTGTTGTTCTCAGAGATGAGTTATTTTTTTATCCAGATCAGTTTATGATACTCTCACTGTTAAGAGGTCCTGCTTTTGTGGCCCAGGGAAGAGAGCAGCCTGCCAGCTTTCATCCCACCTTCAATCAGAAAACGGAAGCGTAAAACCAAACTCAGTTACCCACCAAAGGGGAAACAACTGGCTGCAAATGCCCTTGGGGGTTTTGGTTTTATTTTCCTTTTTCTTTCAAGGGAAAGCTGATACAGCTCTGCTCTCTTTTTTTGCCCTCATATAAGAAGCTTGTGCAAAAAGGAGAGTTGCTTTAGAGTCAATCTTCTTATCTCAGGTGGGAAATGACAGGGGACAGGACAGGGGAAGGACTGAGCTGCTGTATTGAGTTTGCAGGGCAAAGTTTTGGTAGTGGGGCGTTACTGGCTACAGGGATGGCTGCTCACAATGTTCAGCAGAGCCAGTGCCAGATGGCTCCAGGATGGACACACTTCTGGCCAAGGCTGAGCCAATCAGAGATGGCAGTAGCACCACTGTGATAATGGATTTAAGAAGGAAATAAAGTTATTTGCCAAAAGGTAATTGTATCCGAGAGGAGCAGAGTGGGAATATGTGAGTGGAACAGGAATATACCAATGGGGAAGGAGGGGCAGGAGGTGCTCCGGGTGCTGGAGCTGAGATTCCCCTGCAGCCCATGGTGCAGCCCATGGTGAGGCAGCTGTGCCCCTGCAGCCCAGGGAGATCCGTGGGAGTGCAGAGATCCCCTGCAGCCCCTGGGGGAGACCCACACGAGAGCAGGTGGATGCCTGAGAGGAGGCTGTGACCCTGTAGGAGGGCCTGTGCCAGAACAGGCATGGGGAGAGGAGCCCATGCTGGAGCAGATTTCCTGGTAGGACTTGTGATCCTGTCAGGGACCACGTTGGAGCAGCCTGTTCTTGAAGGACTGCACCTGGTGGAAGAGTGACCCATGTATGCAGTCTTTTGTGGAGAACTGCTGCCTGTGGGATGGACTCATACTGGAGAAGTTCATGGAGAACTGTCTTCTGTGGGAGACATCCATCCTGGTGCAGCAGGAGAAAGACTCATCCGCTTGAGCAGTGGCAGGAATAACTTGTGATGAACAGACCATAACCCTCATTCCACATTTCCCTGAGCTGCTGTGGGGAAGAAGTAGAGCATGTGTGGGTGGGGAGAAGTTGTTTCTAAGGTTTATTTCTCTCATTATCCTGCTCTAGTTTTGATNCATGAATCTTTCATTATATTTTCTTTACCCTGTCCACTTGAGGAGGGGAGTGATAGAGAGGCTTTGTGGGCATCTGGCATCCAGACAAGGTCAACCCACCAGAGCTGTGGTAGATATTTGGGAGCCAAAGGAGGGGAAGTTAGGATCTCCTTCCTGTTTTCCACATCTCACTAAGGCAGAAAGAAAAAGATAGAAGTCACACAAATGAAATTTTGAGTATGTGTCTTTCCCAATGGGAAATAAGAGAAGTAAGCAAAACATGAGTAATAGAAGCCTGAGCTCTGATGCTTTGGTAAAACCACTTCTGTTTTGGATGGCACTGTGTTTCCTAAGCATACTGCTGTTGGCCTTTTCCATAGCTTTGTTGATTTTGTAATCTTCTACTGGAGCCTTCAGCAAGCAATCTTGAGTAATATAATTTAAAAGAGACAATATTTATTCTTGTAAAACTTTACTAGAATGAAATTACACATTATTGAGCTCCTTTATCAGAAAACATATTTGAAAAATAAAGTACAGCTTTTTTTAAATCATGTTGGGAAAAAAATTAGTTATTTTTAATATGCTGATCAATTTGTATGGATACTATGAGTGTCTTGTCTTGCTTCTGAGAAGGCCTCCCCTGAATACAGGAATGGGGTGTGAAAAAGAGTGAATACATTATTTTTCAAATGCTATACAGAATAATAATCTAGAGAAACACTTGTACATTATAATTACATGCTATTTAGAGACCTTATCTAGGTAGAAAGCCACAGTAAGGAGCTATAGATAGGAATGTTATTTTCAGTGTAAGACCTTAATTTTATTTCATTCATGAAATGATGAAATGATGTGATTTTGATCATCCCTCAGAATCCTGATTTTTTGGAGGATTTTATATCGTATAACCTTACCAATGTTGTATTTTATTTTTTAACTAAGATGATATTTACTATTCAAGCAGTCTGTAAACTTCCCAGATCAAATTAATCAACTGAGAAGCTTCTGGAATTTTAAATATGGTCCCTATGGGAATAAATAGGTTTCACAGTTGATTTTGATTTACAAGAAAAAAAAAAAAAAAAAACAGATACTTGCTTCATTCTACAAATTGATCATGACAGCCAAACTCTACAACATTGCATTTTGGTGCTGTCCTATGACTCTCCTGAATGAAAAACTTATCATATATGACATACCTTCGAAGATGTTAATGTCTTTGCTATAAAATATTGCATTGAAATATAGTGTTGTGCAGACCAGGGAATAAAACAGATTGGGTTAAATGTCTGGGAAATTAAATCCCTTTGGATGCCTCTCAGTATTAGCCTGCCTCTATTCTCCCAAGACACAAGCTGGCACATTATCATTTTTATACCAAGTTAAATACTCAGACTCTGATTTCATTAATCATTCAGTTAGGACTGCAAATTTACCAGGCAGAGGGCATTCCCTGTCTTCACATGAAATGCTATTTCCTAAAATACTATAGATGTATTACATAATATAAATGTCTGACACTTTAGCAATAGTAATAGCACTTGAATCAAAGGTGTTTACCCCTCAGTTCCCCTTTAGCCTGCGTATATTTTCATTTCTGTGACTCCTACTCCTTTAACAGAATTACAGAAGCTTTCTTAGACCAAAATAGATGGGCTGGGGAGGGGCAGAAGTGGGTCTTTTGAGTACTTCACCCCACTTCAATCACAGGTGGCTCCAGAAGTACAGATCTGTATCCCCGTCACATGCCAAAGAAAAAAGTTATAATTCCTTATAAGCCAAGGAGGAAATAAAAAAACAGTATCTGCAGAATACTAAGCTGGATCAGCTTCCAAAAGATGATGCCAGGGGATTAGAACCTCCTAACTTGCAAAATGGATCCATTTTCATAACACTGGAGACCCCGCCTGTCTCAAGCCAAGACCATGATCACATCACAACCCCCCCATAAAGTGACTGAGCACAAGTGGTCTACTCAGCAATACTTGTTCTTCCTTCAGCATAAAGCACAGAAATTTTCCAGTTGAGTAATTTTCAGGCTCATATTTATAACACAAACTGTGATTCATTCCCAATTTGTCTCATCTTGGATTTCATGCCAGGACCAACTGGAAGAGATATGCCCTTCCACTCTTCCAGGATGTATTGCAAGGAGCTGGAAAGAATTTTGGTGTTCTGTGTAAGCACCATGCTAATAGACAGTGTTGATACTGTGCCACTGTGGTGGCATTGTAATATTTTCCATTACTAGCGGATGAAATAACTTGTACACTATTTCAGGCAAAATTTTAAAGCACAGGCTTATTTTCATTTGCATCCTTTATGGGAAAAAAAAAAAGTAGAAGCAAGAAACAAAATTAGGTCTTTGCAGGTATAGGTCCTTTATAAGTAGAATCAGGTACTTCAGCGTTTAAATTTAAAGGAAAATATAGTTACAGATAACTGGTGTCATCTGTCAGGGTATTTTCTGAGATCTCATTCCTTACAGCCAAACTGACATCCAGACCTGAGAACAAACAGTGAAGTGTTAACTATATACCAGTTTTGGTGTAAATTTATTATTTTAAAAACATTTCCTGTAAAGGAAAGTTGTATAAAACCCAACTCTGTACTTGGACTAAGGTAATTTCTTGTGATTTTCAGGCCCTGAAATTATACTAAAATGCCAATCATAACAATTTCCTTTTAAAGACAGATTTAGATGATACACATTTTTATCCCAGGCTGTATCTGCCATTATTAAGCAGAACATGACACTTTCGTCCAAATTGTATGAAGAAACAGATACCACTGGTAATCCCTATATGCAGGCATGGAGTTATGGTTTAAGATGGGTCTGGATACTGAGACATACCATATTATTCTCTAATTCCCACTGAGATTCTCCCACTCCTCTTTCCTTGGCATTTAGTCTCCTTGTTCAAGAGGAATTATGGATACATAAAATTAACTAACATATTGCAAATAAATTCTACTTAACCCATGTCACTATTTAGGAAAGCAAGGTAAACAGGATGTGGTCCTAGATGTGAGCACAGTATTGATCCTGGATTGTGCCTATCTTAACAGGGTAAGGCTTTTGTATGCAGTCACTTAAAAAGCCCAGAGTAGTGAGGTGTGAAAATGTGTCATTTTGCTATCACTGGATGTACACACATTCTCCCTTGACCCTCTCTTCTTCCAGTTTACTGAATGTCCTCTCCCACTAAGTGTAGCTTTTTTCACTCAGTTATCTCCACTGCCTTTTGAACATCTCCTTCTATATCACCTAACTCAGTTAATTGTTTCATGACTTTCCTTCTAATCCAATTCTTTCTCATCTGCTATTCCTCTCTAAATCCTGGCACAATATAATTTTTTTTTCAGATTAATTTCCAAACTGTTACGTGACGCTATCCCCATCCTCCAGCATCACAGAACAGGTCCTGTTCATGCAGTTGGCAGTAGAACACTAGAACTCCAGGAATTCATTCATGTTAATAGTTAAATTAAAAAGGGTACTTAAAAAAAAAATTAATCAATTTCAAAAAAAGGAAAAAAAAGGCAGTTTGTAGATAAAACTTTGCTCACCAAATGCCACTAAAAGCATTGAATTCTAGCACCAGATATTTTTCTCACATAAACGTGACTGTCAGTCCCTTGGTTGATACATAATTATATCAAACCTGCCAGGGGAAATAATTTTTATTCATAGAGAGTAATACTCAAGCAAGTTTTCTGCTCAAAGATGATGCAGAAACATTTTGTAAAACATCTTGTAGCAGCCTACATCAACAAATCAGTGATGGATCCCTGATTTTGAGCTAGGAATCATGCAGTCCCAGTGAAGTCTTTCCTGGCCTGGACTGAGAGTTGCTGGGATGCAGATAAAGACATACCTCTTCAAAATAAACACGCACTTGAAGTAGTTGAAACTTACTAGTTTTAAAATGTCTGAGCTTTGTATATCCCCAGGGTCTCTCTGTTTGCATCTCCTTAAACAATACAAGCCATTATTAAGAACATGAATAATGTGGCATGCTATCATATTAGGATATAATTAAAAACAAGACAGCAAAGCCTCAAAGCTGCGCTAAACATACCACACATATTGCAGCCTTCTGCATTTGTTCTGAATTAAAATCCTACTTCTCACTTGAATCCTCTCATCTGGGTTCCTCACACAGCAGCTAGTGCTTGTTTGAAAAAAACATTCACTTTTGGCAGAACAGCTGTACCATCAGCTCGGGCTTGGGTGAGTGGGGGAACCAGCCAACGTGCTTCCCCAAGCACCCTTTCTCTCTGGCAGCTGGGGAAGGCTTAGGGAGCCACGGGAGCAGGAAAACTCCAGTCCTCACAGAGCATGTAGCCAGGCTGACATCTCACCAAATACCCAGCCCCACCAGTCCTCTGCCTGGAGGCAGCATATCTACCCCCTCTTTTCCCAAGGTACCAGCTTCCAGTCCACAGCAGTCCCATGGGGCCTCTCCCACAGCAAAAGAACTGAATCTGCAGCTGTGATCATAGCCAGGATTTCCTCAGGACCATTAGAAGTTGTATAAAACCAAATTAAGGCACTCACACATTATTCCATCAAGCAGTCCATTCTCAGAGCCAGCTTTCTCTCACTAATCTATTTACCTAACCTCAAATATTATGTTAAAAGCCAGGAACTTGTTGGCAGGTGACCTAATTTTACTCAGCTATCAGCTGACTCAGTGCCAGGAGTGATGCCAGGCAAGCACAGCCTGCTGTAGGAGACAGTGTTTTGTGACAGCTCCTCTTTCCACCTTTCCCTGCTGCTGCAGCTGGTTGCCATCACAGAGAAAAGCGAGCAGAGAGCTCTCAACCTGACTAAAGCCTCTGCAAGTGGCCAGTGTGCTCTGCCTGCTGATTTTAACTCACAATTCTTCTCTCTTCTGCACCTTGAAGAGTAACCCAGCTATCTGCCTTAAGCACAGCCCAAAATGCCAATCCAAACTCTTCAACTCCACAACCTCTTCAGACTTGTCAGGCTGTGAAGAAATCACCAGGACTTTGTGGCCTGGAAGAATGGAGGCCATCGAGGACAAGAAGGAGCTCTAAGAAGTATTCAGAGAAGAACCTGAGGACTGCATTTCTTCACCCAGGGGTCAGAAGAATTCAGAGGCTTTGGGGATGACCAATAAAACTATTATTTGTAGTCATTCCAGAAATATGTCTGGAAAGGTCTTCCCAGGCCAGCCCAGCACCATTTCTAAATCCAGCTATGGACTCATAGCAGACATGAAACACTGGAAACCTGCTGAGCAAGGATGGCAGCTATAAACAGTGTAGGTGCTTTGGTGTCTAGCTTTGCTTTTGTGGTTTTGTCTGAAGAGGCCAGTGAGCTGGTGTAATTCCAGCTAAAGTGGCTCAGCACACAAGCCTTTAACTAGTCTGAAGGCCAATCTAACAATGAGCTATTGCTCCCTTGGGCAGGATCAAGAGCTGTTTAAAACGAAATATTGTTGGGGGAGAGATATGAGTAATACTTGGAACCCCAACAGAGGGGTTACAAATGCCTTTGCTTGTGTTCATAGACTTTTCTATTTTATTGCCCAGGCAGTGAAGCTCTAGCTCTTGATTGCCCCAAATGCAGATAGAAAATCAGACTTCAGTCAGGAGCTTTGAGTGACTCCATGAGGAATATCAACAGTGACAAAGCCTTCCCCTTCACACACCATGACCTCCATCAGTGAGAAGAGGTTTGGTAGGGGGAAGTGGCTGGTTTGAATTGGGGGGTGGATTTTGTTCTTTTTCAGCCATCAAAGCATTAGACTTCTCAGGAACAAAATACATAGTAAACTGATGAATTTGTTTTGTCTCCTGACACACTGTTCTTAGCATGACCTGCAGCTCAGAAGATTTCAGATCTGTCAACCTGTCAACCCGTGCCTTGGCCCTACCTTACAAAGCAGAGACGCCATGGCCACAGCAGTGTATTCCCACCCAAGGGTCCAGTAGAGACATGCCAAGTTGCCCATTCAAGCAGAGAGCAAGGTCTGGTTTCAGATACGACTTTTCAGATGTGGGTAGAGCCAGGTTGTGACGGAGTGGTGAAAACTGACAAGGTAAGCTCTTGATGAAGCTTTCTCTGAAGTCTAGAGTGCTGCTATGGAGACCATCCTTGAAAGCAGGCTCAGTGCCTCTTTTGCAGAGCTTTCAAGTTTTACCACAGGGAAGAAAAGTGATCTTTAAATTTTGTCCTGTTGCCTAATCTACTGCTCTATATCTTGTTCCTGCCTCACCAGGGCAACAGCTTCTTATTCTCTTCATTGGTTCAGCTAATGATTCCATTAATGATTCAGCTAATATAGTTTAATACAGGAAGTGTAGATGTCACATCATTAAACAATTATTTATGTATTCTAGACCTTTACCATAATCCATCTTGAGATGTGTTAATTTATTTCTCCCCTGGTGTTTATAAGGTATGACATCCTGCAAGCAACTAATTCTGGATCTCCGTTCTCTTTGAGATTCAATCAGCATTTGAAAGTTACATCTGGTATTATGCCAGGATAACTAGAAAGCACCAACAAACAATCTTTCCAGCATTTGGCAGTTCCTTTGAAACAAGCAGAATTTTAGAAGTCGATGTGAAACCCATAAAAACCTTACAAAAAGTAGCAGTTCTTTCCCTCATTAAAAACAAAACAAAACAAATTAAACAAGTAACCTCTTGCTTATACAAGCTTGATTGAAATAGTGCTTAAAAGTTCATTTAAAAACCTGCACAATTATATTCTATCAAATAAAAGGAAAGCTAAGCAAATCTAATTGCTCTCCATAGCACAATGTAACCATGGGTCAATGTGTCCTGAATAGCTTAATATAGGGATACAGGGAAAACATAACCAGAGACTCCCTTGGCTGAGAAAAGAGCTTTTCATCTTACATCTCCAGGTAACCAAGGCCGTGTAAGTGTTTTGGATGATGTGATAGAGAGACTGACTTCATTATTCATGTTTTCTTATCTCTTTTGTTAGTCACCTTAATTAACACCAAGTTAAATAGCACCTTAGACTGAAATCTATGTATGACTCAATTCAATTATTTACAAGACAATTGCTAATTAAATTATGTAGTTCATTTAGCAATAGGCACGTGTAAGGAGAGGTTGCTACCATTTTACAATGAAGGGTTCTTTTAAATTTGAGGGACAAACCAAATGAAAGTGTAAAACAAGAAGAAACATGGAGGAAGAGACATGACCTAGACAGACACAAACGTTCCAAGTGAAGCCAAGCAACAGTGAGTGCAGATTTTGTGTTATTCTCTGGTTGAGCTCCTACTAACAGGACTGGCCTTCATACTCCAACCTTAAATCATTAGATCCTTTACCTGGCAGTAGAGAGGAATTTATCTGAGTATAAAGGCTCACAGAGCCATTCTGCCCCTTTGAACCTCCACACAAAAATTGTTAATTAAACAGATACCCTAGCTAGATCTTCCCGTATTTGTACCTGCAGCTCCAGGTTTGATCTAGCTACATGACCTATGCTGTTATAGGTCTTGGTTCACTTTATCCGCCTTGGAAATAAAGCTAAATAGGGCAAAGGAAGCGAGGAACCCTCAAGGGGCCAACTACTATGTTGCCATATAAAAAGAGACCAAAGGGTTCAAGTGTGGAAGATGTGTGGAGAGGCTGGAAGGGTACAAACATTTTTGAAACTTTAGGCATTAGAGAGGCCATGAGAGGAAGAGGGGGAATAGATGGTGAGTGCTGGGTTAGGAATAATGGCAGTGGCAGGGACACGGCTCTGTGGAGGTGAGGAAGAGGAAGAGGAGGAGAAAATCACGGTGGTGGATCATGTGCAGGATCCAAAGTTGTCCTAGTGGAGATAGTGGAGGGAGAGGGAGGATACTGAACCATCAAAGAGGAAAGCAAAACAGATCCAGAAATAGGCACAGGAGGAGATAAGACAGTTAAAAGCTGTGATTGAGGTGGGGCTGCAGTATGAATGAATGGTTGGTTGAACAAAAATTTTTTTTGAAAAATAGTAAAGGTGGAGCCCTAGGAGGGCCCTCTGCAGCTGGGAGAGCATCATCCCACCTGCAAGGGAGCAGAAACATAACTCAAAGCTTCCCAGTGAGCTCTTCTGTTATGTAGTGTAAGCTTTCCTATGAAATAGAAGGCATTTGATCTCCACATAAAAGCTTCACCTAGGTTTGATAGATACAATTCTAGATAATTATGCCTCAGAGAGGTGGCCAAGAAAAACTAAGTGGATTTGGCATAAGCAGGAAAACAAAAGAGGGCCTGTAAGTGTGCTTTACTTGCTTATCTGTTTCAGGTAATATACTAAGGAACAGGACTTCAGTGGGTCTTTTCAAGATCCACTTTAAGGGAGTAAGCATTAAAATATCACTGGTACAATCGGAGTATTATACAACTGCAACATAAAAATCACTGACACAGATAAAATTCACTCAAAGTGCTATTTTACTGTGCAATTGTAACCGGTCAGATGCACTAGGGCATGACAGTAGATGACAGTAATCAAGGCCCACTGAAAGCAATTATAGTTACAGGAAAAAAAATATGCAAAAGCACATTTAAACCTGAGCCAAATTCAGCATGAAGCAGAAAGCCTTTTCTAGTTATCCTAGGCAAAGAACAGAATAAATAAGTCAGCACTCAGGAGCACAGAAACTTTTCATTTTGTTTCCAAAAAACCTCAGCAGAACCCAACCATTTTCCAAAACAGGAATTTAATGCTAATTACCAGTGTGAAAGTGAGACTACAAAGTTGGTACTTTATTCCCATAAGTAATCTAATATGCCACCAGACTCTTTTTTTAAACTGGATTTACCTGGCTCAGTGTGAAACAACACATACATTTCATTACTTGCTGTGCTTTATTTTCATATCAACACAGCCATGAACCAGAATACAGTGTTGGCCTACTTCATTCTAGCACCTGCCCAAACCTCTGCAGCCAACTCGTCTGCATCCTATCACTTGCTAAAACATCAAATGCACAAGCACACCAGTCAGAAGGGAGCTGAGAGAGCTACAGGTACTTGGGTTCTTTCTCTGTTAGCATAATGCAAACACCCAACACACATGACTCAGTTGTTTTTGCGCTCTTCCCACCCACCCCTGGGTCAGATGTGTCTGTCCCAAATAGTCTTCCCTAGATAAAATATCAAACATAACTCTTTTTTTCTTTAAGGGGCAGAAAACTGCTTCTCTGACTCTGAGACATTTCTTTGAAATAGGAACTGAAGCTGATCTATTCCCTCATAGTCACATAAGTCTTTCCTGACCTTAAAATTCCACAAGGATTTATTTGGATCGGTATTTTAAGGCATAATACCAGGTTACAATGGCTGTCTCAATCTAACAAACACCTTCTAAAAGCTTGGATAAAAACGAAAACCAAATTTTACTTCTTACTGAAATTGCTTATTTGAAGTTTTGATTTCCCTCTATGGTTTCAGAAGGTTATTATCCTCACTTTATTTTAATTAGCTTCAAACCAGCACTATTTATGCTGAGCAAGCCAGGTTTGGTCCAGCTGGGCCACATTTAGCACATGGGTTGTTCCCATTGCACTGGGGTAGGCAGTATTGCCATGCCTGCTGGGCTGGAAGCAGGGATCAGGGATGTGCTGCAGCCTGAGAAAGAGAAAGCAATGGCAGCTCCTTGCCTGCTCATGCTCTTCACTGCTCAGGCTCATCTGCAGCAGCAGCTGCAGCTTTGGGCTAGAGCCTTACTCTCTGTGTTCCTCAGAGGATAGTTGCTGCAGCAGTAAACTCCAGAAGTTCAGAGCAGGGAGAATTAGCAGCAGTGGAATAGCAACCCCACAGCAGATCAGATGATAGAATGGGTCTGTGTGCTCTTCTGCCAAGGCTGAGACAAAAATCAGACATCCTGCAAGGGAGGTATTGCCTCTGAAGGCCCTGCAGCACTTCTCCTTCTTTCCCTGGCTTGCACACTTATAGGGACTGGAACATTTCATGTCTTCACATCCTGTATTCCTGCATCAGCCCACGAGCATTCCCTGAAATCACCATCCTGCCTGCAGCAACAAAGTGCTGAGACCATCTGGGACTACTTACAACCCCTGTTACTCTAAACTTCAGGCTAAACACAGTTTAAAGCTGCTCCTCTATCTTCCAAAAATACTGACTACACCAAACAGCTTGAGAAACCATCTCTAGAAGTAGCTGCTCTGCAGCAGTGTAAATCTTCTTCACCTCAATCCTGCTCTGCAAGTGTTCATGCCTATGGAAATTGTGTATTTGTAGATTACACAAATTTGCCTGAGGGGTGGCCTGTCTGAAGTACAGCAAGACTGTCTAAGTGCTAGTGGTAAATCTTCTGTAGCACACTTTGTTCTACTCAATTTTTTTTAAGGTAACTTGAATGCTTTGGCAATTTAAAAAGGACACAGAAAGCATAACGTTATGAGCATCTTCACTCAGGTTGCTACAATTTAATAATGTATTAGATAATAATAATGTGGTGAAGCAGTCTCAGTTTTCCTGGGCTCCTTTTTACCATGTTCTTCAGTCTTCCCACTGCAAGTTGTGAACTCTTTGCCTCTCACAGGGTAATCATGAAGAGGTTGAGTTGGCATTTGGATAGGAGATCCACAGGGAGGCCATAGTAGTCATTTAGATTATTCAATTATAGAAAGAACACTTTTCCCTTTGTATTTGTAAGAATTCTTCCACATACCTTGAGAGACAGCCCTGCTTCTCAGATAAAGATTATCAGGAAGCTGTAGGCCAATATTTTCAATTTTGTGGCTCCACCTTTTTTTTCCTGTGGAAGCGTACAGCTCTCTGTAATGAATGGAAACCTAAAAACATAAGGTTTGCTAAGTCAGCTTCATAGTTATGTTAGCATTCCATAAAAACAAAGGTATTTCTGGACTGAAAGTTCCCCCAAAAAATCACCATTTCTAGCCACTTGTGTTTGTCAGCCTTCTTTTAAATCTTGGCACCTGATTCAAATCCAGCTGCTGAAGACTACATCTTAAAAACATAAGCTTCAGGAGCTGGCATTAAAATTCTGGGTTCTTTTCCCTCATCACACGTGTTTTGGGATAGGACAATACTGTTAAGTCCAATTAAACCTTTGCCATTTATTTCCCAAAGTAGATCCCCAGCATACACTGCCTTTCAACCAGCAGGACTGCCTACCATTTCTGAGAGTTCAGAATCAAAAGCACTAGAAGGAGGAAAAATGCAGATCCCAAATGCCTCCCCTGTTCAAGGTTTTTGTTCACCTGATGGAAACCTGCAGAAACAGAAGGTAGGTAAAAAGTATTGGGCTGCTTCTGCTCTCTTCTCCCGGGTTACCTGGCGACCAGGCTGGGCCTCGGAACAAGTCATAGCTCTGCCAATTGGCTTTCTCATTGCTTGAGCATGTACCTCCTGTTTACACCAGCTTCTTAGTAGGCCAGAAGGTAGAAATAAACTCTAATGCAAAGATATATTGGTCATAGTCTTTTTTCCAAAGCCAAAAATCCTATGCCAGTAGCCAAGATAAAGGAAGAAAGTAGGCGCCACAATGGAAGTCTAGAATCTACTAGGTAGATTGCCTCTTTTAGGGTTGCTTTATTCTAAAAGCAAAATAGAGAATGAGAACTTGTTAATTTCAAATATTATTAATAGAAATTATTCAAGAAAAAAAGTGATGCAAAATGCAAAGGATTTATTTGGCTGGGTTTGGCACAGTGCTGAATAAAAATAAAATTCTTACACTCATGCATCACTGAAATGAACAATCACTGTCAATTAGTACTTGCATTCAATATTTAGTGAAATTATTTTACAGTACTCTCAATCTTCAACATTACTACTAGTGTTATTTTGTTTAATGTATAGAGCATGTCACTCGAATTCTGCCACTTCTGTTAAGTGCTTTTTATGAGTTATTGATGCTCCATTGTTTTGCAAGTACTCCATTCTTCACCATCAGTGACAAGATTTTTAATCTTTATACAGAAGAAACCAGGCTCAAGCAAGAATGACCTGTCAAGAATGCTTATGGCTTTGTGGTTAGCTTTCTCCTGAGTGTGATTTAATCGATGTGGTGCTGCCTGACAACATACAAGATTCAGTAACATAATAAAGTCTTGATGTTAACCATTTGAGACCATCGAAGAGAGAGGTATAGTCGATTGGGGATTTGCAATAACACAAAAACCAAGTCATCTGGGACATCCAAGTTTCTTCTTTAACAAGTGGTTTGAAGTGGGTTTTTTAGATGGGGAAACTGCATGTTTACATTTTAGTGCTGCTTGATTTTTCATGTTAGTGTTATACAGACTATGGACAGCAATGGCAGAGACGTCCAAGTGTAGTTCTGTCACTGGGTCTTATCTTTATGTGAAGATCAGTTCAAGCCACCTTTTTGGGCAGCCTTTGACCTCACTGTTGAGCAAACATGGCACCTGCCGCAATGTACATTTACCTGGTACGAAGTGCACTAGTGCCACCAAACCACATATAACCTAGAAGACAGCCCTTGGACACAATTCCGATACATATTTCAGACACTGTGGGAAGGAGACTCAGGAGGGCTATTAATCTGCAGCCATGATAGGAAAAGAGCTGGGCTACTCTAGTGATGAGGGATAGGTGACTGGGGTCTAGGTAAAAATCCTTCTGCAGTGCTTATGGACTAATCTTCCAGACTTTTATTCTGCTCCACTGGATAAGCACTCATGCCAGGGTCCATCCCTGAAAGCTACATGCCTCCTCTCCTGTTAGTCTGCTCCACCTGGCAACACGTCCACACTTCCCCTAACACATTGGTGCTGACCTTGCTAAGTTAGCTGGAACACATCAGACATTTAAGTCCACTCTAAATCAGTCCACTAGCTCTCCTTCATCCACCACATTAGATTTAAACTGTCTGCTCTCACCTTTAGTACCCCACATAACTGCACGATTTCTGTGCATAGAGGTTTGCTCTCTCCACTTAACAGTGACATCACTCTTGATGTCCCATTTACCTACCTCTCCAGCAAGCTTTTCCGTCTCACGCTGCCTGCTTTGTGACATGCACTGCTGATTCTGGTTCACTGAATTTGAACTTTTCATTCAAATCCCTCCTTTTGAGTTCATTTTGGTGGTGCCTACAATTAGTGGCTCACTGATCATAATTATTTTAAATAAACCATTTAGTTAAGCAATCGAGGTGTTTACAAGCCCCAACAGCTTAACAGCTTGATCTTACTGCTGCAATGTGTGAGGTAGTTCCTCACTCCATCTCCTCCTGCTGTTTATTACTCTCTTTTTAATCTAAAGTCAGATAGTAAATTCTTCAGGGAAGTGATTATATCTTTCTTTTGTTCAGTGCAAAGCCTGTTTTAGGGCACAATAAAAAGTAACACAGAATGTGCACAAACTGATACCTGTTATCCAACATAGACTCAAACCCATTAATACAATTAAGAAAAAGTCTTAAAACCCAAAATGTCACGGTGTGTTTTCAGTGACCAATAAAAACAGCAGAAATCCTTAATAGGATAACCATCTTAGGTGAAAGGCTTCATTTACAAGTCTCCTTAAAGAAGCAATGCCACACGGCAGGAAAATGGGAAAACATTCTAGCAAATAGTTCTACAGAGGTGCTTAAAACTCAGTAGACTGAATGAATGAGAATGGCCTATTTCAGTCTATGTAAGCAGGCAGGAATGTCTGTCTAGAAACAGTTTTCCAGGACATAGCTGTCACATGCTTCAGATGAATGTTGTGCTTGCTTCTAGTACAGCTGAAGCCTATGACTTAATCTTATCTGTTTAACATCCAAGATTCCAGTTTTAGATTTTTGGCAGCAAGCATATGCTCCCCCTGTGGCAACTGCATAATAACATAATAGAGTTTAAAAAATCCAGATCCTTTAAGGCTCAATTACCTCATGAAACTATTTTAAAATTCAGGGTGAACAAAACTGCAGTATTTCAGTTTACAAGCATCATTTTAGTTTACAGCTGTTTTAAAGGACTAATTTTAATGCTTTATGTCTTTCACCACCTGCAGGACTGAATGAAAATAGTTATTTTATTTTTCAGAGGGCTACCAGAACCAAAAAAGCAGAGCTAAGTAAGAAAGAATAAGGTATTTTAAATTAAAGATAAGATCCAGGATAGCTGCCTTCATTGCTGCTCTGCAACACTGAAGATAGGTTAAAAATCTTGCAAGGCCAGAATAAAAACAACTTACAGGCAAGCAAGAATCTTTAAAATGGTTTATTCCCTAAATTAGTATTTATATTATATACTTATTATCCTGATACAACCAAATCATGTTTTTAATAATTTTAATTACTGCTTTTGAACACTATGTTTATAAAAGCATGGGTCTCTTTAACCTGTGGGATTAATTCATCTGCATTCTAAATTCTTTGGGTAGGAACTCTCCTTTCAGTGATTATTAACACCAGCTGGAGGCTCCATTGTCATATAAAATAAAGAAAAAAAAGGGATATATTATAAAGAAAAAGACAGACCTTGAAAGAGCACTATCTGGGGACAGGAAAGACATCCTCCTCCCTGAAATAGCAAAGACTAAAGAGAAAAGCTATGAATCACAAAACCAAAAAAGAAATAAGTGAAGCAGGTAAAAGAACAAGGTGAGGGCTGCAGGACAGGAATAATGGAGAGTGAAGGGAGGAAAGATGATGGAGTTGAAAGGAATCAGTCTCTTTGGTTTGAGGTTAACCAAAGGGTTAACCGAAGGAATTATGTTACCACTGGAGGAAAGAGAGTTGAAGGTTTAAATAAATGTCCTGGTCTGGGACGCCAAGCAGAAACTCCAGCCGGTGCCAGCTTTTCTGCAGAAGAGTTGAAGGATTCAGTGAGCAATGCCCAATTGAGCTCTGCCCAGGTGCAAGTGAGAATTAGGAATGGAAAAAGCAGGTCCCCCTCCTCACCTTTCTCTTTGTGAGCAGTTAAGGGATGCTAAAAGGTACTGCATGCTAACTTTGTTCTGACAGCACAGCAGGTACAGGTGTTGCCCTTCACACCAGAAAGTTCATGCTGCTATACTAATGTTTATTAACTGCAGCTCATACCAGAGGGGCCAATTCCATTACAAAGTGGGCAGGCAAGTGTCCATGTCCTTTTGTCCTCTGCAAAGATGGCCCCAAGGCAGTACGTGTGGTTTCACACCAGTGTACCTATTTACTAGGAACCAATATGAGGCCATATATACACTTCATTCAGAACAGCTGTCTGGCTGCAAGGCTTTCAGCAGAGCTGGGGAAATGATGGGCAGGGGGGAGGCAAATTCTCTATGAATTACGGAGCTGGTCAAATGCCAGAAAAACTGGTCTGTCAAATAAATGATTGGAGGAAAACCAGCCACATTCACTGAACAGTGAAGAGTTTCTTCACATTAGAGCATATCCATCTACATTTTCAAGCTGATTCTGAACCAGACATAATTTCCATTCCTTCATGTCTCTTCATGGCAGGCACTGATAATCTTTTCATAAATAGTTTTAGACCAAGAATTATTATGTGAAGAAATGTATGAATAACTTTGAATTACAAGTAAGTTAAAGAGTTTCACAGTCTGTCCATGAACTGTGTACTAGTGAGGAAAAGCAGCTATCTTCACTGAATAAATAATTTGTTCAAAATTACTTGCTTAGTCCAGACTTACAGATTTACCAATTTGGCCTGGATTCAAGCCAGTCATCAAGTGAAAAATTGTTTCCTGAAACCCATCCAACAAGAAAGGTCAATTTTCACAAACCTTAGATGTATTTAGTCACTCTAGGTAAAACATGATATTTTGTAACTAGCTCATCAGCACCACAGGTCTGAGCAGTGATGTCTGCCTGCATCTGCAGGCAGTCCAGACCATTAACTTTGGGAAACGTGAAGTGCACCATGAATGTCAATAGTGTGTAAACAAAGTGCTCTCAGGATCCTGTCAGCAGCCCCTCGGGACGAGCATGGATGTGACAAGCACAGCGGCAGGTCCCAGCCAGTCACAGCAGGTCCCAGCCAGTCACTCAAGACAGTGTAAGGACTGGAAGGCTTATCTACAACCTCCCTTCCTTCCAGGTGCTTTTCTCCAGGGAAATGCCTGCTGCTACAGCAGAGAGCTGTGAAAGTAGCCTCCTGCTACTCCTGCTCTACAAAAATGGAGAGAACCCCCCTTGCCAGTTTGGAGCAAGGGCATGGTATGGCCGTCATAGCAGGGATGCTATTGTGCTCCTGAAGCTCACTTCTTTTGGCACCTATGCCAGTTTAGGTAATTCATACTTCTTGTTCCTTTAGCAGTGTCTCAATTGGGTTTGCAGAAGTCTGTCTGGCTGTATGGTGAATCAGATCACGGACTGACCAGGAGCAAATATAACCTTGTAAATAAAAGTTATTTTTAACTAAGATGGGAGGGAATCTGGCAAAAGAGCTTTCAGTTACCAATAGCTCACTGTCTGGCTTCTGGAGTAAGTGAGAACTCAGCGCCTACAAACTTCCTTCAGTGCCCACTAAAACATACTTGGGTGCACTATGGTAAAGCTATCCTCAAAAGCACAAAGACAGGGACAGAGGCCCTCATTATCTACCTTCTCAACTCTGGAACCTTATATCTGTGTTGGAGATATAGTTCATTGGCTGGTTTTTGCAAAAGTGTGTTTGACTGGGTTTTCTTTTTATTTATTTATTGTTCTCCATTTAGTGATGTGTTTGCTCAACAATTTAAGAAGGTTACTTAAAGTATGTTTTTATTTACATATGATCTGTAAAATATTCAGGACAGCTATGCTGAAATAATTTGAGATAAAGTGATAAGAAAATCAAGTGTGTGGTTGACAGCTGGGAAAAAGGAACAATGTTAGAGGCACATTTAAGCAAAAACAGTATTAGTGTATTATACCTTTATTGTACACTGTAAACACTTAAACACTTGATTAAGTCTACTTCTATTTAAACTAGGCAAGCTATACTCACACAGAAAGCAAAACGATACATAGGAACATGGTGGATTAGGTCTAAGCTGATGTGTAATAACACATAACACCTTAATAGTTATACCTGAACAAGAGCTATGTGTGGAAAAATAATATTAACATCAGAATAAATATAGCACTAATTAACTCCAGTTTTAGATTATCCCTAGATATATCTCATAAAGAGACAGTGGGATTTCCCAAGTCTCAGAAATATAAAATGGCCTCTGCAGCATTTAAAAAGATTACACTCTTCAGCTTTTTTGTTTTGGTTTGTTTGTTTGTTTGTCTGTTTGTTTGTTTTAAGGTTGTACAGCTAGCAAAGAGATCTGCTAATAATTATGTAAATTATTTGACTCAGTATGAACTTCTTTGTTTAATATGTACCATGCTGTTATGCATATGATAATGTTTAACATTGAGGTGTTGAAGCAATAGGGGAAAACCTTATTCTTAATGAATTTGAATACTGCATATTTTTATAGATTTTTTTTTTGTGAATCATTGTGTTAGAACAGTAGCCTCCTCAAATCAAAGTCATGGATACTAAATGAACTCCAGCAAAGGTAAATTTTTTGCAAACCCGGAGATAGGATTATGTCAATGAAACCCTGACCTCTTTCCAGCTCTTCTCTGTCATGTAAAACAGCCTTTAGTGAGGAATCACCCTAAATCACCTCAGCAACTAGATGAAAACCAGAGCTAAGTGAAAGATGCTGAAAAAGAAGAAACAGATTTTTGCCTACAAACTTTGATTTAACCTCGAACTTTGATTTAACCTTAAACCCAAATCCTCCTAAACAGGCCTAAGGCAGCAGCAGCAGTGGCGCAACTTGCTACGCACAAGCATTCAAAATTAGTGAGGTAAAACTCACTACTTTGGCTTGAAAAGCCTGACATTGAGGTGTGAGTGATTTTTCTAAGAATATTGAAACTACAGAATTCACTTTTTCAAAATTTTTTACAGGGTTTATACAAACCTGAGATTCTCCCCATCATCTCAGAACATCTGGATATGGTGATTTCAGAAGAGCATTCCACATTACTAAAATTATTAATATGCAGACTGCCAGCTTGTCTCTGTACTATTAACAACAGAAATCTTCTTTTGGGGCTGCAGGGAACTCAGCTGAGCAACAGAGCAGCATGGCAGGAATTCCTGTAGGCAGGAGAGGAAAAGAAGAAGTGAGGAGAGTTGGAGTTCCTCTTAGCACCTCCTAGAAAAGCACACTCATCATTTTATCATTGCCTGTGGGACAAAGGATGGTTAAGCTACTGCATGTCCTCACTTTGTGCGTTTTCCATCAGTTTGAGGTTCTGGCTTGAAAAATTTCAATGTGTCAAATCCAGATAAACTGAGTGCCCTGTAAAATTCAGGTGGCAAAAATATGTCTTTTCTGATTTACAACTCAGATATCACTAGACTAAGGTGACCAGAAGGCTGAGACAGTTGAGATAAAGAAGGGCTGGGTAGAGGTTTGTAGTGGTAACTGAAATGGATATTAAGAGGATCACACATGCAAATACAGTACTGATGTGCTGAATCACATTTGGTCATATTTTCTGTCCCAGTCCTCACGACTGATTCCTACTGTGGGTCAGCATCTGTAACAAGAGCCTCTTGAAAGATGTTTGGCAACAGCCACTGTCTGATTTGTTCAGCTTTTAAAAGAAACGTTTCTGACAAAATCATTGCCTATTCTTCAGTTTCTATTAGCATTTTAAAATGTACTTCCTCAACACAGATTTCTTGGCTATTGCAGGTTAAAAATGACATGGCACTTGGTCAGTGTAAGAAACCCTCAAGTCTAGATATTTTAGTCCATAAAACTCCAGTGGAGCTGGCTCAGACACATTCCTGTAGGAAATGCCATGTGCCTGAAGAGCAGTAAGAGAAAGTAAGAGCCAAGGCACAGCTTTTGGGTGAGAGGATTCTGGAGATGGGTTAGGAAACCTAGACAAACTGCTGAGCACAGTGCCTTCCATAGGTCAGTTGAATGTCCTTACCACCTAAGAGAAACCCATAGGAGAACAAGTCTCTGTATTATGTCCTAAAATAACCCATAGTGATGCTTTCCAGTGGGTTTTAGGACAAGGCAATCAGTCCCATTATTATTTTACTGCCATGAGGGAGCTCTCTTCAAATGCATGGTGATAGAGCAATAATCTACAATGTACATCCTTATCATCACTTGTGAGTCATATAAAACTCCTCCACAATCATACACCATAAAAAGATTAAGCCACATGCACATTTTTAAAGATAATTATTACATTTAAAGAAATGAAAACACATTATGAATTGTATCAGTACATTATTTAGCACAAGAGGCAGCACCAATTTATTTTTTCTATTAAAGCAATTTTTCATAATTCCTACTTTCTTAGGAAAAAAAAAAGCTTAAAGTCAAGCACAGCCACTGAAAAGCATTAAAAAAACCTGTGCCTGCACTGCAGAACCAAAGCAGTAGGAGAGGTGGCAGCTAGCCACAGAAAAGGGCAGATGAGATATGGAAAGCAGTAACAAGGGAGGCATGAGATAGTAGGAGATAGCAAAGATTTACGAATGCATTACTTGTTGCCATTCATTACCATCTATATACAGGTATATCTACATCAGGGAAAAATGAAATTTAGAAGTTTCACAGTTTTCAAAATGTCAGAATGTTATGATAATATCAAAGCTGATCACCAAAATCTCCGGTTTGACTTACACACATTACTTACAGGGTCTGGTTACATCTAAATAGTCATGCATTTGGAACCAGTCATTCGCATGGTTGGGTGCTCAAAGGCATATGTACAGTCTGTTATTAATCTTTGGAAATCAACTTTGTTCCTTACAAACGCAAATTCATGTACTACTTTTTATATTTCCAACTTCTTATATAATAAAATGCATCCTTTCAATCAAGGCAATGCAAGCTGACATGTGCTTTTCCTTCGTGAAGCAGATGTTTTAATTTTTAGATAAGCTCCTAATAATTTTCTTTCTTTTAAAGGAAAACGAAAGTATATGAATGACCTCTCCCTCCCCATGGCTTTCAGAGCAGCTACTTTTCTTGAAGATTAGGAGCCTCTTGGACTCCAGCCCCAGCTTCCCTTGTATCTGCAAACTACAGTCTGAATTAGTTTTCTCCTTTAACAAAAACTCCTGCTGTGTTGAGAATCTCTTAATTACTTTTCAAGCTTCTCCTGTTATTGTAAACTCTGAAAATCTGATTACTGTGCTAATAAAGTGAGTGAATGCCATTTTTTTTTCTATTTCATCAGAAGACTTGAAAATGCAAAGATATACAAAGTCACACAGCAAGATTGCATTAATATAAATATATGACTAGGGTCAAATGAGAACCTTATGCGAGTAAAATGTAACTGTGGGAACTATTCAGCCCACATGTGATAACAAGAATACTAAGGAACAAAATTTGACAATTTAAGTGTTCAGAATTCTTTATCAAGGTAGTTTGTAAGACAGAATTTTTGTTCCCTCTGAGAGCTAAGAAAAAAACTGCATTTCGAATCATCAAGGTTGGAAAAGACCTGCCAGATCATCAAGTCCAACCTTCGACTGAACTCCACCCTGCCAACTAAACCTTAGCACTAAGAGCCACATCGAGTCATTCCTTGAACACTTTTAGGGATGGTGACTCCACCAACTCCCAGGACAGCTCATTCCAATGCTTAACCACCCTTCCAGTGAAACAATTCTTCCTGATATCCAAACTGAACCTTCCCTGGCACAGCTTCAGGCCATTTCCTCTTGTTCAGTCACTGGCTGCCTGGAAGAAGAGAGTGATCTCCATTTCACTACAGTCTCCTTTCAGGCAGTTGGAAAGTGATAAGGTCACCCTGATCCTCCTTTTCTCCAGGCCAAACACCCACACTTTCCTCAGCTGTTCTCCATAGGACTTGTGCTCCAGACCCTTCACCAGTCTCACTGCCCTTCTCTGGACACTCTCCAGCGCCTCAGTGTCTTTTTTGCAGCGAGGGCCCCAAAATTGAACATAGGATTTGAGGTGCGGCCTCAGCAGTGCTGAGCACAGGGGGACAATCACTGTCCTGGTCCTGCTGGTCACACTATTGCTGATACAGGTCAGGATGCCATGGCCCTTCTTGGCCACCAGGTACACGTTGGATCATGTTCAGCTGCCATCAACCAGCACTCCCAGGTCCTTTTTCACCAGGCAGATTTCCAGCCACGCTGCCCCAAGCCTATAGCACTGCAGGGTGTTGTTGTGACCCAAGTGCAGAACTCAGCACTTGGCCTGGTTTAACCTCTCACTATTGGCCTTAGCCCATCGACCCAGCCTGTTCAGATCCCTCTGCAGAGCCTTCCTACCCTCCAGCAGATCAACACTCCTGCGCAGCTTAGTGTCATCAGTGAACTTGCTGAAGGCGCACTCAATCCCTTCATCCAAATCATCAATAAAGATATTAAACAGCCCTACCCTAATCAATTTCCCACAACCTTTATCAAAAAAAAACCCCAAATAACCCAAGCCAACAACAGGGTGGAAAACCTCAAGTCCAAGAACCCCAAAGCAGTGTGACCTTTTACAGGTGGTAGTGGTGCTTCAAAAGTTACCAGACATAAAGATTCTGAACACACAATCAGAGTTGCTGTGTGTTCTCCTGTCTTTTTATTAGCAATAAAGATTTAAAAATCTGCACAGTCAAAATTATATAGTACAAGGCCAAAAAGGAAAACAGAGCTCTACCACAGGGAATTGCAAATCTGTAATGGCTTAGCAGATGGTCATCTCTTCTGTATTAGATGTCTTTATCCTGGGCTAACTGTATCCCATACAAACGGCAAAGAAATTCACAAATCTCCAAACCACAGCTGAGATAACCTGTTCTGAGCACAGTGGGCCAGGATACAAGTGTTTCCTCTTTTTTAAGACACTGACATGTCTAGAGGAAAATTAAAGAAATCTTCTGTGGGAACAGCCCCAGATGATGACACCTTTCATCACTTCATTGGTTTTGCCTGTGAAGAAGCATCTTCTCCATTACTGTCTTTTTAAACTCTCTCTCCTCAAGTTGATTTGGGATGTACATTCCTTTAACATTTCTTTCTTCCTTGGTAATTTATCTTTTGAGATGAGTAGCTGGACATACAAGCTACATATACTAGCTATTGTGCTAGCTAATATTGGAAATCACAGGGAAGACAATAGAGAGCCTCACCTTAAAAATACATGTGCTTAATCATCATAAAAAGCATAACAGTGAAAGGGTGGTGTGCCAGACTTTGGAATTGATGATGCTGACATAAAACTAGAGAAGCATGGCTGAATTCTATGGAGTTTTAGCTTTATTTTTAGAGAAAGTAAAGTGGAGGGGCGGTGCTTCAATAAGGGTAAGGGTGCTGGACCTCCATGGTATCTGTCAAAGCAGGCTGCTCCACACTGCCTGCAGAAATTTAGCAGGAGCTTAAGCCATTGCCTTGCTGGAGGCAGATGATCAGCTGCATCCTGCCTCCAGGCTAAGCTCCTGCAGGCAGTCTTTTAGAAACCAGACATCTGCCTTCAAAAATGGCACTCAGTGTTATTAAAAATAAAGGAATGGAGGCAAGGCATGTCACTCTCTTGAAGCACCAGACATCTGCCTATTTATGGTGCTTGAACTCTCACACCAGTCCCATGAGTTTTATGCCAGCATTCAGCCACCGATCCTCTGCTCCTGAGAGATATCTAGGTGCATGGGCTGCTACACACAAATTATCACTGCTTGGAAAAGCAGTGGCTTCCTGAGCCTCCCCATGGAGAGTTGGGCAGATTTTCACTGGCATTATACTGCCCATGGCTTTGGCTCCTTGTATTTCTGCACTGACCAAGGAGCCCTTCTTCCCTACCTGTGAGCCCTAGGTACGAGGAGCCATTGTCACACATGTAAACATTAGAGTTTTGTTAACACTTTATCTGTCTGCTAAAGCTATTGTGCAGGAAGAGGAGGGAGAGGAGAAAAGAGTAGAACAAAGACTGGTTGCTTGCTGGCTGTTTGTCCTCAAGAGACTGATGTCCTGACGTCACCCAGCAGCGATTTCCTGACATCACCCACCAGCATGGGCAGAGCCGAGCATTCCTCTTTTGGTGCTTTTGCTGCTGTTCAGAGTGACAGTTCACTGCTGATTATGCTGCTGTAACAAATGGGAGGCAGAACACTTTTGTATTTTTCTCTCCTGTAAACTCAGAGTAAATTAGATTTGGTGCTCTGCCAAGAAAAAAATACAGTCTACTATAGTAAGAATTGTTATGGGCCAGATCTTCAAATCTGTACTACTGGCAAAGTGTGTTTGTTCAAATGTTGAGATATCTGATTTGACCCAGTATCTTTTACATCTCTGCCTTTAATTCTCTTCCTCCCAGAACACACCAGTGAATACAGGCTTCAGAATACAAAAAAATTATCTGCTTAAATAAGCAGTTCAGGATTCCCAGTTGTAACTATACCTGGTCTGCCTGATTGAAGATCTTTGTTTTAAAACTGTGCAATTAATGTTTATAGTATACAAATATGAGCTCTGATGATCCCAACACTATTTGCATGGATTGAATAAAATAAATCCACTGCACCTGAGAGGAGAAGGAAGGTCTAAATAATGTAATCTTCAGGAGCCACAATAACAACTGCCTTACAGAAAGTTGGAAATTACTTCTGTTTTCCTTGCTGCTTTTTGTAATGCTTGTTACTTTTTTTTCTCCAAAACCTCTCAGAGTCTGAATAAAAGAATGCTCGTGACACTTGCTAAAATTTTAAAGTGGTTCTGTCCACAACTCATACATGTTGGCTTTCCCGGAACTGCTAATTTCTAGCCAAGGTCTTCTCTTTTGCATTTCACAAAGGGGGCAGAGGAGACAGCTTAATCTAATCCCAAAAGTGCAAATGGCAGACTAATTTATTTTTGGATGAGTCCCACAAATGATTTTAAATAATTCCAAAACGGTTTATACATGCATGTTATATGTCCAGACATTAAAATCCAACAAGAGGAATCCAGTAAACAAAAGTTTCATTATAATTGATTTGCCTATCTCTGTCTCACAAAATTTTCCCAGCATTGTCTGGATGCAATGATGCCTGCTGTCATGAATACCAATTACATGGTTTAGTATCTCTTCTTTGCTGTGAAAAAAAATTATTAAAATAGAATTTTAAATTGAATCATTTTATAAAAGGTTACAAGTTATTAGAGAAAATGTATTTTCACTGTAAAGTTATTTTTAAATGACAGGATATAGGATGGAGAAACATTCTAGAAGGATCAGAGAACAGTGGAGGAATCCCAGTGTTTTCATATGAAAAATGATACTTTTTAGTAACAGTCATTTTTGATAATGAGATTTGTTTTCATTAATAGTCTGTTTAAAATGTGCATTCCATTATCAGGAACTACTGTGCTTCAGAGGCCTCTCAATGGAAGTAAAGACACAGTGGAGGATGGTGTAAAGATGTTTGATGTAGAGGAAGCCACACTGGCTGCACAGCTGTGAGGAACAGATTCATATTATCATGGGGCTGTGAATGGTTACTTCTGCCCAGGAGCGCCTTAGCTTGGAGATTCAGCCTCTACACCAATGGAATCACCCATGCCAGGCAAACATGGCCCTCCATAAGGAACAGACAAATGCATTTTCCATTTCTTGGGGCAGAAAATCATGTAGAATCACACTGCACAGTAATATAGATGACCAAATCTATAATGGCCAGGTTGAACAAGTAGAGTAAAAAGTTGTTTGATTTTTGTTTGTATATAAGAGATAGAAAATACGAAATATTACTGTCTTCTTTTTCATATTCTTTCTACTCTCACTGCTTCCATAACCCACCTCACAAAATAATCAGATTAGACCCTCGTTTGCATTTATTTCTGCTGTCATAATACATTCTCAAGAGGTTTGAGGTAAAATAGGGATAAAAAAGCTGAGGCTTAATCTGCATGAAGGAATAAATATTGGTAACTGATGCCCACTGGGAGCAAAGCTGAGTGCCTCACTCTGGCAGAGGAGATGCCAAAATCACTCTGCTATTTTCTTTCTTGAGAGTACCATACCTATGAGGACATAAACCTCACAGATTTACACTGGTGTAATTGATTTTTATATTTGCTGGTCTTCCAGATGTTGAGATGTATGTTATTTTCCTAGGCCCAGATCCCTCCCTCAACAATGTTTAGGAATGTGTCCTTGTAGCCACTTGGTACTACTGTTAATTACAGAGGTGTGAGCTGTCCCTGAAGTGATCACACTAATTTCCTTCAGTAAGTGGATGCAGAAGAGTGCTCAGCCTACTGAAGGTAATGTCAATCCCATCTGAGTTTACTGAGTTTATGTGTTAAACCACTTTGTGACTGCAGAGTATTGCATATAAAAAGATTGAGACTCTTCTGGGTGATCACCATCTGGGATTGCTGATCTGAGACAAGGGTGTGAAAGCATGCAGTCTGTGTGAATTGTCTGTATCCTCGCAGTTGCTGCTGCTATGCGTCATTTTTTGAAGTATTCCCTAAGGAATGGCATATTACCCAGCTGAGTCAAGCATAGTTAAGTCTTGCTATATCACATTCCCAAAGCTGGTCTATTTCAGCTTGAAATAAGTTATGCCCTTTGTTTATATATATAAAATTGTTAAACCTAAAAATACTTCTTTTACAGAACAGAGAGAATCCCCTCTTGAAAGTGTGGTGAAGGAGTAGTGATAAATCAATTATCAATAAGATACTTGGGGCTAGCTTTTTCAAACAATTCTCCTCTTGATCTATGCTTACTCTGTGAAGCTCACTGAAATTTAATTAAAGAATATTCCAAGACATTGATTCTGGAAATATGGTTGGTATTTTTTGTGTAGTCAGATTGATTTTGTTCTGCATATAAACTGATTCCAAGAAATCATTTTTTTATGGTTGAAAGTTAAGGGAAACCCTTTCTCAGTACTTCAGTGACTCCCTCCATACCAAGACTGACTTATCAAAGCATTCCTTTTTGTCACTTAAACAGCACCTTGGACCAAAGCATTTGTGCTAAACCATAAAATGACAACCTGGGTCAGGACAGAACACACAGGTATTGTTCAGACAGCAGTAGAAGAAAGGCCCCAAAGAGACAAGTGTCCTTGTTAATGTCACTACTCTAACACTGCTGACCTGACCAGTTTGCTGATCAGTACACTGAAGGAAGTAGAGTCTCCTAGGAGCTGAGCCCCTTCTTTTGTTGGGCAGAAAGTATTGAAAAGCTAAGGCAGTTGGTTTAGTTTTGGCCCTTCAGATCCACACAGCTCAGATCTAATGTATTGTTTACATCTGGCCCATTACCCATACAACCCCACAACATTATAGTTAAAGAAGGTACTCTTTTGACAGTACTATTCCTATTTTAATCAAAATCTCCCCCTTACAGTACTTCTAGTATCTTTCTAATATCTATCTTCTAATATGCTGCTAATCTGGAAATATTTTCCACTTCTGAAATCAGTCATTAATGAGACTGCTACTACTGCACATTTGAATTCCATCTATAGTTTTCCAGGCATTATAAAAGTATGAAACAAGGCCACCATAAGGTGTTCAAACTAAAAAGGAAGATCACCTAGTAATAAATGCTGTAATGTAAGAGGTTAGGAGGCATTACCAGATTAACATATGCCCCAATACAGAGAGGGCTGCAATTTCGATTATTGTCTCTGATTTTTAGCAATTCTGACTTTTAGTGTAGATGACATCTTTGCAGATTTCAGGCAGGGAGCATAAATAGCTGCTTTTACTTACAACAGATCTGTACGCTCATGATGTCATAACAACTTCTACAGTTATGCAGGAAAGAATACTAGATAGGTATCTGACAGGCTTTGTCTTTGAAGGTGGCTCAGATACTCAATATCTGGAAGAGAACAGCTCTCTGATTAACAGCCTCCCAATTTGTCATCAACCAACAGTCTACGGGTTACAGTTTGTGAAGAGAGGGACTAAGGTACAAGTTCACATATCTGAAAAGAAAAAAATTCACAATAGATTGGATTGGGGGAGAGAAGATTATCCAGGGACAAAGTCAAGAAAAAGAACATGTGTGAAGAGACAACAGGGAAAAATAGTTGTTGAAAAAGAAAAGGGAAGAAGGAAGAGAGAAAATAGCAAGATGTTCAGGTATGAAAGGCTTATTTGAAGAAAATCAGGGGAAAAGTAGAAGGTAAGTGACAAAAAAAAGTCAAAGAGCAAATACAAAGGCAGAGAAAGGACAATGGGAGACCTACTAAAAAAGAATTAAATGTGAGATGCTCACCATAGTTTTTTCTCCCTAGTTCACCTCTTCTCCACTTGCTGCAGGGGCCTTTTTCTTACTTTGGTTTTGTGGATTTTTAAAGCTTAAGATACTCACCTGCATCTTCATTATCTCAAGGTAGTTAATGAAAGCAGACTTCATTCCAGATGTCAAAACCTGTTTGCGACTAAATAAATTAATGAATAAGGCCATAAACTGACAGACAAGTCAAATTTATAATACATTAGCACCTGTTCCCTGAAAGGGTAGGAGGGATAAAACAGCTTATTCACAGAAAAACACATTTTGCCTTGGATCACAACCTTTTAGGGCAACATCATGTGGAAAGCAGACATTATTCAGAGTTGTCCTAACAGTCACAGTGGCTGCTGAACATGAGCTATGAAAGTAGAAAGTAATCCCTATCTTCAGACAATGAAGCATGAAGCATCACAAGAAAGCACAGGGGAGTGAGAAGGGCTGTGGTTTTTCAGTTTCACCCAGGGTATCTATGTGAAGAATCTTCTGAAGCAGACAGAAGGCTACCTGGTACTTTGTATACACGGAAAATCTGAAAAACACTGTAAGCAAAAGAAAAGGAAGGTTTTGCTAAGGCACATACCCCTCCCAGGGTGCTTTTGGTTCCGTGACTCTTTGCAGGAGTATGTGGCTTTAGAATATAAACTGTGACAGAAGCGTGGTTTGGAGAAAAAAAAGGCTTCAAAACTACCTACTGTATTTATATGAAGAACAGATAATAAAAAGAAAACAGAAATAGGTTTCATCTGAAAAACTCAAGTATCCACTATGGACAAAGATGACAGGTTCTCATGCTGAAGGGAAATACCTGGCAAATGAAACATGTTGTTGACTGATTACTGTTTTGAAGTAAATATTTTCAATAATATTTTTCTTTGCAGTAAAGTTAGATGCTTGATTTCTTCTATGTCCCTGAGATACAAGGCTAGGTGCAGATCTAAACTGAGATCCCTTGGGGTAGACCACCAAGGCATACAGGCTTAAATGTTTGCTACAAATAGTGGGTAACGTGGGTCCCAATCTTGATCCCACCGAAAAGAACAATAGGTAGAGACCTACAGCTTGCAGTAAATAGTGACAAACTAAACAAAGTGTTGAAATGTTGTCTGCTCCCATCCCAGAAATCCTTACAGAGGTTACCAGACTTCTCCCTGGGGTTGCTCCTAACAGCGGGGAGCTGAACAGCTCATGAATCAGCTCTAAACCACCACAGCCTACAGCTTGGCCTATTAAGGCAAACCAACATTGATTTTGGTTGATGCTGCACTGCAAGGTTCAGAAGCTGATTCCTAAGCCATTGAGTCTCCCCTGCTACAAGGCAGCTGCCTGTGGAAGACAGCAGAGACGGGGACACTTCTTTTGCTTCAGCCACTGCACTTTCACCTGCCATTAGATACTCACCGATACCGTTATGGGAAATCCACTGTGGAGAAGACCAAAAACAAACAACCTAAAAGAAACTTCCAGCTTAGTCTGAAACTCTGATAATAATTTGTAGGTTGCTTAGGATCTGTCTTCCCATATTACTGTTAAAATGGTACATTATTGTTGCAACCAAGAAAATAGCTGCAACCTGAGATGACAGACGTCTATTTTTTTTCTATTCCTGAAGTGAAAAATGGTATTCAAGTAGCCTTTACAGATATACTGTGGGAAATTAAAGCTCTCAGAGCATTCACTGATACTTCCAAGAGTTTTATTAGTATTTGGCAGTTCAACCTGGAGGATTCAAAAATCTATACAAATATCAGGGGGAGGGGGGGGCTGAGTTTTTAACATTCATATGACTATTATGTACATTTTGTGAGAGAAACTGAGGAAGAGTTGCTCATTTGTGTAGTTACACAAGTTACCTACTTTATATTCTATGTTTTACCAGAAAAGACTATTCTTACTCCACAACACTTAAAACAAAATCTGATGCCACGTAAAACTACAGAGTTTGGAGTTGCACTGTAAGTCTAAAACTTAGTTCATTTTTAGAAAAAGCCTCACTATGACATTCATTAACTTTTGAATTAATATGGATACTGTTTTAAGCAAACTTGCCTATAGATATGTTTTGGTGATCAAACTGCATGAAGTATATGAAACCACATCACCCAAGCTTTGATGCTTCTAAGTCAGTTTTGGTTTGCATTTTGAGTTCCAGACCAAAGCCACAGTTGAGTGAAAGAACCGTTATGAATCAGAATAAAGAAAATGCTCATGAGAGGTTCTCCCTAAAGAAACCCACAAACTTTTGCACATTTCTCTATTTTCCCTATAAAACCAAAGAGTGCTTTAAGCCTTCCTTCAAAAATAGAGTAAAGCTAAAGTCTCCTGTCAGAGGGCTTACCCTTGTTAGGGTTTCAAAACCGAAACAGATTTTAAGAAGCATATTCCCTACAGTACATTCAGGACTGTTTTATTAAAATACATACATGGCAAATAATGTATGGCAACACTAAAAAGGGTTTTATAGTGGCAATTAGGATCTTATCCAAAGTCCATTAATGCCAATGGAAATGTCTCCATTCATTTCCAAGGAGTTTGCAGTAGCTCCGCAAGAAAAAAGAAGTACATTGGTCTCTAAGTCTATCCGAGTCCACCCAGATGAGAGGAAACCTCTGTCTGCTTCACATGCCTCCCTTACCTTGGGCTGTTACCAATGGATTTTTAATTACCAGTAATGGGCAGACCATTATATTTAAATTGCCATCCAATTTCTGGCCCATTGTTTCAGATCTGTGGGCTCTGTGAGCAGATGCCGAGGCAGCTGTGCAGCTCACAGCTTCCATGGCATTTCACCTCAAGAGAGATGTAGCACAGCAAGCCATTTAGCTGGCATCCCCTGCCACTGGGAACTTTGGTCCGGTAAGACAGCGTAATCCAAGCTGCCAGCGTGCAGGAGGGAAAAGCTATTGTTGAATCTCTTCCAAAGCCAAATTATATCTCCCATTGTCTCAAAGGGATAATAAACCCTGGCTGGTTGATTGTGGAATATAATAATAATCTAGCTGAATTAGTGGGCATTCCTGGGAGTGACTGATTTCTGCTTTTTCCCAACAGCATTTGTTTTTTTCCAAGATAATAATTCTTCTCTGGAAAACAGAACTAATGTATTCATAACTATAGGGAAACTAAATTTAGGAAATTTAGAAATGTTATACTCAGAATGATACTCCTGGTTGTAGCGGTGTGTTTTATAATGTGTGTTGTATGTTAATTTGTGGTTCAGTCCATGTACTCCCACTGTTACACATTTTTGGCTGTACCCCATTATCCCCTCCCCACAGCCAGGTATCCATTCCCTACTCCCCTCCTCTGGGGGCATGCCTGTCAGCCCAGGGGCCCTTCCCTGCTGCTGGAAAGCCCCTGAAGGGCATCGAGTGATGGGCTGTAGCCAGAGGGGTCCCCCTCCCTTTTAGGGAGATTGGCCCCCAAGGGTGTCCCTCACCCGTGGGCTACTCCCTGTTTTCCCCGGTTGGTGAATCCCCTGCTCCCTTCCCTTCCCCCACCTGGGCATAAAAGTTACTGTTCAGCCTTTGTTCTGTGCTCTGACAAGGAGAAATCCTGAGGTAAGGAGGTCCCATCAGGGGCCAGAATAAACTCGTGCAGCAACCCCTCTGCAGAGCCCTCCTTTCTCCTCACCACCGCCGCCTCAGCCCTGGGGCCAGTGCCGTGAGTTGGGTCCACTGAGGAGCCCCCAGGATCAGCCCGGGGTGCGTGGCAGATGGAGCTGTACCTGCTGCTGCCCAGTGCCAGGGTTAGCCTGGGCTGGCAGAGTGGGAACTCTGAGAGGCACAGCGACACCTTGTATGTTCATAATCAAAATAAAATGCTCTTAGCAAAAATACATGGCTATTGAAAGTGGTTTTGCTGACATAGTGTCCAGGCCCTGAGGGCACCTGACAGCCCAATTCTTGTCCAACCTCCCCTGGGGATTCCCTCACCCTGCCCGGGGGTCCATGTTAGACCCCCAGGACTGTCAGCCTCATCCTAAGGGAGGTTCCCAATGTCCAGGGCAGAGCATAGCGCACTATACTGGAAGGAATTTCAAACAGAAACGTCCTCGCTGAGACTGGCCATTCATTCATCATTTCAGGTCTGTTTGTCCCAGTTGGTCTGACCTGGATGCTTGAAAACCTCACTAGTGCATCAGCACGTCATTGCAGGGCATATTTGAATCAGTAACACACAATTTGTTATTTTAATGTATTTTTTCCAGTTAGTGGTGGACTGTGGTTGTTTCTTGGTCTCTGTAAGTCATACCTTTGATCTCATGAGTAGAAACCCAGTCTTGATGTCATCAAGCAATTTAACACCCATTTGTGAGCCCAACAATCATGATTCACAAGCTAAGGATCCTGTAATCTTGCCTGCAGATGTTGTCCTAGCAGAGCAAGCATTCCCACTTTCACCAAAGCATGGCCAGAAGCACCTCTTCAAAATGTGAAGCATTTAGATCTTTGACTGAGGATGTCAGAGACACAGACACAAGCCACCTGTTTTCCTACAGGGACACTTAATCTTGCATTGCTACCTTGAAAACATGCAGTGGTGTTGGAAGAGGACAGGGGACTTCCTAATCTCTCTTGCTAATGCTGTTCCATTTTGAACAGGATCATTAAATATTAAAAGAGTGAAAGATCAAAAGATAGAGAATGACTTTTAGCCTGTTTGTTAGGCATCTCACGTTTTCAGTTCCAACCCGGTGAAGATGTAGGTATGTTTTAAAGAGAAGAGATGCAATGATACAGAACAAATAAGCCAAGCACCAAAATGCTGTAGTGTTTAGGACACAATTCTGAGAGTTATAAACTGCAGGGGTTTTGTCCTTTCAGGCAGCAGACAGAATTAAATTTCTACTTCCCACATTATCAGTGATGCCTCTGTCAGCACATTTGACAGGTTTTCTGCTAGAACCAGGAGATCATGAACTCATTGACGATACTGGCACTATATTCCAACCAACTCAGTTAATCCACCTGTAGTGAAATCCCCAATGAGAGGTATGTACCCATATTTGTGGAAGATTCTGTGCCGTTATCATCCCTCTCTGCCACTTCCTGATGACTAGGTTAAGTAGATAACTACTCAGCAAAATATTTGTGGACCTCCACTGTCTAAATATCTAGCTCTGCTAATCTATCTCCCTTGAAATGTGTGGCCTTCCCTGAGAACTATGTACTTCACTAGCTTTTACAACATCAATAGTTAGAAATTGCAACAGATATCAAATTGCCTTTGTGGGCCTAGTCTTCAGCTGTGCCTTGGGTTCCAGTTCCAAAAATTTGCCGAACACAGGAAACAGAGAAACATTATGCTGGATTCTCTAATTACTTTCCACTTTTCCAAAATAACTGTAAAATGCAAGAAGCATGCACTTTGCAGAGGTAGAAATGCTTATGTAAGATGCAAAGCTGGTCTAAATAAGGGTTCACTTGGATTAAAATACGGGAATAAATACAGCTATGGAGGCTCTCAACTGAGTTATGAGGTTAAGCAAAATTCCTTCACATACCCATTATGATAAGATGAAGATGTCCCAGAGTCCACTTTTGTGCAGCTCAGGGCTCTGAACTGTGGTAAGGATACAGGAAAAAAGTCTTCTTACTTAGGAAGTATATATGTGTTCCAGTATTATGCTTTCTAGCCTCCTAAAATTAATGTTTGCCCTCACCTGCATCCTCCCCACTGCCTCTCCATGACTTTGCAGCCTTGGGAACAGTTCTAGTGTGATTAAGAGAGTAAATCCCTACCCTGAAGTTGCTGCACCCACTGTTTGCTTCATTTTGTGCAGTCGAGGAAGACAAGCACTTGTTTTGATTCCTGCTCCCTGAAGTTCTACAGATGTAGCTTATGGAAGAGCAGAGAGAAGTTTGCCAGGTTCTGCCTGGACCTATAGGGAAGAGATTCCATTTATTCCCTGCGATAGTTACCACTAAGGAAGAGACAAAAGATATTTGATTTTTTTTCTTCCTTTGTTTGTCCTTGGACTTAGCTGCTGGCAGCTGCTGTATTGGCACCAGTTGTGTATAAGATTCCACAAAGCAGAAGGAATAATTTAAGTTTATCAAACTGCAGACATTCCCCTTTATCCCTTCCAATTACAGCCCAAATCAGGCTCTTTGGCCAGGATTTTCAGGAAACAAGTGCAAAATATAACTAGTGTGACTTATTACTGCAGGGGACTTCCACTTCACCAGGGGAATGCCTGGCAGAGAGCATGCAGGTATTTTCCACCGTGTATGAGGCAGACAGTCTGCTTTAGACTGATTGTGGTCTGCTGCGTTCCTGAAATATATTTGGTCACTCCTATTGAAGGGATTGAACAAGCTGGCTTATGGGGTTTGGTTTGCTGTGGTGGATGCAGAGCCTACTCCCTAGGCATGTATTAATCATGCATTAAACATAGCGAACATTAGCCTACATTCTTCTGGAACCTTAACTTTATTAAAAGGGAACATGGGTGCCCACGGCTTCTTTTTCTGTGTAAAGATGTAACTTTCCCAACAGAACCACAAGAGATCCTCAGAATTTTACCCATCTTTAATCAGAAAACCAAGCTCTGATCCTGTGAATTAAGATGTTATGAAACCAACAGAAAATAATAGGAATGCGGAGGTGCTGAAGAGAGTGTGGAAATAACACCTAAAACACCCCAATTTTCTTTTCTAACCTGTCTTCATTTTTCAACATTCTCTCCCACATATGGTTATGAATTAAGACAGGCAATGCAGGGAATTCTTCCAGTTACAGGTCACTGCATTACAATAGCTCTGGAAATAAAGATTTTTCCTTTCAGTACATGCAATATGAGATTTTTAAATCAGCAGCTTAGTCTAGCATTCAGTTGTCAGCAATATCTGTGTAGACACTATCACAGAATTGCACCGAATCCGGTGCAATTATCTCACAGTTAGGCTCTAATTTAGGCTCTAAACCAGCACATAGAAACAAAACCTCTGTTCTGGACACCATGCAGTTAATTTATTCCCTATCTTAAACAAAAATACAGGCTTTCATTAAGGACATGGAAGCAAGTTATTATCTCCCTCCTATCCACTCCTAATATGTTTTATCTTTATTCTATACAATCCTGGATAGCAAAGCAGCTGAGAGCCACCAGGATTTCTGATGCCTCATGGTTTTTGTCCCAGTTGTTTGTTCTGGTTCCAGCTGAATGATAGTGGGAGCTGTTCAGCTTCTGAGCAAAGGGGAGGAGGAGCTGCAAACTCTTAGTTTTTTAGACTCGAATGAAAGAGACCCTAAAAGCTGGTTGCCACACAACCTTTTGTATTTAATGGCCTGAAAATATTAGAGTGAATAAATGCTAATGATTTGGGGGTTTGCAGTATTGTAGAGCAAATAAAGAAGTCAGTCTAGCAATAACTTGCCTCTGTGTTCACACAATCATTTTACTTAAGAATGCCATGAAAATACTTTAAACAGATTTCTGTCAAGGCATTGTTTGAATAATAGGCTTACCTAGTGTTCCGGATTCAATCAATGTTTTCCTTGATATAGGATGTAATTTTGTAAGTGATGAGGACATACACAATTAACTGAAAACTCTAATTAAATTTCTGCTGCAGATATCTTCCTTGCTATGCTGCTTTAGTCTACATGCTGATGGAAGAGAACAAAAAGAACAATCCTGATCTCTGAATCACCCAGATACTGCATTTTCAGACACAGCTGGCACTTCAGAAATCAGAGTACCTGTGAATTTCAGTTTACATTTGCCAACATACAGAGTGGGATTCATCCAAGTGGCAACAAAAGCAAAGCAAGATTGTAGGGAAAAAAAATTAGATGCAGTGTGAGAATAAACTATCTACAAATAGGAGAAAGAGAACTACCAAAGAGGAAAAAAATAGAGAACAGGCTAGATCCTCTGGATGGTCCTGACAGCTTTGTGCTATCATCGTAGCACAAGGAAAATCAGCCATGGGAGAAGAATCCTGGAACAGCATAAAGCCAATGCAGGAACTCCTCATTCTGTGCCCCACCACAGCTCAGGATGGAGGACCAGACTGGGAAAGAGAGGACCTGCTGCTGAGACCTGCCTGCTGTCCACTGTCCAAACAGCCCCATGGGGCCCAATTCCCAGCAGGGGAGAGATGGGGGGAACAGCACAGGCTATGACAGCTCCAGCGGAGCTGGAAAGTGGAATCAGGTAAAGAATTAATCAAGGCACCTTTGTCCCCATTCCTCCAACCTTCTGCTGATAACAGCTCAGATGGATGAAACAAACTGGCTCATTAGGACTTGGCTGGAAAACTTTGATATAACAATCAGGCACATCATGGACAAATGAATATTACCATCTCACTTTTTAATATAAAATATTAAAGTTTTGAAAGAGAGATATGCTATAAAGAGAGATAGTTAAGTCTTCACCTATACCATGGTTGAGATGGTTTCTCATCTTTACTTTAGAAAACCAAACCCTTTTTACCAGTTTTAACTTGATAATGGTGTTCATTCAGTGACTTTAACAGTGATATAAAAATGACATGTCCTTATAAATGGGAATGAACAGTAGTCCATAAATAGAAATGCAGAAAAAACATCAAAGTTGCATTTTTCCTATTTCTTATTTTGACATAGAACAGTATTTCCCCGGTTTTTAACTAAAAAGAAATGGATAGAACTCACCATAATTGAGTACAGCTCAAAAAGTAAAAAAACCTGAAAATCTAAATAGAACTATTACTTCTTTAAATTAAACCCCTCTACATGGAAACTATGCTCAGGTTTCTCCAACTTCATAGATTTTGACTGACATATCTGTCCTTGTAACAGACACTCTAAATCAAGAGCCCTTAGCAGAAGTGTCCTTAACTTTAACAGTTTTAAAGTGTGACTGCCTGTGCCAGGTTAAAAGAACTCCAGTATGTCTCCACAAGGAAGCTCCAAGCCTCTGTAAGAGCCAAGAACTCATGTTGCTTTGGATGTGTCTGGTGGTGTAAATAGTGTCAGCTTTTAGAAACCACACAAAACTTATCATGGGGAGGGGGGGGAAGGTGTAACTTGTGTGCCTTAGCACTCCAGCATGGGTGAAATCTAACACTGAAGTATTGCCACTCACTTCAAAAGGGCTAGGATTCAACCTATATAACCCAAATTTAGAAAAGCCTTCCAAAGGACTCTGAGCAATATTATGCAACCTTTAACATCTGAAGGCTAAACATGTTATTTTGAAAGGTCAAAAGGATAAAAAAGGGAGCAGCTGACTACCCTGCCCTACTCTCTTTACACTGCACAGGTAGAGGTCCTTCAAAACCTCTGCTGTTAAAACAGGGCACACCTCAGTGTGTATGTTCTATTCATAAGGCAGTACAAACCTTCTGCCTAGTTTAGTCGTCCTTAATTTAAGCCCTACCATTTAGGGCTCTGGGCCAGAGGTTACACACCAGAAGAAAAAATCAGGGCCTGACTCGTGATGACTCAAACCTCTCGGTGCTGAAACACTTCAGTGCTCCCTTGATTATTTTGGCACTGGGAATTTATGACCCAGATTCTGGGATACTGTATGGCCCCATCCTGCCCCTGTCTCAATTAGGCTGTTCACACTGTTTCTCTCTCTGTGCTTCCTGCAAATCCTAGCAGAAAAGATATGTAATGAAGCACCATGAACTGTCATCCAAAATAAGTCCTGAGACAGGCTGAGGAGTGAACATAGACGAATATATACCTCCTTTAAGGCACCTTTAAGCTGTCAGAGCAACATTAGGGAAATATGATTAGAAGAATCATTTAGAATTGAATTTTATCACTTCCTGGATGGTTTTCAGGAGGTCTATTTTTGAATGACTGAAAGGAGAAAGCATGGTTTAAGTGATTTTAGAAGAAGGAACCACGATGTCAAGAGTGTGCAATGCACTTTTCAGCACAATGAGAAGTATTACTTGCAGCAGGTTTGCGTTTTTTGAAGGACTTTCACACATCATATTCTATTAATTACTTCATTATTAGTTCTTCTGAGAAGTCAATGTACGCTAACAGATAGAAACCCACCTAGCTGACATTAGGAGCTTTTCTCCATCATAAGCAGGAAAATATCTTTTAAATGCACGTGGAACTAGAGTTCTAGGAAGAACTAGCTGACTGTGGTATTTTTAGGTTTAGGTGAAAATATCACTGGGATTATTTAGCAAAGAAATAGCAAGAGTAAATAAGCCAAGTCATTTAAAAATAACTTCTCAACAAAAAAGAAATTTAATTTTACGTACAGGGAAACTGCAAAAAGCACTTGTCTGGATATAACACAAGGGCAGGTACCAACAATGTTTCTAGTCCTTATACAGTGCAGTAATGCTTCAAGTTCTCAACTTCTCTAAGTTTGGTGGCACAGACTCCACCTACACCTTAACCAGACATCAGAAAAAGATACAATACTTCACAGCTCAAGCAGGGAGAAACTTTTCCTCCTACATGTGGAATGGTGAGAACACATTTTATTTTTTTTTAATTCCCTTTAGTTATTAAAAGAGGGAAAACATTTTGACTTGGCATTACCCCTTTACCCTTAGCTGGTATATTTCCCTGTTAGAGGAAGAAAGGTTTGAAGTGATAGTTTACATAACATAGCTAAGCATATTATGTAAAGATTAAAGCAGCAGGGTCGGCACAGGGACAGAACTGTCTCACTCGCCCAGCGCAGTCGGGGTTACCTGACAGCCAGTTCTGCTTCAGGTTTGTTTTGTTCCACGTTAATATTCCCACTAAACAACTAACATTTAAGTGCGGCTCTGCCTTGGCCTCTCCCATTCCCGACTGCGATGCTTTCCACAGAGGCAATGCCTGCCTGCGTGGGAGGTGAGGTTCATTTACCTGGCCACAGCCAGGCGACAGCGCCCATCTCCAGCCGGGATGCTGCACGTCACCCGGTGCCGCCAGCGGCCGGGGGCGGTTTGTACCACTCAGCTGCGCTGATGCCACGCAGTGGTCGAAACTGCCACGGGAACACAAACTGCGGCCGCCAAGTGCCAAGGGCCTGGGCCCTGCCTGCAGGAGGCTGGCACCGCCTGCCCTCGCACCGCCCCTCCGCAGGTACCGCGTCCCTCCCCGCCCGGGGCATCGGCCGCGTCCCCTCCGGCTGCTCCCTCCGGCTCCGCGGAGACAAAGGCGCCGGGGGGTGCGGGCGGCGGGCTGGCAGGACCGCCGAGGGGGCGACTGGTGGGGGGAACAAAGGAGCCGAAAAAGACGAGAAGAGCCAAGAAAGTTGATACCGGCCTCCGCCGCCCCCTGC
>WBMY01018390.1:199120-262969 GCA_013397315.1 Donacobius atricapilla | reverse complement strand
TTTTTTTTTTTTTTGTGATGTGTGATAATGACTGGTGGTTGGGGGTATTTTTGTCGTTATTGTTTGTTTGTTCTTGTTGTTGGTTTGTTTTAGTTGTTTTGGTTTTGTTCTTAGTTTGAGGAGGAAAGGGAAGGTGCCATTAGATATATTTGACAAAAGCAAAGTATTTTGGACACTCTTCACTTCGAATTGGTAGTTGTAGTTACACTTGTAATCTGTCTCTGTGCTGATTCATCTCACGTTAACGGAGAGACTTTTAAGTCCCCCTTCGTTCCTTCCTCTGTCCCCTCTGCTCATTTTTCTCTGCACAGCAGCAGGGAGGTTAGCAACCCTTGTCTGAATGTAGAATAGCCTGGCGGCCGGGAACCTGGACATCGTGTGTCTTCTGTGTGACAGTTGCAAACACACTTACGGCTCTTCAGATTCGAGGAGTATGTTGTATTTCTGTCTGTGTTAGTGGCAGCGAAGTGTTTCCTTCACAGTGTCATCCTCTCCGTTGATTTTTTCCCCCCCCATTCTCTTACTTGTTCATGTGTTTGTGTGTCTTTCAAGTTTGACCTCATTTGAGGTGTTTAATTTCAGGCTCCTTCAAACACACTTTTACCGCAATATTGAGCATCCCTTGAACAAAACTTCCTAAAACTGCAGAGATTGTGAGGAGAGGGAATAGAAAGAATTGCCTGGATGTCAGAAGGGGGAACAGGGAAAGAAGAAGGGAAAAATACCATCCAAAAGCCAGCCCACCCCCTCCCTGAAATTAGCGAGACATCAAACTACAGGTTTAACCATTTTCCTCTTGTAAATGCTAACGTTACATGTCACAGTAATTATTTGCTCTGGGCTACTGTTACAGTATTTGTCTGCTGGATAGTAACCCGAACTTACGAAGTGAATACAGTTGTTTTTTGGATAATAGTAATATTTATAGTCAAGATTACTCATAGCAGATGACCTATGCCTATAAGCATTTTTAAATATGCTTTTAACTTTCTTGCTTGCAGTGTTAAAGTCTATGTGCATTGTGAAGAGAGACTTTTTCTCTTTAAAATTAGATGTATTAAGCAAAGCTCAGAAGTAAAATCTAGGGCAAATAAAGGCCAACATAAGTGTTATAAAAAGAGATGAGGTTGTGTTTTAACTTCATGTAGAAGCAAGGAAAATGGGTACTTACTACCAAAATTGCATTATAGTTGCATATTTTGACTTGTCAGAATGTGATACATTTGTTGTTTATTACGTCTAAGTGTTCTGTTGCTTTTACCTTGAAATCTGACAGCCAGGTTTTAAATATCTGAACATCAGCCTGTGCAAATTTACGAACTAAGTTTAATATATTGTTGTACTATAGGAGAAATTGTTCTCTATAATTTTAAAATATCAAAAATATGTTCTCTATAAAATTAAAATACATAATTAGATATAAATTACATTCGCTATAAAATTAAAATAGAAAAACTGTCCACTCAATTAGAGTGAACAATTTTTGTGTTCTAATTTTAGGGCAGAAACTCTGCATTATTTCAGTTATCTTAATGAGCAGGCTAGGTGTTGTGTATTTATATATATTTAGATATTAAAATATTATTTTCTGTTATAAAATCCAAAATGCAGCTTAAGCTGATAAGGGAAACTTTAGTCACATTTCTACCACTTGGCATTGCTTGCTGTTTCTTTTAATGTCTAAACATTTTGAAGGGGTGTCATACTTCCAGAATTCTTTTTCAGTATAGCTTCACAAAATAGATGAAAAAATCCTAATTCATCCTGAATTTAGTTGGATGTGTCAATAATGCCTGAAGAGATTATTTCTTCTACTCCATAGTGTGTATTATGTGATAGAATTAGATCTTGGTAAGAGTTTTTCAGTATAGGAGTAAATTTAGTTCTATTCTGTAACAAGAACACTTACGCCTTTTTAAAAAGCATCCTTTTCAACATCATCCTGTTGGCATTGATATTAATTTACTTTTCCTTTGCTGTCTCTTTCCATAAATATGTACAGGGAGACGAACTTTGTTTAATCCACAGAACAGGCATGGTTGAATCTGAGCCTGAAATCTCATTATTTTCCCTTGAGCGAGTCTTAAAACATATAATAGTCAAGGTGAATAGTTTTGTTCTTAATTGTGATGATGTCTGTACATAGGTAAGAGGAAAAGCGAGTCGAAGTTCACAGCAATTTGAAACTCTTTGTGTATGAAAGCAAATTCTTGATTCAGACAGATTTGATCAGAAAACCACCCAGATATATGGGGATTGTGTGGGTGTAAGCAAGTAACATTTGAGCCTGTGTGCTTTTCTTTTTAAATATCTAGAGAAGGATATGTAATATAGGTATATAAGATACAGATTTGGAGTTAAAGAAGAGACCTGGGTTTCACTTTATTTTTGATTTGGTTTTTGTTTCGTTGGTTTGGGTTTTTTGTTTGGTTTTGTGTTTTTTTTAATCAGTCAGTGTCACCACGTATGCTAATTCAGTAAGAGGTTTTCATGGACATCTGCCCTTCATTAGAACAGTTTGAGAGTTTGAGAAGTCATGACAGCTGTAACAGTGGGCTTGTAATTCCTCATCTGTTGGCATATTGTTATACTATTTAAAATGAAGGAAGAAATTAAAATAGCTAACTAGTATCAGAAGTGTGCGAATAAAGCATTAAATTGACTTCTGAAATATGCTGAGATTTCTTGCTGCTCATGTTCTCTGACAAGTTTGTTGCCTCATGTTGCCTCAACGAAATGTCAGGAAAAAACTTCCTTATATCCTCTACCAACGTGCTCACCATTTTAGTAAATACAAACAGTCCTGTGTTACAGCTTTTCAGTTCTGTGTTTCCAACAAGCGTGCCAAGATGTGGATTTTGTAATATGGAAACCCACATTATAGACTTGGAATGAGCCCACAGATTTATTTCATATGGGATAACAGAGATAGTAATAACTCTCGGTTTTTTACTAACTGTGGTAGATTTGAACTGGTGGCATAGTTGATGGGACAGCTAACTCATGGTATTGCTGAGTGGTTGAAATACAGAATTCACAGTGAATGGTTTTATGGTTTTACACTTGCAGGATTATGTTGCCCACTTAACTTCAATAACTNTTTATTTTGTGGTTTTTTTGTTTGTGGGTTGGTTGGGGTTTTCTGGGGGGTGTCAGTCCTATAGGGTTTAAAATTGCCAACCCCTCAATTGTTAAGATGCTTGTGGCAAAACTCTTCAGTACGAGGATTACTGAACTACTGTAACACAAGCATTATTTTATTATGACAACGACATGCATCCCATGTGTTCTTTCCTTAAGCATGTAAGAAATACAATTAGGCAGTTTCTTCTCAAAAAGCTAACTTGAGTTGTTTGTGTTTGTTCAGTGCAGCATCTGCCATGTCTACAGAGGGGCAGAGAGTGGATGATAGTCCAAGCACTAGTGGAGGCAGCTCTGATGGAGATCAGCGTGAAGGTGTTCAGCAGGAGCAAGAAAGGGAGCAAGTTCTACCCAAGAAAAAAGAGGGGAAAATATCAAGCAAAACAGCTGCTAAATTGTCAACTAGTGCTAAAAGGTACAGTGTTCTTCCCGGTTGTTTATTTTCCTTTCTCTTCTTTCAGCTGGCCATCAGATCCATGTATTGACTCAGTATATTAATTTCTGATTGTTTTATTGTAACACTACTGTATCAGTGTAATAGCCTTTTGAGACTGATCACAGTAATGAGACCTGTATACTTTTTCCTTTCTTTGTCAGTTTGCCTCCTTCACATGGTTTTAATAGTTGCTTGCATGATAAAAGCTGACTTTTTTTATTGCTAATAAAACTCAGGCAGTTTTGTAGCCTTATAAAATATATCTCTGTATATGTATGTATGACTGATGTTGAAACTTGTCAGTGTAACTTACAGTTAATTAGCCATAAACATTTCAGGCAGTTCAGTAACTCAGCATGTTAGGACTACCGTAATACCTATTGCCATGAAATACTGCCTTTTCCTTTCCCAGATGGTCAAGTCAGAAATACTTGAGTGAACAACAAATGTATGTTGGTTTCATTACTTTAAACTGTGATCTGTTTCAATACCCACTTATTTTCCCTCCTTTTTGTGATTGAGATGAAAGGTTGGTTTGTAGAATAGCTATTTAAATTATTCTGTGCTATCATGTCCATCTCCAGATAACAATTGCCTTGCTTGGACCAGACAGAAGGAATTTACAGCTTAGTGTTGCTTTGCTAGTACATGTAGGGTTGTTAGGCTGGACAAGTGGGATTATAGTGATTGAAGTTAAAAAGCACTCATAAAATAATCTGACAAGAGACCAATTCTGCAGACTGTCCTGATGCAGAATTCCCAGATCTCATTTCTTCACTAGTCCAAGGCTGAGTAAACTACAAGGGAAAACACTGGAGTTGTACCACTGTGGTGCTGTAGTAAAGGAGAAGCATCAAGCCCCTGCTGCCAAAATTTATAATATATGCATGTAGTCAGAGTCTGTAAATAACACAATATAAACGTGTGTATACATCTTGTCAGGATTCAAGTCTTTGTTTTGCATTAATCTGTCCCTTACCAATTAAATCCTTTTCTGAATTAAGCTATCTTTTGTCTTTCCAGTGAGGTACTGTCATGCTTTTCTTCTGCTATAGATACCTTTCTTACACTAGTTTTTCTTCATTTTTAATTCCCTAGGGAAATGCTTTCTGGACACCCATTCCTACTAGGACACTATTAGGAGATTACATGGTCATATCACTTACAGAATGACCAGCAAAATTTGCCTGTGTTACTTTTATGATAAGAGGGGAAAAAAAAACCCACCCAGCTTTCACTACAAGCCATGATGTTATTAATGTAGTTAATTCTCACAGCCGTTATGGTTTCTGGTCTTCTTCTCTTTTGTCTGCTTCCTGCTATTATTATTTTTTAAATATTAGGAATATTGGATTAGTCATGAGTTTTAAGGTCAAAAAAACAGTTTCCTGCATCTTTAGAGAGCAATCTGTGTATTCTGAACTTTGTACAGTGCCTGGTGTAATGGTGCTACAATTCTGACAAGGGGCTGTGGACACTATCCTATTAAAAATTAATAATGATATGTCAGAAATTGGTCTATTAATCTTAGCTTTGTATCTTCAAAGCTTAGAGCTTTTATCAACAAGCATTTTACAGCGATAAAATTACTTAAACCTTTTAAAGTTTAATCATATCTGCTTATGGTTCTGCTGAAACTAATTACACCATCAGTTGCTGACATCAGTACATTTGCCAGTTAGACTCTAAAGCTAGTTTCACATGTGTAGTAATATTGATTATACATGCTAGAAATACACATTTGATTATACTTTTTAAAAGCTGACATGACTTACAATAGTTCTGTAGATATGTGTACAGTATTTTTGAAGAGAAAGAATGCGTTCTGGAAGGATTACAAGAACAGCTTTTATAGTCATGGGGGTTTTCATTAGTATCACTGTATTTTTTCCCCTTTTTTGTTTTTGAATATTCAGTAGTTTGTCATTGTGTTAGAACTGGGATTGCACCTTCTCTAATCTGGCCAGATTTTCCTAGTATAGGTTTTGTTTCTGTGCTTTTTAATTAAAATCAGTAGTGTCTCAAGAAAGATAAATCAGAAATTAAAGTAGAGGCTAAAAAGAGAGGAGTAGTGTAAAGGAAGAAAAAATGTCTTAACGTTCTCAATATGTGATAAGTATTCCAGAAATGATCTGTATAAAATACCTTCATTGTAATATTGTTATTTGAGTTAATTAGGAATGAAAAATAGTGCAGGATTAATAAGGTTTTACTCTGATACCTTTATTATAGTGAAAGGAATCAACTGTGCTAAAATCAGTAGAACGCTCGAACAAGAGTGTAGTGCAGTTGTGGCTTTGGCCGAGATTCCTTATTTCCCATTAAAAGCATCAAACACCAGCAAGTTCACTGGAGCTAAAGTCACAGACTACAGTCTTGATTGTAACATGAGTTTGGAAATCAGATTTTCTCACTTGGAAAGCTTTTTCGAGCATATGGAATTGTAGCCACAGTGTTTTACTGTATACGAAGGAAGGTTTGTGCTTCTCTATTTGGAAAACTCCTGTTTTGCTTTTCATTTGTATGTTTATGTAGTCAGTTAGATTTAAAAAAATTTCAGTAGCATGAGATTGTATATAAATCAAGATTTAGCAGTGTGCTGACTTTTGCTTGTGTAATATTAAACTGTTCCCATGTCTTACGTATGAATATACTGTTCCTGCAGCTTAACTGCTTTCCAAAGTGATCTGATTACAGAGGCCGTATGAAACCACTTAAATTTCTATTTGAGTAAGATTTTTGGTATTGAGATACAGAGTTCCTTCTGTTAGCATTGCTGTGGATGGCATCAAGAAGGCAGAATGCCATCACATGCTGTTCTTCTCTGTTAATTCTTCAGGACTAGCTGCTGTACAGGTGTAATAGTTTACCGCATATGTCGTGCAGTGTACCGGTCCTTCAATTTTCCTCACCCAGAGGGCATCACCTTAAATAGCAACCTTTCTTGCCCAACATGTCAAGATTGAGAAATTCGCTGCATATCACAATTACAGTTCAGACACGGAATTGAATTGCTGTCCTTGAAAACAGCAGGCATCTTGTTACCTCTTAAGTAGCAAATCTTAGCATGACCTTTGGATTGAGAGAAGTGTAACCATTCTTGGCTGACACAGTAGCTCAACAAATAAACACATTGTTTTGCTTGCCTCCTGAAGTTGCTGGTTGAAAATCTGTAGACCTTTATGTCCAATCCTGAAATTTTTAAATTAATATCTGTGCCTACTGTGAACTGTACAACTTTAGTTGTAATCTTTTCATTATTCAAAGAAGTTGCAGCCTTAAGGAGGAGCAAATAAGTGATAGATTAAATTGGTTCAAAATTTAACAAAACTGAGCAATTTTCCCTTCCCACTCCCCCCCCNNNNCCCCTTTTTTTTTTTCCTGAGAGGTTTATCACAGAATCTGGAAATGATATTTAGCACATTGAATATGGCAGCAAAATATGGAGTGCTTTTTCTTACAGGAAATATCCTTGTTATTAATCAATCTTTTAGTTAGTAAGTGAGAATATTTCTTTTCCTCCAGCATGAGCCTAACCACCTTTAGATCAATTTCCTGCTCAGTCGCAATTTATTTAGTATTGCAATACATACCAGTGAGTGCATTTTAAAGTATTTTTGAAGTAGTATATTCTTCAGTATAGGGTATTGATACATCTGGCTTTTATGGGTAGAGAGACATGTAGTTTAGAAAAGTGGATGTGGTAAAAATAGTTTATTGTCATGTAGTCGTGTATTTCTTTCCGTATTAATAATGTTGGGAAATTCTCTAACATATTCACATGTCTCTTAGCTTTAGAGAACTGTTTCATGAAGGAAACAACACTCAGTCCATTTTGGCTTGGTAAAGTAGTAAGTATGTGTCTGTGAGAATTAATAATTTGAAAATACTTTCATGCTTCTGCATTTACGAGTAGATAAACCTTTGCACCATTACTGGTAGGTAACTGTGTTTCTTCTTTTCTGTTAGTAAAATGGAGGGAAATTTCTCTAATACCTGTGTGTGTGTGTGTGTATATATGAGAGACCAGAGTCAAATGACTTCTCTAAGACCAAACAAAGTATCAGATCTGATATTGCAAATTGAATGTTTTATGTGTGCAGCCCAGGGCTTTGTTTACTATCAAGGGCCTCACCCTCTTGCCATCGTCCCCATCATCCAATATGTAGTAAACCATAATGTCATTATTTTAAATATAAACTGGATATATGTAATGATTTTAATTTAGAGGGTTTTTCCTCTTTGACACTGCCTAACATAACTGTTATTGGGGCAGAAAATCCAAAGAAACAGATGCCAGAAAGGACCCTGAAAAACATGTTTTGTTGCCAGAGGCCGCGTATTCTCGCAGTGAATCCTCTGTGGTCAGTGAAGGAAATGAGGCACGTCCTCTCCTGTGGCAGGTTCTGAGGGCAGCTCAACGGGGATATGAGGCGAGTGTCAGAGCACGTGCAGACAAAGGGCCGCTTGCACACTGGAGGTCTCTATCAGTGCAAGGCTCTCTGGGATGCTGTGCGATGATTTAATTGTAAATTTGAATGCTGTGACATGTGAACAAGCTACGTGTCAGCTGTTCTACAGAAACTGTTTGTGAATGAACTCTCAGCATGAATGCAAGGTAAATTAAGGCTGCAACAAAAGAAATGTAAGGTGTATAAATTAATTTTAGTTTGGGACACCACTGAGTAGGAGAATAAACACGGACATCTTGCTGAGGAGCAATTGATGGACAGTATTGTATTAATAAGTTTATCTTGTTTGTATAAAAAACCCCATGAATTAAACATTTCTTTGTCTTAGATGTTTGCAAGAGCAATAATTTCTTTTGAACATTAATAGACAGTGCCATCTGATCGATTTTTATGTCTTGAAGCAGTAAGTTGGTTTGTCTGTGTCTGCTCAATCACCGAAGAGCTTGATAAAGGGCCATTTTAATGCTCTTGGCATTAGAAGTTTTGGGTTGAACTAGAACAGATGGAGAAAATGAGAGACTGTTTTGTTTTCAGAATGTAAGGAACGTGGGCTAGGATTTAGGAGGAAGAATGTAAAGTTTTTGATCTAGGACTGAAGTTGTTGAAGTTGTCAATCCATTCTTGATGTGCCTCATACTCACTCTAATGCCATGAAATATTAACTGTTTTTACTACTGTATGTAAAACAGAGGAATGATCTCTGACTCTATAATAAAGTGCAATGCCATCATTCTGAAACTTCAAAAAAGACTGAAAAAGCAGAACAACTCATAAACCACAAAATTGAAGTTTCCATGCAACCTAGGTTTTCTGTAGTTTGAATTCGTGATAGTATAAATTTCAAAATCATGGCAGAATTTTGTAGTATACAGGAGAAATGTTTAAAGCATTCCCACAGTTACATGATCTCCCTTCTAAATGTTGTGGTTTGTTAGCATTGTTTAAATGGGCTGTTTTAAAACAGTATTTTTGTTGTGTTTAAACTTCACTCATTAAAAAATGGGATGCCTTTCAGCATTACTACAATCATTTTGTGCTTGATTAAGCAGACTGTGCCTGTATTTTTATAAGTTGTGATATTTACTGGAGGAATTCTGTATGCTGGTGGTACCAACATCTCAATCAGTAGAAAAAGGTAGTAAAGATCATATTCCTCCCCCTCTACAGAAATAGCTTCATGAGTTTGTGTGTAAATAGGGTATACCCCAGCTCTGTGTATGTAGGGTATATACTGCCTAGCTGTGGCAGATATCAGATAGTCAAGAACTTGACTTGGAAGCATCAGCCTGGGAATGTCCAAAGATCTTTAACAGCAAAGTTGCTCTCCCTGAAGTTAAAACTCTGGCAGGTTGCCTGCCATGTTTTTATGTGTGACCTGGAGGATATGGCAGAATGCACTCTATAAAGTTTTCAGATGGCACCAGGTTGGGTGGAAGCAGCTAGTACATGCAGGGGCATTTAATACTACATATGCCAATATACCTGAATACTTATTTTGATATGTCATTTGCTTTGCCTGTATTTATATGCATAGAAGTTAGAAGAAAATCTAAGCATCTGGAAGAGTATTTTTTATCTTTTCAATGGTCTCATCATGTCTTAATAAATGATTATTACCTCTGCCTACAAATCTTGTCTACGTATGTCCTAATTATTTCAGAATGTGAATGATAAAGGCTTGAGTTTCTGGTTCAGGCCAGTTCTTCTACTGCTGTTGGTTCATTTATTCATTATAGCCATAAAATCAATTCATGGTTACATAAGGGGAATTCTGATAGTGGCTGTGAGACTCCTTAACATGTAAGATTGTGTTTGGATTATAACATTATATAAAGAATTAAACGGCTCATTTTTATATTATATTTGCCAATATACCTGAATGCTTATTTTGATAAGCCATTTTCTTTACCTGTATTTATATGCAAAGTGGGTAGCAGTCATTTTTAACAAGATATGTTTAGGTCAGGCCTGAACCTTTGGCTTGTGGCTTGAGCACCTATCTCAGGAATTTTGAGTGGTATTATTATTTCTTTTCTAGTGTAGGGAATAATAGGAATAGCAATCTGTTCTGTGCATGGAATCTTGTGAAGGAGAAGGCAAGAAGAAAATACTGAGGATATATTGAATTGTTTTGTCTTTTCCTTCCTCCTTCTAAATGTTTGTGTTTTTGCACTGAAGTGGCCTATAAAAAAAAAGCCTTGGACACAGTTTATGGGGAAGGTGGCATTTGTAGTCCTGCTTATGGTATAATACTCTGGCAAGTCTTTGGGAACTGTAAACCCCTACAAATTCTTTTGGGAACTCTGTATCCTATTCTGCATGCTTACATTTCTTCAGAGGTCAAGATACTGGCTCTCATGCAGATGCTGGTGTAAGGGAAAAGAGCCCCCATTGCCAGCTGTGGCAGAGATCAGGTATTCAAGGACTTGGCTGGGAAGCGTCAGCCTGAGAATGTCGAGAAATCCATAACAATGAAGTTGCTCTCCCTGGAGATAGAGCTCTGGCAGGATGCCTGCAATGTCTTTATTGGTGACCTGGAGGATATAGCAGAGTGCTCTGAGAAGTTTTCAGATGACAAGCAGTTTGTACACACAGGGACAAGGCTACGGCTCAGAGGGACCTGGCCAGGCCGCAGGAGAGGGTTGAGAGAGTACTCATGAAATTCAGCATGAACAAATGAACACCATGTACGTGCGGAGGACTTACCCCCTTGCACAGATACATACTGGGGATCACCTCTGCTCAGCAGGACGTGGGGGCCTTGGCAGGCAGCAAGCTCGGTGTGAGGCAGTGCCAAAGGCTTGGCTGCCTCCTGGGAGGTACTAACAGGAGCACAGTCCATGGACAGATGAAAGAGATTTATCGGCCTTCACTCAGCTCTCATTAGACTGTAATTTTGTCCCCTCAGTAAAAAGAAGGCAGGTATCAGAGCAAGTCCAGCAGCAGGTCCCCAGGCTGACCAGGGAGCTGGGGCACTTCCCTTTTGAGGGAACCCGATATCAGTCCCCAATATATAGGAGGTTGTGAAGTCCTGTGTGGGCTTGTTCTGGGCAATTTTCCTTTGAGTTGGGGATTTTGCCCTGCCAGTACAGTATACATTAAGAAGCTAAATATTCTGAAGGGCAAGAACTATGAGACATAGAGGGGAAATAAGGAAGGTATATGAGATATTTAGTAATTGTGTAAGTGAGCAAAGGAGCTGAGAATCCTGACCTATGGAAAAAATGTGATTTTTCTAGATGACTGGTCATAGCATTTATTCCATATTGGAGGTTCATTTCTCAGAAAATATTTGGGTTTTACTTCTACATGTTCTTGCTCAGTTTCATGAAACATTATAGATCAGCTTTCAATCAGAAATTCTAATAATTATATTTTGTTACTCTTGATTGATGTAGAAATGTTCATAAAGTTGAAAGAAACAGATTGAAAAAAATGTCCTGATAATACCTTTTCTTTCTCTTAAGAATTCAGAAAGAACTTGCAGAAATTACATTAGACCCTCCTCCGAACTGTAGGTAAGTTCACCTGGATTTTATTAATTTGGAATATGGAAATGAAATATATGGAGCTGTGGAAATTGCATAGGGGACTGGGGTAATTTTAGCTCTTCCTTTGTGCTGAGTATTTAGTAATTTTGGAATAAAAGCTGATATGTTGCCTGCATATAAGGAATTGATATGACATACTTTATGGCAACCGAAGTAGTGGCATAAATGGATCAACTCCGTGTTGGAGTAGGTACAGGATAGATACAGAACAAATATCAAATCACCCTTCATTTCAGATACTAAATCAATAGTATTTTGTTTGATTCAGTAAAAATGTAATTTTGGTGGCAGTTGCTGGGTATATTTGATTTCTTTCTCTTGCAAGTTGTTAACACACCATGAATATAATGGGGAAAGGAAAATGTTATAGGCACAAACTGTCAGTAGTTTTCTGACTGTGTTTGTGGCAATAAATTGCGATATTCAATGGACTCTTCTTGAATTAAAGTGTAGCATGATATAGACTTTCTGATAATCACAGTGTGTTTGTCTGGTTTGGGTTTTTTATTTTGTTGTGGTTTGGTTTGGGGGGGTGTAGGTTGTGGGTTTTTTGTCAGGCATGTTTACTTCTGGTATGTTAAAAGTTGGCTTTGAAATGAATGATGAGGTAGACGCTGAAACCCTTGCTGTCTGGTGGCTGGGACTGTATGCAGTTGTTTTCAGATGGCTGTCTTGGGCTTCTTATCTGTCAGCTTGTGACATATGGTCAATATTGGAGCTGGGCCAGGGCTGCACATTGCTGTTTAAAGGAGCCCCTGCTACTGCACCTCTCATGATGAGAGGTTGGGCTCAGTGCAGAAGAATAGCTTCCACCCAGTCCAGCCAACTCACTTCAACTGATGTGGTTTAGTAGGTTTCATTCTGTTAATGCACTAAGAAGAAAGATTGATAGAAATGGCTGATTGCATGCAGCTTTTATAATGAATCCCAGTATGTTTCAGTATCGAATTAACTAAGCAACTGGTAGTAAAAATGACAGTCAGCTTTATTGTTTTGGTCTCTTGACAAAAGTACGTGTAAGAAAATACTCTAATAAGATTTGATGTGGTTGTGCTGGATCTCAAGATTTAAGTCAAGTGGCTATGTACTGAAGCGCTGCTTAGTGAAGTAGCCTTACAATAATAGCATTCAAAGAGTATTTCAGTCAATTAGGCCAAACAGTTTTTTGCTGGATAAAACATTTTAATAGCTAAGCTGTTCTGTCATGCTTATGACTGTGTGTGAGTCTTCAATCACATCAAAGCTGTTTCATGTGGCAGATTTTACTTCGGTGTTGATGACTGATGCCTATTAGTGGATTGATTTGCTGAGATGAATATGAAACTTCTGTCTGTTGTAAAAGAATGCTTAAGTCTTTGAACTGAGAGTAAAAGGCTTACAGGTTTTTACAGCAGTGTAATTTTTTTCTAGTTTTCTGAAGCCTTCTCTTTATAACAAAGCAGTTGTTTCAATAGACAAGATACTATTATATTTGATTTTTTTTTTTTGCTAGCAAGTGTAAAGTAAGCATTGGCTGTCTCAGTGGAAAACCTTTTGGTGACTTGCAATTTACAGAAAAAGCAAGTGAAATGGAGGTTTCCTGGGTTTGTTGAATTATTTACACTAATGATAAAATAGCAATAAAATGCGCTCCATGATGCTGTTTTGCAAAATCACAAAATTACATCTAACTTCATGTGTCTGCTGCTTTAACACAGTTCTTAAGATGCAGAATTACTTCATGTTGTGATCTTGATAGATAACCATTAGTAACTTCACTATTAGTAAATATGTTTTTATTGTCAATACAGAATCACTTAATTTAGTTTTATGCTTTGTTGACATAATCTAAACAGTGTTTTCATTTGAACTTAATCTATTTTCTTTTATAGTTAAACATCACGAAATAAATACATCAGCCAGGCATGATTCTTTAGAATAATGAGGAAAGATGAGCTATTGTGCAGTGTATCTTACCCTAAAGTATTGATACATCCTTTCTTGTTTTTAATGAAATTTAGGTCATTGTTAAAAGACATGTTAGCTTTTTCTATTAAAAAGCCCAACCACATTTCATAAAGATAAGTTCATTCCAGATACAGGCCACTTGAAATGGTTGTGATTCCATCTTGCCCTCACTGTGTGTACTCTTCCATATATAAAATAAATTATGACTGGGCAATAGGAATGTGATAATTCTGAAAACTAAATGTCATAGAAGGTGTGAGGAAAGTGTTATTCAAGAATTAAGCTATCTTAAGTAGCTACTTAGGAAGTTCAGATTAGGAAGGCTGTTTAGCTGAATTGGAACTTAGGTGGAGTATTGCAGGACTCTTTGCAAGACTTTTCATTAACTACAGCAGGCCAAAGCTTCAGGTTTCTTCCATTCATGAAAAAAGCCCCAAATGGAACAGTATCTGTAGTACAGTGGCATCCCTCAATCACATGGTAGGCTACGCAGTCGCTACAAGCTCCAAGGCAGCTGCAGTTTCCACTGCTGCAGCAGCTGGGATCTTAACTTTCCCCCTGCCTCATCCGTCTGAAGAGAATAGACTGTACAATCTTTGTGTTTGTTTGGAAGACAAAAAAAGTCTTGCTCATAAATATGCCGTGGAATTGGCAGATTATCCCTGCTGGGACTTGCAGCATCTTTCCAAAACTGTGGAAAGCTGTGGGTTTCAGTGTTCCTAAAAAATCTGTCACTGCGGCTTTAAAAGAAGATTTAATACTATATGAAATTAGAGTTGCCTGCCTCCCTACTTCTTTTTCTGTAGTTTCGGTACTAGGTGATGGAGAGAGTCCTCTAGGCTCTGCAAACTTTGGCTCCTTCCTCAGGACTGAGAATGTATAATGTTATGCGTGTAAAAAAGCCAAGCTGAGGAAGAGGGGGTGTGGGAGTTGAGCAGTGTATTCATTGCTATTTTTGGAGGAAGGCATGTCATAAAAAAGCCTGTTATACTTCACATTTAACAGAAAGAACTGCATGGTTTTCAGTAGGTGTTGTCCCATCCCTCCCCCTATTTTACTTTTGTACTGAGCTGAATTTACTCTCAAGGACAGTCCTGAATGCAAAGCAGGTACGTTTATGTTTTAAATCTGCAGCATTGTGAAATTTCAGTTTGTGAGATGGTATACCTAAATTGTAGACATTTGCCACTCTTGTCTTTTTTTTTCCTCTCATTGAAATATCAAAGCTTAATTGCTAGAAATGGCACACATATTATACTCCTGAGTAGTGCAGGGTGTAGCTTTTCTCACAGGTGATAAGATCCTCATATTTAAGTGTCATTTTCCTATATTGCCTTGCTGAAAGAGGGTAACAGTTGGAAATACTTGTAGCTCAAATAATGCCTTTTCAAACTTCCCCATATTTTCGGCTGCATTGTGCATAAGACAAAGATTTCATAGAATACAACTTCTTGTATACTAGTTCCCCTTCTCACTGGCAAGAGGACAACATCTCTGTGGCAACTTATACCAATTGCTTATATGGGAAAATAATATTTGGAAAGTATTTCATGTATTTTTAGCTTCTTTCAATGTGAACTTAGCAGCTGGAAACAAGGAGAGCCAGCATGAAGTGAATAGCAGCTCTCTGTGGACACCACTTGGAGCAACTGCTCAAAATTTTCCTGTTAAGTCACCGATAATACCTATCTTCCCCTTCATGTTTTCTTTTGGTGTTCTCTAGTGTACTTTTCACCATTCTTCTCTCATCTGTGTATTTGTTGCCATTCCTATTATGTTTTTACATTTCATTTCTTTTACCCTCAAGCAATATAGGTAATGCTTGAGGCTCAGAAGTATACTGTGAAGGACTGTGCAGTTTAGTGGGCAGAATGACTCTCATTCCAGAACAATCTAGTTTAAAATCCTGTGTGTAGCCTTATCTCTTCCATTTGTTTGGAATCATTATTTTAATTCCTTGCTGTTTATACTGTCTGCAAAATTGATAAGCAGCCAGCAGATGTGATTCTAGTATTATGCTTTTGAAAACTAATCACATTGATAATATTTAAAACCGTTCTTTTTGGCATGATGTTGAGAGGAGCCAAGTGGAATGGCAAAATTTTCAGTTTGACTTAGGGAGAGAGGTCAGTGTGCCTTATGGATATTGCTTGTGTTATTAATGACTGTATGGAGTCCAACATTTCTGTTTAATACTGCTTTGATTCTGTTTTTGCTGAAATGTTGAGGCTGGGATCTTCATAACTCCGTGGGATTGTGTGAATTCCTACAATTTCAGTTGTTGTTCTTGGGGCCACATTTAAACTCCTACCTAGTGCTACTTTAAAGATAAAGAGATGGTGCAAGTGTCAGGAACAGAAAACAAAAGGGAGCACAATATCAGGGAAAAGATGGGGAGTGAGAGGATGACCAGCCTTGCTCTAAAATGCAGAGGGAGAGAAGTGGAGGGACCTGGAGCAGCAGGTACAGCAAGTATCTACCCTACAATTGTGCTCAGTGATTTTGATTGTCTCGGAGAGGCATCAGTCTGTTGCCACAGGCACACGGCTGTGATGCATGTGATGCTAATATGTGAGCAGGATGAAAAACTGGAGTAGGAAATGCATTCTCTGAACACGTTTCTTCACAAACATTTCCAGCCTGAATTCGGGTTCCCTTCCCATTGTGTTACTCATGGAGTTTACCGTCTGCCTGTATGGACATATTTTGATCTGCTGCTAGTCACCTCCTTGAGAACATGTGACAGAACATTGTGTATACCTTAGCCTGATCTCTTAGAATTTACAGCAAACAGCAACATTTAGTCATAAAGATAAGCATGTAAGTGGTTTATACTAGGGTGCAGGATCCTGTTGGTTTTAAATCCATGATGTATCAACAAGGATAAGGGTGGTTGAAAAATTGGAGTACTCATTGCAATTGTTCTGTGTTTTACTTTTGAGTCCCTTTCTGATTCAAAAGCAGCAAGAAACATGTCCCAAAGATACGCAAGTTAACAGTCACACTGGGATTATGTTTTATAATAGCAATCATACTGTATTTTATCACTTGAATTAGATTGTTGAGTTTTTTAACTGGTGAGGTTTTTAGATATTATTATCTCGGTACCTTGAAGTACCTTGGATGAAAAGTGTCAGGTTACTTTTTAATGTGTAAACTTTTCATTCATTTAGTTATCTTCTTTTAAGACAATGCAGAATCATAATTTGTGCTTTAAGCTCTGAAGTATGTAACTGTATTAGAACATGTGTTAATAAAATCTGTTCATTTTCACTGTAAAAGTGGCCTTTCAATGTCATATTGTTTACAAAGCTTTTTTTTTTTTAAATAATCCAGATGTTTCTTTTCATGGGTCTTTCATGTGTCAAGATGCAGTGTACTTAGGAGGCTCTCTAAAATACAGCTGGTTTTTTTTAGTGGTCTGATATCTTTGTAAATCTATGTTTAATACGGAAAATTATTAGAGAATGCTGATTTTTTTTTTTTTCATTGAATAAACTGAGTTTTCGATATCTGCTTGATTGCATTATTGCTTGCAGTTACGGGGTGATTTTAGGATTGGTTACATACAACACTTGAAAGCTTCGGGATGTGTTGTGGCCATTGGTGGCTTGAAGCGTTAGCAACTTTCATGAAGGCGGGAGAGGTAGTAAAAGAAAGAAAGGCAGTAAAGGGAACCTGCCACGGGCTGCCTGCCAGGTCTGGCAACTTCACTCAGCAATGACGATGTAAGGAACTGTCTGACAACACCCATTAATACCTCCCAGCTTAACAATACCTCCTCATGATTTCTGCCAGTTCTCCCAGTTTTTGAATGATGACAGCTTCTCTCCCAGGAGGAGAAGAAAAGAGAAACTAGTGTTAGAGAAGAACAAGAGTACTTCAGCCAGCACCATTTGAGTGCAGATTTGGAAGGTCAGGGAGACGCCAGAGCACATCCTATGGCACAGCTGAAGCAGGGAAATGAGACTGGGGCATAAGGAGGGGTCCTGAAGATCACACATTCCTTGAAGCAGCAAAGGGCAGCAGAATGCTCAAAAAGGAGCCTGTGGTGGACATGGGAGGGGTTCCTTGATATTTGCGATGTGCTTAGTGTAGAAGATAACTAAATCTCTGGTTTAAGTTGTAAGTTGGGGAAGGTGATGTGAAGAACTGTAACAAGGGTAAAACGAAACACTTTGATGCTTTTAGTGTGGGGAATTCTGAACAGAGGAATTCTTTTCCAGCAGTTTCATATTGAGTTACAGCTGGTCTTTATAAGTCAGTCTCCTACGGTGTACAAGAGCAGTCCCCAATGCTTTCAACTCCAGAATTTTTCAGACCATCTTTCATAGACATTTCTTTTGCCTTCTCCTAAATAGCTAAACAAAGGTGTTGCTTTAGGGTGAGAGGTTTGTTTTGTTTTGATTTTTGTTTTTCCTATGAGCCAGAATTTGATTTATATTATAAAACTCATATTTTATATGCATGTTTTTGTAATCGCTGTAATAAATCCCTCATAAAACACACACATACACAAAAACCTTTCCCCCCAGCCCCTAAAATAAGTGCATTAAATAAACAATCTTTGCTTGCCAGCAAGGAAAGCAAAACCATCTTGACTGAGACTACATCATTGCTAGGAGACTTTGCAAAGAAATACCTGAATGTGTAGATTTTATATATACTTAGCTATTTTTGTGAGGTTTTTCTTTTTTTTTTTTTTTCCTAAATGTAGACTAATTTCTAGTATGAAAACTATGTAAAGTTCAATTTCTTTACAGGAATATGATAGAGGAGAATTATTTGAAAGTGTGACTGTAGTATGTACTATTGCAGTGAGCAAGCAGAGACTGCCATTTCATGATGATCATGTAAAAAAACATGCTTTTATTAGCAGCTCATTACCCTTTAGTAATTTACTTATTATTGAATAAATGAGGGAAATGGAAGATATTTTGTCTGTCGGTTGGAACTGACAGCATAATGAAGTATTTGTTTTCTTCAATAAATGGCACAATCTTGTAACTGCCTAACACTGTTGTCTTCAGTAAACCACATTTGAGGAGAATTTGAATTCTGCTCTTCCCTGTAATACTTAAATCCCCTCCCCTTGGAAATCGCTTTAAAAAACAAATCAGGCTTTCTCTGTTCCAATACCACAATTGTACAGCTTTTTAACAGCTATGAACTTTTAGTGCACTTTATTGGGGTGGGGTGTTTGTTTGTTTGTTTGTTTGTTTTGGCTTTTTGTTGTTGCTGGTTTTCTTCTGTTTGGTTTTTTTTTCTCATAGTCATGACAGTCTAAGGCAATGCTGTAATTTTTCTTTTGCTCTTGGTATATATGGGATGTGTGCAGATTAAGAAGTAATAAATTGAATTTAAAGAAATTGTTTTCCAAAATCTCCTGGCAGAAAAGCTGCAGTTTAGGACTAAAAGGTCATGAACTAGTAACAGAGCATGCTTTGCAATACTTTGGAAACAAACTATGAAATTGATCTGGATGCTGTTTTCTTGGTGAGCAATAAAACTCATTTATGCTATATTTACACATTTGCAGCTTTGTTACAAGCTTTTTGGGGTATCTAATTGGCTGCAGCTTTGAATCATATCATAAACATGCCAAATGTTACTAATTACAATTAAGATATCTCCTTGAAATAATCTTTGTTTTCGTTTTCTCTTGACAGTATTTTTTTCCACTTATTTACATGCCTTTAATTTTTCATTTTTACAGTTCTTGCAACACTTTATTTTTGTTTCAAGGCTGTGGAATTGGATTAAACAGGGTTTTTAAATACTTCCATGTTGCTTGGAAAGAAGCCAGTTACTGTGTATTAGCTTAATAGAAACCATGTTTAGCAGTGCCTCACATATGGCAGCTCATGTTTGTGTGGTAAGGCATTATGTATTTTAAATATTACCTTTTATGTGATAGTCAAATTTATGCCAGAATCTGAAGTTTCCTCTGATTAATGTTAACATTCTGTTTTTTGTAGGGAGAAATGTGTAGTCAAATACATAATTTACTGTCTACTTGGCACAAAGGCCATATTTATGTGGCCTTTATTAACTTGAGATGCATACTGTGCCTAGAGAGGGCTATAGGTGAGTGATAATATGCTTTCACAACACTTGTAGCCTTTTAATGTTGTAAATATTGTGGAGGCCAAGATGGTGATTCTCTAAATAAGACTGAAATACAAGGGTTTGTATTCAATTTAGTAGATTGAGTTGTATTTGAAGAATAAGCTGTACATGGCTACAGCAATTACTCTTCAAGTAACGACACAGCTGACAACTTAAATATTACATTTCTAAAGGCTTTTTCTGGTTTGGGTGTTATTGTTGTATTAGGGGTTTTAATTATTTATATCTTACTGTAACTTTTATGGAATTTGGATCTTAGTATAGCCTCTAAGAATTTTAAAGTTTTTAAAGGCATTTATTCTGGATTATCTTGCTGTAGGCAGTCTTTTTTATTAAATTTCAGCAGTGACTTCATAGTAAAATTTCTTTATCAGAAAATAATGTTGTTATGCAGTGGAGAAGCAGTGAATTAATTCCATTCTCTCAAAATGATTGCCTTATTTTTAGTACACATTGGTTTTGGGGGGAGGAGGGCTTTTTATTTCTGGCAGATTAGCTAATGTGTGATTAAACTTTTGTTTGGGAGGTATTCACAGTAAACACCACTGAATACTCACATCATAAATCTAATAGAGATTTTTATCCTTTTTATTATAGTTTTAAAATTGTCTAAGGAAATTTTATTCTTTCTATGACAGCAGTGCAGTATCTTCTGCATATATCATAATTCTATGGGTAATGTAAAAAACCTGTGGTAACAAACTGGATTTTATTCTTTGGGGTGTTTTAATTCTAAAGTGGCTTTTATTTTTAAGTGTGTTATTACACTAGTAATGATTAGTCTGTTTCTACATAAGAATGCAGTATTTAGGATTCTGTACTTCTGAGCTAAATAGATAAATATTTTTAAAAGATTATTAAAGTATGCTTGGGCTAGCTGTATGGTGTCAACTGTATAATTGTTTTACCATAGATGGGATCTAGAGAATTTTAAAATTCTGTACACTCTCATTATTTGCTATCTTAGGTAGCCTAAGCAGGATGAATATATGTATTGCCTACGAAATTAGGCGTGTTACAACCCTTCCAGAGAAGATGGATGGAATGCAACACATTTAATTTTCAGAGGAGTTTAGGACTGAAAAATGAGATGTCTGCCTAGTATGCAATTTCAGATTTATTGATATAAATAATTGATTGCTAAGCTCATAGCTGTGGCATTTAGGGTTGCAAACCAGGGATTTTAAAAAAACCTTCTAAATTTGGGGCTTGCAGCCAGGGTGGATTCGTAGGAATATTGGTTTCAGAATCACTGCAGTAAATGTAGTGCCAGTTTTGCAGCAGCATGAAGTAACTGTGGATGGGATTCATTAAGCGTTCTAGGTTAAACTGTTGGCTGGAGTTAACTGGGCTCGAGCATTCCACAGGAATTTGGAGAAAGACTTGAGTGTGAAAAATGGGCCTTCCTAGTATTTCAGATTTTGTTGGATAGCTTGAAAAGCAGGGCATTCATGACTGAACCTTTCTTGGAAGAGTGTCTGGCTTTTGATTTCAAGAGAAAAGTTAGCCTTACTCCACGCTACATTGGAGTATGTTCCTTTTTCTGCAGCAGGCATCATGAGACACACTTGGGATTGCTCATTCAAAATACTTTGTGGAAGTGCCCTTCTCGGCACTGCAGCTCTCCAAGAACTCATATTGCTGGCTGGGTCAGAAACGCAGCCGTGGCTTCTTGTATGTCCTGCATGCAATCTGCCACATTGCATGCCGAAAACAATCCACTTTGTGCCTCAGGTAGAAAGGGCAGGTTCTTTGTCTCCCTTTCCTGAAGAACTTGTATGAGATCTGCTGTAGTTTGGCTCAGAGAAAATACTTGGCTCTAGTGGGGGGTAAAAACACAATACCCGAAGTGTCCTTCCTCATAATTGGCTGTCTGTTTATTTATGTTCTGTTACACATAAAGTAAGTTCTGTCAGTCTGTAAAACTGTTTCTAAAAGAGGGCTTGCTTCACTGCCATGTCTTATTCACAGCAATGTCCTGTTGGTAGCAGCAAGAACAGTAAAACACTTTGACACACAGCGTGCACATTACAAAAATGAAGTGTCATATCAAAAATGGCTGTAAACATTTTCACAGTCACTTGTCATTACACATTTGAAGGTGGGAAATTTTTAGAGCAGACGACTCAATTTTCTTCCTTCCCTGCATGTCCAGGCTGCCCAGAAGGGAAGACGTATTTATGCAGCATAGGATTTCAATGGGTTGTTGTGGACGTGACTACTACAATTCTAGTTGTCTGAGTACAGACAACTCTGTACTCAGCAATCTGTCAACACAGTGATTAAGTATCAATACAAGAGGGCTGTTTTGAGTTTTGATCCAGCNACTTTTTTGTTGTTGTTTGTTTGTAAATGGTAGACTTGGAAGAATAAGGTCAGATGATCACAAGTATCATTGCTATGGAATACTGTCTAGCTGATAGGCATCACATAATCAACTTGAAAATCTCATTTGTGTCTGGAATTACTATAGTGTAAATCAGATTTAAATTCGTGATTCAAGTGTAATGACCTTCTGCATCACAAACCTCCTTAAGTGATATTTAATTAATAATGTATATTAACCATGAGTCTTTCGGCATACATGTGGGGCTTGCATTTTCAGGTGGCTACAGATGCAGCCTCAAAAGCCCACAATGTGGTGGCTGTAGGATGACGCACTCTGAAGATGTTCTACAACAGCCTGCTTGCTCCTTACTGAATACAAATAGCTGGGGGATGACAGCTATCTCAGTTTCAGTAGAATCTTCATGATTTATATGATAATGATAATTTTATTCTGCTGCCAGTACAGAGCACTTTGCAGACTGATATCAAGGTTAATTGTCACTTTGAGAAGAAGTGAAGCACAGTCTGTCAACCTGATGCTGTGCTCAGCTGAGAAAGATAATTGTTATTCAAGTAGTATTTAAATGAGCCCAAACGCTGATAAATACACAACCAAAATACTTTTTTTTTTTCCTCTCATGTTTATTCACTGTGCTAAAGAATGAGGTCATCACTGTGTATAAATACCACTAATGGACACTGTAATAAAAACATGCTGGGTATTTACAGAACTTACCAGGAGTGGGTTCCTCCTCCCCCCACGTGTGGGCTGAAGGGAAGTACTTCAAACTTGATTTCCTCTTGTCAACAGATCCTAATTCTTGTATGTTGCTGGTTGCTTGTAGCAGTTGCACTGTTACCTTACAGGTGACTCCTTACGCACTGTGACCTGGCCTTACAGGCACACCTGAGAGGTTTGCAATCTGTGTCAAGATTTGTGAGTCCTTGGAGTTATTCCATGCTCCACGTATCTCACGGAGATTTTAAAGATAACTTTAATTCTTTCCCTGTGTGCTTGGGGAATTGCAAGCAGCTCAGCACCCAGAGAAACAGTGCAGAAACATGCAAATATTGCGATAAGTTGGCTGGTTGGATTTTTTTGTGTTCCTGGTAGCTTCACGACTTCTTAAGGAAGATGGTCAGCTGTATGCAACCATGCAGTTCTATATCCCAGAAAGCAATGGGGCTGTCCCAAAATCTGGGACTGACTTTATTCAATCTACATAACCCCTTTCATCCTAGGGTCTTCAAGGTTAAGGTTTTACTGTGGATTTTAAAAGATTTCAATTGAATAGCATGCATGCACTTCATTCCACCTGCTACCCCTCAAGAGGATTTGTTTTTTTCCTCCTGTGCTGTTTGAAAATTATTGGTTGCTGGAGTTTCTTAGCCTTGAGAACTTTTAGTTAATTTTGATACAACAGTATATATCTTTATACTTGCATTGCTGTTCTTTGCTGCAGTGTCAAACTGACTTTTTCCTCATTCACATGAAAACTTCTGATCTATGTTTAGCAATTGGTTTGTTGCTAATATTCCAGTGAAGTAGGTGGGTTCTGTTTGTTTGGGGGGTTTTTTAATTATTTAGGAAGTTATTTTGATGCAATTTCTAGACTAAATTAATAACTGATGTAACTCTGCTAGACGGACTATATTATAAATATGCCAAGAATTTGCACAAAACACAGTAAAATGATAGAATTGTTACTTTCAAGACTTTAGGAAGTTAAAAAACCTTGCCTTTGTGGTTTATGTCAAGGGAATGATTTTTTTCTATGACAATTCATACATTCATGGCTAGGGTGTTAGCATATTACTACTTTGTAGGAGGACAGTTTAGTGTTTAACTGACAAGAGACCACTTGTGTGTTAATTCTATTATTTCATATGCATTATAGTCCTGTGGCTAAGAAACATAAGTGCTTAAATGGCTTGTTTTCAGTCTTAAACACTTCCATACGTTCCTGTAATATTTTTAGAGTCTGTATGGTTTAGTAGCTTTCCACATGACTAATTCAGATTTTAACAAGCAAAATGGAAAAGGGCCAACTCATAATTGTTAGTGCAGTGGCATAATCAGCCATTCTTGGTTTGTTTATTATAGCTCAGCAATAGAAGGATGTTTCAAAGAGAAAACACGCGGACATGATTAGTAAGTAGCACAGTGATGTGAGGCTGTCCAACTACAGAAGCAGTCTAGCTGGGTTATTAATTTACTTCAGGAGATGCTTTCATTTTTCTTATCATAAGGGGCACTGATAATGTCAGATTTTAGTAGCCATTTACTCTGAGTTACTAAGAAAAATATACATGAAAGGGTTTTTTTTTCTGGGATGAATGGACATGTTGTACAAGTGTGGTGAATGCCACATGTTGTACAAACTGCCGAACTGATTAGAGCTTGCTTAATGCAAGCAATGAAAAGAGGAAAAAATATCTGGCAGAAAGACAATTGTTTTTGAGCAATAAAATGTTTAATCAGATGGTTATCAAAGATACAGGTAAGTAACTTCAGCATTTATATTTTAGCAATTGCAAAGGCTACAAAATAGGCATTCTTTCTGGCTGTGTGTCGATTGACAGAAAATGGAATTGGAAATAGCAGTGCAGTGTGATAAGTAATGGGGAGAAGACTCAATTGCATAATGGTTGCAGTTACTGCTTTTCAATCTTACTTTGCTGAATTTGTTGGAAACAAGTTTTAAAACAAAAAATAAACCCCAGAGAAAAAAAAGAAAGCTTGTCTATTAAATAGAAAAAGGTAAAATTTCTGATTATAGGTGGAGAGACAGTGTATTAGTTTCTCAAAAATAAATGCTGTTCAGTCCTAAAATTTGCACTGAGTTTACAGATTAATTTTGCCCACCATTTCACTCACCCTTCAGCAAAACAGTTGGCTTGCAAGCCTTATACTCTTCCAGCTTCTGCTATGTCTTCTTTCATACCCCTGACACAGTGACTTGAATCAACCACTTTTTCTAAATGTGCAGGCTACAAAAGCTGATTAATTGGTTGAATTAGTTTTAAACTGATTTTAATTAAAATGTGTTCATTTTTTAAAATTCTTTCATTTCTGTCTTATTTAGGGTTATATTAAGTCTATTGATTTTTAAACTGAATCAATGTAAATGTTGTTTCTAAATGTTCGTTCAACTTTTTTACCATTTCAGCTAAAAGTAGTCTTAAGTTACGTTTTTTTCTTGAACAGTGAAAGCTTATAGATAGGCAAGCCTGCAGCTAGGTGTCCATTTTGCTTCTTTATTCCTTAGTTCTTCCTGAAGAAAAAACCCCAGAAAGTCCAAAAACTAAGTAGTGTGTTGGAGAAATATCAACTAATTGTAGCTAACTTCTTCACCTCTTCAAATTTTATTGGTTTCAATGATTTTATTTGACAGGAAACTTACTTTAATCCTAAAGATGTTTTTGGATGCAAGATAAACATTTGTTGTATAACATCATTTTTGATGGCATCTGCTGTACAGCTTCTGTAAAATTAATTCTGTAGAAAAGAGAAAAAATCAGGGAGATCTCATGCAAGTGAAGTATAAATACCAAGAAGGCGAATCCAGGCACTTTTCAGATGTGCCCAGTGACAGGGCAAGAAGCAACAAGCACAAAGTGAAGCACAAGCACAAAGGAGGCTCAGTCTGAACATCAGAAAACAATTTTTTCACTGTTACATTGACCAAGCATTGCCACAGCTCACCCAGGGAGGCTGTGGAGTCTCCACCCTCAAAGATATTCAAAAGAAGTCTGGACACAGTCCTGAGCAACTAGCTGGATGTGGCCCTGCTTAAGCTGGGGATTTGGGCAAGATGACCTCCATAGGACCTTGTCAACCTCTGCTGTTTCTGGAATTCTGTGATTATTAAATTGTCGTTTGTTGGTTTCGGGGTTGTTTGTTTCGTTTTTCTCGCTGAAAAGTGTAAATAGTCCAGCATTTTTTGAGTTGGTCATTAAAAGAACCCAAGTTTCAGTTTCTTTCGTTTTTGTGGGCTGAAACAATGAAGGTGAGATGCAGTTTAAAAATAGACAATGTGTGTTGGTTGGCTCATGTTTCGTGAGTTTACCTATATGTAATGTATAAACATGTTCATTGTGAATTTTGCTTTTGTTATGCCTTTATGAACCAGGCTCAGTGTTGCTTTTTGGAGCAGAATATGGCTTGTGTTGGCAGATAAGTGATTGAAACTAAAGGTTGAACTTAAGAGAAGCCATGGAAGGGATGTGCAAAACTTTTGCCCTTTTTGAAATGAGTTAATTTTTGGCCTGACATTTAAATTCACTAATTAAATCTTTGATTGAAAATTTTACAGAACCACTTTATTTGAGCAGCATGCAACTATTTTTATCACCTAGATTGCACTGTTTTATATTCAGACTTCCAATAAGTGAAATTGGCTGACTGTTGTCTTTTAATAACAGCAAAGTTTAATACTGTTAAGTGCTTCCACTTGCTTGTTTTACTGAAGTGTATATCAAGTCTTGAAGAACTCTTCTTTATACTGAACAATTTAATTGGGGTTTTTTACACACTTGAAAGTTACTGGACTGCTTTGGATTTATTCCATGTCCTTTTGAATAAAAACCAAGAGCCAGCCAGCACCTTAAGACTTTCTAAATAGATGCAACTGAAATCCCTCCTAAGCTTATAACCCATTTCACATACTCAGAGACATCCAACCCCAAATACAGAAAGAGATCAATCAACACTTAAGCGCAGAGCCATCCTGCAGAATTGCCAGCCCTCTGTTATTAGCAGTGGTCTGGCTCCAGGTCTGCATGAAGGAGAATCCCTGTCTCTCCCTGGCATGCCAGAATGGTAGTAAATAGTTTAAATAACCCCTACACTTATAACTCCAAATAATCTTTTATGTCAGAGCAGTAAACATTCTGGTCCTTTCATTTTCTTCTAAAAGCAGTAACTAAATATATACGCACACACACAAAAAAAAGGTTTAAATTATACACTTAAACTTTAATTGCCTTACAGTGTTATTCAATCCTGAAAAAAAGACCTTGCTGATGACACGTTGAGCGCTGTGTAGGTTACATAAAGAACTAGCACTGAACACACTAATAAAAAGTCTGGACCTGTATTAGCTCATTGCAGTCATGTCACATGCACTAAGTTTCAAATGTACGAAGTTTCAGAAGATGACTCTTAAGAGGCAGGAGTGGCTTTGCTGAGATGGAAAATAGAAGTGTCTTTCATCAAAGAAGAAATTATCTGATGGATGTATAGCTAAAAGTTTGGGAGACATTAATTCAGCATATAGACCACATTAAAAAATATTTATATGATGATTTTTTGCTTGACAAATAATCTGTAAGTCTGTCAAGTAAGTGCATGTGAGTCGGTATCATATACATGTAATTTGGTGTTAAAATTTCTTTAAAAGCTTATGAAGTTTAGGAATAAAGTTTAAAAATTTATGAGCATGTGTTTTTTTTAAACAATGTTTATTCTGTTTCATAAGATTTTGTTTAAAAAAAAAAAAGAGCAAAACCTAACCTCAAATCTCAGAGAGACTCTTTAAAGGTTTACACATTAAGCCTGAGTATATTGATCAATTTTGGTAGGTTTTGTTTTTTCTTGCTTCAATTTGATCAAATATATATATATATGTAAAAAAGCCAGTTATTCCTTGCAGTCCATTAACTTTATAAACCATGTTAATTTCATTTATAGACAGTTTGGTCCATTCCATACTCTGAAGCTTTGGTTCTCTTAAACTGAATCCTTAAGAGTTAATGTTTCTGACTTTGACTTGAGTGGTTTGCTCCAATAATTTTATTATTAAATTTGGAATTGTATTATTCAATTATAGTTTAGTGAGAGCATGTTGCCTTGATTTTTCAGCCTTCTCTTCTGTTTCACAGTTTTTATAGTTAAGGTTGTTTCTCATGCACAGGTGTTATAAACAGAAGCAATGTTTTGTTAAATCAAGAGAAGTTGATATTCCTGTTTTTAGAGATATGGACAGCTGCTGGACAGTTGTCTTAACCAATGGGATGGGGAGAGGTGTCAACCTTCTCCCCCAATCCCTGGCCTTTGTAGAAATACTATATAAAGTGGAGTCAGATTTTCTAATAAACAGTTAGTGCTTTCTCACCAAAGTGTATGTGTGTGTGACTGTGTCAAACAGTGACAAGAGCAGGCAGAGAAACTTCAATTGTTTTAGGTAAGGGTAACAGTAGGAGAGGGATGTCCTGCTGATGATGATCCAAGTACTGTTTAAGAGATACCTTCCTAAACAGCTACATGATCCCTCATGTAAGAAATAAATATTGCTGAAAAACCTTTTGAAAAAAGCTGTTCAATTCTTATCCAATTTTAAGTAACCAATCCAGAGGATAAATTTAACAAGAACACCTTTGCAGACAGTTTGTTCTTGTATAAACATTCATGTTGTAAATAGTAATATGTTTAAGCAAAAACTTTTTTACATCTTGTGGTTAGTGAACCTGTTCATCATTAAAAATGCCAGTAATAGGGGTTGTGACATAGCAGTGGCCTTTTCATACCACAGAAACTAAAAGGGTCTATATTAACCGTGTAGTCTTGTTGATAAAAAATGTTGAAAATTAGGGAGAAAATTGAGTGTATTCATGGGGACTTTACTGGGTTATAAGTGGCAAGAATTTAGTAAAAGTACTCCTTATAATGGTAATTACCTAAAATAGCAATGGCATTAAGACAAAACTATTTTGGGTACTTGAAGCTGAGAGCATCTTTCTTGCTCTGATAGCTTCTGGTTTTTCTTCCTAAGTACTACAAAAACTAGCTATTTAATATTTTTGGTAACAAGATATCCATCCCTTCTGGTGTTTCATGGTTTGTCCCAGATACTTCAGTTACCTCTCCTTGTTTATTTGTTCATGTTGTTTCCCTTCTTGTTACAAAGAGGAGATGGGCCCTCTGGACTTGTCACCCAGGTTTATATGGATAAAATGATCAGCTCCAAAATGCATTTTTGGACATCATCCACCAGTATTCTCCTGAACAAATTCTGAGCTTGCCTAGGGAGAAGGAAGACGGAAGGAGATTCCTGTCCAACACTTGTATACTTTGAAGGGAAAGGGAGTATGGACAGGCTGTTCTGAGCCAGCTGGCCTTAGTGCCAGCAGACAGTCCTGGCATGTTTGATTTACTATTATAGGTCCAGTCTTTCTCTTATACACCATAGCAAACAGAAACTGTGTGAATCTAGGCTTTCCTTGCTGGGCATGTATATGAGGGGTTATATATCATTTGTCTATTAGATTACTTCCAGGTTTCCCCACTTACTGCTGGGTACTATTGACAGAGTGACTTTCACAGCTGTGTTTGGGCTGTATTTACTCAGAGCAAGGGCCACCAAGTTACGCTGGGAAGTACCTGAGTGGGCCATGGTTTTGCATAATTGTCTAGACAGGATGTTTTGAGAATGTAAACCACTCTTCTAAATGCAATGTTGTCTTAGTATTTTGGAATTTCTGCACAGCAGTGGTGTAGTCATTCATGTCTCTTAAAATGTGAATTTAATAGCACTGATGTTAAAAGGTGATAGAGATTTCATTAAAATCATGTGTAAATTAAAAGGAACTTCATGTGCTGAAATGGAACAAGGCAACTGCATGCCTTGCGTGTTCCAAGAGATCAGAAGTTTGGTGTATTAGTCCAGCAGATTGCCAAGGTATAGCAGCTGTACCCCACTTAATTTTCTGGGGCTCTTGGCATTGATGATGGTCACTATTGTTGTTTCCAATGTGGAAACACTGTTCCAAGGCTGTTGCTTTAGGTATGCCTCTGCAAGCTTGTCAAGCTTTATGTCAAAAGGTGATATGGGGGAGGGGAAGAAAAGTCATTATTGGAGGGTTTTGTCAGCCAGAACAAACATTTCATAGTGGCAGAAAATGTAGCTTTTTCAAGTTTAACTTCCCAGACATAAAACTTACAAGAAGAGCTTCCAACTCAGTCCCAAACCAGAGTGGTTGTTAACCTGGTCAAAAGTTACCAATATGCACACTCTAATTCTTTAAATGGCTGCGTGGTGACTTTTTATATGGGATCATAATTGATGGTGTCAGTTTTAATAAATAATTCAGTAGTTCTCTCTCTTTGATTGTATAGCAGGATTTGTGGATAATAGAAGTCTGAGGACTAAGTGTGACTGATGAGAATGGATGGCACATTACTATCAATCTTGTCACTTTTTTACCACAGGTTAAAATTGAATCTGAGCTGTTGACCATCACTCAACATGTTTGTCCTCTCACTGTGTGTGGACCAAAAACATGCTCAGAAGGCAATTATTAAACTTTGTGTGCCTGAATTAACCAGTGCTAGTTACATAACCCCAGTGTCAGTGTTCCTGATTTTATTTATTTATTTATTTACTACATGGAGAGTGTGAGAATCTCTTGTTAATTTCTTAATTCCATTGAGCCTAATTTCCTTGTAGTTTAGCTTTAAAAGAAATTTACACTGGTATTTACCATTGTGAAGTCAAGCTATTTGATCATTTCATGTGGTGATAAAGGGCTTTTTTGACTCTGATAATTATGGTAAATGCTTTGTAGTTAAAAGCCATGGTCAATAAATTAAAGTATTCTAGTAACATTTGTTCTTCCCTGTGTCTATGCTTGACAGAAGGACAACTGTCTTTGGCTGATTCTGCCTAACTGCATGTTTTGATTTTTTTTCTTTATCTCTTTTTTGTCTCAGTTGTAATTCATGATTCATCATCTTGGAGTCTTTTCCACTGCTCAGTCATCTTCAGTCCTAAGTGGAATTCTGATTGATTGTACTTGATTCCTATCATAACTTTCTGTATCGTGATGTCCAGTAATCAAGATGTTGTTGGATGTTTCTGCATTTAAATGTGTCTAGGGAGAGCAATAGACTGTTTCTATCCACCATATTTCTTACTTGTTTTTCCTTGCAGATTTCTGTTTTTCTTTATCACTTTTGTTTTGGGGTTCACCAAGCCCTTAAATATGATTGGAATGTGGTAAATATTACGTCTGCCATACCAGCCTTTCCCCTAACCTAAAACAATGATAATATTATGTAATTGTAAGTCAAATAAACTTCCTTTTCTTTGAGAGAGAATATATTATTACTAGTTTCAGGAACTTATTTGATCACAGTCTATAGAAGAATCCTAACATTCTTTTACTTTTTTTTTTTTCAAATAAAATAAAAGAGAAGCGTTGCATGAACACATGGCAAGGTTGGCTTGTTCCATATCCCAAAAGGTTGCATATGGATTGATTATCCCCCCTTGCTCCCTTGCCCCATGACTTCTGTACCAATATCAACTCTATTCAATCCAGAAGTTACCCCTCTCAAAATAAATTTGAGCTCTTCCCTACACCAGTTTCTGTGCTCTCATCAGTAGCCCAGGGAATAGTGCTAGAAACACTCCAGAGAATACAGATTAGCACTTTGAGCCCGAAGTTTCAGCCTAACTCATAAAACTTGCTTCCTGATTTCTCCCAGCCCTTCCTCCACTGTCAACACTCTGAGGAGCCATGGGCACCTGTTGCCCTCAAACCTCCTCTGGGATACCACACAGATGGTAAGTCAGGTCTGCTGCTTTGGTGCTTAGAAGTCTGGACATGATATGGTCTTCCCTGGTATTATTAAACTACCTGTGTGCTTGATATTAAATCGCTGTCCACTTTCCTTCCCACTGTATGACTTTTTTTCCCTGAGCTTCTCCCAGCGATCAATAATATGGAATAATATAATGGATGTCAGTTGCTCTGTGCTGTCCCTCATGTTGAAGTATGCCTCTACATTTGTGTATTTTTGAGATGGTTTGGTTTTCTTTGTTTGTTTTTTTTTTTGTTGTTGTTGTTGAATATTTTTTGTTTGTTTTTTTGGTTGTTTGGTTTTTTTTTTTCTTTTTTAGGTTTGGGAGGGGGGGGTTGCTTGTTTTGTGGCTGGTTGGTTTTTTTTCCATTTGGCCAAACTCTGTTCAAAGGAGAGTATTATTTATGCCTAGCATCTATAAGCTACCTGCAACAAGTGCATACATGCTGCAGTTGTTAAACATCCTACATTAATCAAGAACTCTTTAGCTGCTAAGTTGGTCTTAAAGGATTGTATAAGGCCATAGCATGCTCCAGAAATGATTCATGATCATAGCTTTAAACCTGTGCCTCTGTGTGTTCCCGTAGAGGCCAGAAGGTTAGTGCACAGCCAGTACATACCTTTTTGTGGTCTGAATGAACTGATGGCTTGATTACCTCCCTTCACCATGAGTGATGCGGATTACTAGGGCATATTGCAAAAGCCCCTGTTAAAGCCAAAACAAGCTTGATTTTAGGGTCTGTGGAGCTGAACTTCACCTTTTGATGGGGAGCAGTGTGGGGAAGTATTATGGTAGACAATTGAAGGTCCATTGAAACAATTCAGAACACTACTACGAGTAAATAGATGCTATCATTGAGCTGATTGCTACATGAAACTTTTTCAACTGAAATGAAATGCCAAGCATGTGCTGTTTGCATCAGTGGATGAGGAGCTGTGCCGTGTTTAATGTGCCCCTCCATGCCTGTCTATGCTCATTTAGTTTTGTCTACAATCCCGATTTACAATTTATATCCGCTCCAGACTGAGTATCAATAAAACATGAACATATTGAGTAGATATAGTCATTATACATTTAAAATAAATTCATTTCTGGTGTGACTGTCTGGAGGCTAGAAGCCTTGCATCAGGTATAGACCTCAATAATATTATTTTACTTGAAGTATTGTTTCATCCCCAAAACAACATTTGTAATATTTGCAGACATCCTAACATAATATTGGGTTTCTAGAAATAGCTAAATAGCAAATAAGATTATGTTTTTGTATGACAGTCATATGTACTCTGTACCATTCTCTGAAAGGATAACGGAGCACTACTATGTACTTAAACTGGCTTAGCTTCTGAACTCTATTTTAAACCTTCATAGCAGTAAGCTGTAATATATGCTCATTTCTGTAATGCTAAGCTCACATTTATTAAAGCAGCAGCTTCCAGTAAATATCCCAGTTTGTGAAAGCAAGTCCTACAACTATTTCTTCTTTCCTTTATGATGAGCAGATACCTAGTTTTTATATTATTTTTATGTAATTTGGTTTTTCAATGGCAAAAAATTATACAATCACTCACTGTGTTGTTTCCGAAGTCTTCAGAGAGGAAGCTCAGTGGCTAATTTCAACCAATTTGACAGGAAAGTAGGAGTCTAAAAATGCTAAATTCCTACAATAAGCCTACACACCATATGGCCCAGAGCCCACTTGTAATCCTTGTAGCTATTCCTTTCCTGTGCCAGTGGCCAGGGGGCAACATGTTCCCTTTCATCACATATTCAACAGATCGTCTGGAAAACAGGAGAGCCAATTTCTTCCAACAGTTTCTCTAGTGAATAACCTCACAAGCAACACAAAGGGTCAAAACACACTTCTCGACTTCCTGTGGATAGGCAGAAGTCCCTGTTTAGGGATATGTTTAATATTAAGAAGGAACTGAGTTTTGGAAATACCTCCAATATTAAGAGATCTGCTGTTTTGGAAAGAGCTAGAGCAGACAATTTTCATGGTACTTTCTCTTGCCTCTGTGCCTCAGGCTGCCAAATACCAGGTGCTGTGGGAGGACAGTGAGCTGACTGGCATTCTTTGAGTGATATGGAGTTTGTCTTTGAACTTCAGCCTTCAGAGATCTGATAGAGCTGTTGTTATGCAGGCAGTAATTTTAAGAAAAGATGTGGTTTTGTGAGGGGCTGTAGTCTCAGGGCTGGTTCCTAGTAAAGCAGTTGACTGTTAGTGAAGTGCCTGATTCAAGCAAGATTCAAGATTTCTTTGGGCAAAGGATGGGAGGATATTAATTCCTGCAGAACTGTGATCACTCTGTAAGTTCTTCAGCTATCTTTTTGACAAGAAGACAGCGCAGTATCTTTCTGGATCAACAGACAAATGACTTACCTTTTAGTATGCTGTAGCCAAGGAGATAAAAGTGCCCTCTGTCACAATTCTCATACTTTCCTAAAAGCTTGACTGGAATTAATAGCATACTTCCCCTGTGTCTGAGAATATGTGCAAACCTACAGTTGTTGATAATTTAGCTGTCACGTATGTTGAATTAATATTCACCTTCCAAGTCATACAGCTGTATGATGTTAGCATAGACCACATTTGAAGGTAGGACAGAGAATCAAAACAAAACTGTATTATATTGTAGGGGTTGGTGCATTCTGGAGAAGGAAGATGAGAGAGCAAGGTGCTTATTATTATTAAGCAATTTGGAATTTCAGATTATGCTTGCTATTTAACTCTCTATTATGAGTAGGGGACAGTTTTACTAGTGTGAAACTTGGGAGTTTTCTCAATTCCAGATTTCTTTACCTACTTTTGATCTGTGTAGAGGTGTGAATTTTTATTGTCTTGCTCAGATGATGTGCTTTTAGGTAAGTGTTCTTGTGACGTGCAGTTTTGCCTCTGTATGTGTATCAATCCTGTCTGCTGCTTCTTCCTTCTCAGTACTGTCCCCTACCCTCACTGGCCAAATTTCAGCCAGTGTTGACAAAAGGAAAGAGTTTTCATAGACACTGAATTCATATGAAGTTCCTGAAAATCAGATGACTAATAAAGAGGATTCTTTTGACCTGTGGGAATATTAATATGTAAATAAAACTCATATTAGACATTAGAGAATCGCCATGGGAACTCAGCCCTGAGGCACAAACCCATAATAAACTGTTGCTTACTGGCACTGTATTTTTGTTTCCTATTTTTCCTAGTTGATCTCCAGTTTGGGGCTTTTGGGGGTTTTGAGGGCAGGGGAGAAAGAGAAACATAGGATTCTCTGTAAAACTAAAAAACTGGTTTGCTTCTGTTCCTTTTAAATTGTAGCAAGTTTTGAAAATTTGTTATTAGACTTCAAAGAGCTAACTTCAGCTAAATCTGCCTTTTCTTTCAAAAGGGTGAAAAGGGTTAGGTGTCCTTGACTGAACAGAAGTTGCAGTCTTTTAAAAACCTTATGCTTTAGCCTTTCTCTGACGGTTGTTATTGGAAATACATGTTTCATCTCAGTTTTTGAACTAGAGTTAATCCATCAGTTAAGCAGCATTTTGGTTTATTTCTCTTTAATTCTTAAATGGGGCAAAATATTTCAATTAAAAAACATTTCAAATAAATGCACTTTACCAGTGTAAAGTGCTGCTAAATATTAGGAATCAAACATGGGACACAAAAGCCTTGTAAAAGAAAAAGTAGTGGAAAAAGAAATATTATGCTGCTCAATTCTATTTTTGTGATTTGCAGTTATGAGAAGTGCCTCGTATTCATAAATATGTGGATATATTTCAGAGTGGTCTGTAGAGACCATGTTGCCCTGGATCAAAACTGAGTGCTTCTTCCTAGACAAGCTATTGATTTAAATTGCAGGGAACTTGGATCAACCAAATACACGTAACATTACATGTACATGTACATTGCATGTACATTACATAACAGTTCAAAGAATTTCTACTTCTAGAGGGGTAGAAAGATACTATGTAGAATTTTTACAAAACTACATATGTTTGGTCTTCAAGTTTGTGGTGTACTCATCTGTCTGTCCATCCCCTGCCCCCCCTGCCTCCCACCAAAAAACAAACAAACAAAAAAAACCCCACCCACCAAAACTAATAACAATTTAGGCAGTTGTTTCTTGGCTAGAAGATGTAGATCTGGCTTACATTTGTGATTCTGAGGTGTAGGTGTCTTGCAAGGCACTGATTATTTCATTCTGGAATGAACATCAGATTGATAGGGGATGTCAGTAAAAGAGATAGCAGTATTGAGTGGATAACTGATGCTGCAGTGCTGAACCAAGCCAGGAACAGGCAAATAGATTTTATTACATTTGTTTATCTGGGACTCTAGCACTGGATTCCTAGGAAATCATCTGTATGTAGAATTGGGATCACCCTCCAACTTTTCTTGGATCCTAAGCCACTGTAGGAATTGCTTTTCCACCAGTCCTAGGAGAGGAGTGTGTCTTAACCTGTCTTTTATGCTAACTATAGTTTCTGATTCCTTAGAGTTGCAACTTGTGTTTCATTGGCCGTGTTTCTTTTGCCCTTATTTTCCCCCCGGGTCCCCTTGCAGGTTTAAAACAACATGGGTTATCCTTCTGTCCTCTGCAAGGTTTTCCCGCTTTGCAAAGGGACTGTGCTGGGTCAGGTGTTGTTACACCTTCATCTGTTGAGGAGCTGATTAGCATTAGAGCTAATGATAGATACTTCTGCTGATAGCGCTGAAATCCAAAGACTTAATGCTGCTCAATGTAAATAGATACGGCTTTGCCTTTCAATATCGTGTAAACAGAAAAGAAGCAGCTCCCTTTGAAACGCAAATTATTCCAGCATTAGGGTGTATTAGCGTAATGACAGCATTGAAGTAATGCCTGCTGACTTCTGAGCAGGTCAAGCAGCATGTAGTGTTTGGAAGACCTGTGTTTTTGGTGTGTGAATATAGCTCAAACTGAGACAACAACTTCCATGAAATGAATAATTTTCTAATACAAAAAAAGACTGATTCAGACAAAAATATGTTTGCATTGTTCAGAATGATGGCAAGTGTTCTTAAGCTGCACTTCATTGCTCTAAAATTTTCAGGCTTTTGGTTCTTCCCCGAACCCATAAAATAAATGAAGGTATCTTGTATTGAACAGCTGTATTTTAGCAGGAATTAACATACAAATGCTTGAGACTGAAAGTTTATTATGCCTTTTTTATCCTTTTTATGCTTATCTGTTTTAAATAGCTTCAGTGCTCTGTGAAGACAAAGGCACTGGTGTACATGCCACTGATAATAGACAGTGTGACCGTATCATGTATGCTTCCTTAATAATGTCTGACATTATCAGATTGATTAACTCAGCAGGGGGCTTTAATCAGATTTAACTACTGTTGGCAGCTGTACACTGGCAGAATAGTAATACATCAGGGAGTAATATTGAACTTCTTTTATAAGCTATATTAATCTTGAAACTAAAAAATGTACCATAAAAATCATCATTATTTCTAGTACTAATGCAAAGAGAAGTGAAGCTTATACATTGCTCACACGATCTCAGATCTCTTTCGAAATATGCTTTTCCAAATTTTCTGTTTTCACCAGCGCCAAATACTGATGATCTTCAGATTCTCTTTTGTTAGTTAATGGAAGTGTGTCTTAAATACAGATATTTCTTTCAGTATTCAAAGACCAATAAATCATTTTGGGACTCGATGTCTTAAGCAGAAAAAAATGAATATATTTCACAGCTACAGTTTTAAGCATTTGTGTATGTGACAAAGTAATGATAGTTGGGTTTTTGGCTTTGGCCTCTTCACGTCAAATGCCCTATTATGACACATTGCTTTAGTTTTATTTCATGTGGAATACTCTCAGTATTAATAAATAAAATGCAGGCTTCAAAGATGTTAATGTAACATTCATTCATAGATCAACAGGTCAGAAGGAACAGCTGTGATCATCAGGTGTGACCTTCTGCCTATTGCATGACATTAAGATTTTCCGAGTTCATTCTCATTTGAACTAAAGCATGTCTTCTTGAAAAGACTGACTTTTGATTGAAAGAAATTAATGAAGGGGACAAGCATAGTCCTTGGCTATTTGTCCCAGTTATCCTTCGGGTAAATTGCAGTTGAGGTTGGTTTTTGGGGTTTTTTTAAGTGTAGTTAAATGCTGATTCTGCTGCTGCTACACTGTGTTTTTCATTTAATTTCCTTGCTTTGTATTTCTCCATGTTTTCCTATTTGAAAGCTAGATAATTCCAGTTCCTGGAGTATTCTTATTCTACAGTAAGCTTTTTAAGGTTTTGACTACTGTTGTGTAAGGTGCCTGTGTTCAGCTGGGTTTTTGTGGCAAATTATTGAGTCTTCCTTCCCAAATCAAATTTTGTTGTTATTCTGAATGTCCTGTCTGCATTTTTGTGTCTCTTGCTATTCCAAAGCTGCTATTTGCTTGTATTGATCTTATCAAGAATTTCGGGGTGTTTGACTTAGGCAGTTCAGGGTTTTTCCATTTCTCCCATCTCTGTTGAAGCTGTAATTGTTATCAGTGAGGATTTAGTTTACTTCAGGTTATGAATATAAATGTGAAGCTGCAGACAACCAAGACTTGATTTTACAGGTTTCTGCTAGACTGTTTCAACTCCTCCTTTTTCAACTGAGCCTGAAGTCCAGTCATTTTATTTTCTTCATTTCTTATACTGCAAGCAGATTGGAAGAGTATGACCTTCTCTCCTCCTCTTCCAGATTACGAGTCTTTGATGACTGACATCCCATACATAGGTGGTACATAGGAAGACTAAGCTGTGCTTAAACAATAATTTCCTCATCAGAACAATTTTTTCAAATTTTGTCACAAATTCTTTATAAATAGTCTTTCACATTGCTTAATTCATAATTGAAAGAGCAAGTTAGTATCTAATTTGTGGAGTCCTCAGTGTCCTGTCTGGTATTTTTTGTTTCCATCTCAGACTCTGGCAAGAGGTGCTGCACAAGTGAGCTTTGCAGAAGAGGGGATGATGTAGTTGACTGCAGCTTGCAAAAGTCCTTATTTATGTTTCAATGTCTGACATATCTTCAGATTCATAGAGTTTCATGTCCATCTCTTCAAGGTGGGGTTGGATGGGGCTCTGAGCAACCTGGTCTACTGGTAGATGTTCTGCCCACGGCAGGTAGGTTGGAACTAGATGATCTTTGAGGTCCCTTCCAATCCAGGTCATTCTATGATTCCGTGATCATTGCTAAAACAGAATAAAATCATTGGTAGGAAATTAGGTGAGGAAATTATTAAAAGTGATCATAAATAATAAAATCATAATGAAATATGTGAGTTACTTTATAGAAATCTAATTTACTTTTTTCCCAGAATACCAAACTTCTCGCTCCAAATGCAGCGAGATATTACAACTGCTGCAATGTTCCTGCTGCTTTGCTGAGTTTATAGTGGAAGCATCTCAAGCAGTGACAACTGTGTGTACTTCATTATGTATATGACAGAGAATTTCATTTATATAGTGTAAGCAAGCAAAGAGATGTTATTTTGAATGTATTTGTGATTATACAGGAAAGTGCTGTTGGGGACCTGCAAAACAGATGAGCATTGATCGCTACAGCAGAGGTGGAAGAGAGTCAATAATAACATATATTCAAACGAATCAAAGTAGCATTTGGGCAGTTGAAAAATACTGTCATTTCAATAAGTTGCAGTAAGAACCATCAAAAATGTTGATAGTTCTCCAGTATTTCTGCATACTTGAGGGGGAGGGAGGTGGGAAAGATAGTAAGTTGATGAATATGTCAGGTATAAAGAGGAAATGCTTCTGAGAACGAGCAAATGTTTAAGCAGAATGTTACTAACACTGCAGTAGACATTGGCATCTGGCAGTCATGTAATTGATGACAGTGTGTATTTAAGCAGCAATTGTCCAGAAAGGCAGCAGATTACAAAAACATACTTTTTTTTTTATTATTATTCTCATTGTGCTTTTGTTATTGTGATTTTTTTCATTTCACAGCCATCCTTTGTAAGTCTAGTACCTCTGGGACTGCCTTGCAGATCTTTAAGGTGTTTTGAAACTGCTTTTGAATGACAGAGTTTTACAGATTGCTTTCCTTCCATGTGACAGAAAGTGTTCTGTGCCACTGTTATGATAGATGAAATTGTTACTATTCTGATGTTCTGGGACCCCTATGGGGTATACTTGTATGTATTTATTTGAAAATGTGTTATTTACAATTCTCATTTGTTATTTCATGTCTTAAGGCCTAATTAAATTGGTTTGTGGATCAAACTGAGTCTCCAGATTTACAAAAACAAAAACAATACAAAAAAATGCTCCATAAAAATAACAGTAGTGATTCAAGCAAACCTTCTGCAAACATACGTCTCACATAGTCTTATGCGATGCTATACCTAAATATGTATTTCCATGTTTTACCTTGTTCAGGATAGACTTGAATTGCCCTTATGGTCTCCTCATCTAGTATCTGTGTGGTATTTTTGTCACATAAGACTTACTCATTTTAGCACAGGAAGGTACATTGTAGGGGTTCAGATAGTCCAACATGTTTTTATGTGGATTCAGTTGTTACTGGGAAGGCAAAAGAAAGAACATATTCTCTGAAAGGACTTTACTTTGTAAAGTGGTGTATGGGATGCGAAGATTGATTAATCAGGTTCTCTGCTTGCTGGCAGACGTTTTGTTCCATGTCCCCATGAGTATCATCTGCTCTGGAGAAAAAAAAATAAACTGCTTTACCAGCAAGGATAAATTAGAAAAAAAACAAGTCAGTGTTAGAACAGTGAATTCAGTTGTTGTAAGAAAGAACTTAATGTATGCTAATAATTAGTGCACTTCTTAAAGTTACTGAAAGATAATGCATTACCTGTACCAAAAAGGGAACTGCACAGTTAAAAACTTTCCTTCTTTACTGCTTAGATTTTTGCAAAAGGATTTTTGCCTTCTGTATCAGTCTTTGAATACCAAGTGTCTTATGAATTTGAAGCTCCACTTGCCTCTAGCAGCTGGAAGGAGCAGGCTGTCCAAAGTATTTTGGAGCTTGTGAGGCTGAATGCTAGGATTAGATTGCTTGCTTCTTTTGCAGCCTGCCTGCTGTTGCTTTAAAAAGGGATTTTTAAAGTGTTTCACACAGTTCCCCAGGGTTATCTGGGTTATCCTGAGTTTTCTTTTTCCAATAAGTCATTGCTACTACTCATGATAAGCTTCTCTGTTTGGTTTTTTTTCCACTGATAGAGTGAGATTCACATACTTATTGCTATTTTGGTTTGGGCGTATGACTGAAGAAAAGAATCACAAGTTTAAAAAAAAAAACTTTATTTTCATTCTGCTTCTGCAGCCAGATAGAATTTTCTTTAGGCTTGGGAATACAGCCTTACTGCTTTACAGTTGGTTATTAAGTTCATAATTGGAAAATTGCATTTTTACTCCAGAAAGAGAGGAAGCTACTTTTGCTGCAAAACATAATTATTTTTCATAAAAACTATTATTGAGTTAGATGACAAAGTGGTTATATACCATTTTCCACTTGTCACTGCTATTCAGAAGAGTGGGTTTTTACAGCCCTGTTGCCATGGACCATGAAATTTTGTTCTAGGCAATTGAGTTGGGACTCAGAGATAGAACGAATAAATCCTGGAAATGTAATCCTAAATAAAAGATCATACACTTTCTAGTAGTTGATGGTGGGCTCAATTTATCTAGTGTCTTAGAAATGGCAGAACTTTATATCTGATGACACAGCTTTTAATTGTCAGAGAAAGCAACAGTAACCTCTTGTGTAAGATCCTGGGGAAAAAAATAACTGAATATGAAAGGACAAAGGATGAGAGCAAACAGCTAACATCAATAGATGTGTTATAGTGAACTCAGCATGCTGTAGATGTGTAGAATAGATCATTACTCCTCTAAAGAAAGTGGCATTTTCACTCCAATACTGAAGCAAATACAATTAGAGATACACTGACAATCTGCTTGTGGGATTAGATCTTGCATCAAAAGAAAAGGTTTTTCTTTTGCTATGAATTATAACTGTAAAATAACTAGAATGTAATAATTTGGGTCAGATCATTGTAGCAGAATTATTAACTTAAATATTCTTTTTAAAATACTATACAGTCCACATTAAAGTTGTGAAACCAAGATGCAGTCATTACTGTATCAAACGTTGTTCCTCAATTTGGGGCACTGAACAAAAGTGAAATTAAATTTCTGCTTTCAGAGTGGGAGGGTATTACTTTTAGTTTAGTAGTTTGGCAGTCTTGAAGCTAAAATGATATTTTTCATTTGGAATAAAGAGGCTGTTAATTGTTTTGTGGAATACTATTGAAAATCCATTAATGTATGGGAGAGCAAAATTGATTGTGCATCTGTTCACGTTTTTACTGGTCCTTGGGAAAAATGTCACCGCAGATTACAAGAGTTCTGTCTTGGGATCTAAAAAATCTGTATTCTTCAAGCTTTATTAAAAAAAGGACAGAGAGATGGCTTACAATGTCAGTGAAGGCGTGCTATCTATATCCATTAACTTTGCAAGAAGGACATTGGAGTTATGTTGTATTATCATAAAAGGTGCTAAATTGTTCCCCTCCTGGGAAAATGTAGCAAGAATTTGGTGGCATTTTACCTCAACTGAATAATTAATTCCTCCCTTCAGTGGCCAGAACACTTACTTGGGTACCTGTCTCTCAAAGAGGGTGAGCTGATGTGCTCTTAATGCTTTACAGAGCTTCTTGTCGGAAAGATTGCAACTGTGGCACTAAATAAACAGCAGGAGAGGGATGGGGGTGAGAAGATGGTTGTAAATGCGTAGGGAGAGAGTGAGGACTTCTCTTTGTGTGTTTTTCTTAACCAGCTGGACTTCCTGAGAGTTCTTACAAAACTGAAAACTGTGTCCATCCAGCAAGCTGTCACCATTATGATGGAGCTAGGCAAGGATTCAGGGAGAGATAGGCATGGGTGACTGATTGTCATATCGATGCCAGTTGTTCCAGATTTCTGCCAGCAAAGTGCTTTAAGAGAATGAAAACTATAGCAGGACTGAAAACTGCAGTAGGACATTTAAACTACTAAGCGGGACTTAGAACTTAGCAGGACTAACACTGCAGTAACGTGTCTAATATATGCATCACTTCTGTTATTTTTGCATATCCCTATTTAATTCAAATCTCAGCTGGCTTACTTGCAGCTCTGTGAAGTTCCAGGTCAGAGTTCTAGAATTCTTGAGTGGGATCCTATTTTAAACAACCATTTATGTTAAGTGAGGATATTCAGTCGTGGACAATTTTAAGCAGCCTACTGTATGTAACATAGTTATTAAGTAATTTTATATTGCAGCTATTTTACTTTCAAAACTATGGTGCTCAGTTTTTATATGCTGTTATTTGAAATTTTGAAGAAAATAAACAAAGATTTAAGTAATCATCTGAAAATGTTAATAATTTGATTTTTTTAATTCATTGAAAGACACAGTAATAAAACCAAAAAGTAACCTCTACAGATGTTTAAACAGTGCTTCAAATGGAGCATGTTCATAATACATTTTAGCCAAATTCAAGTACTGTTTTCAATTAAACATTTTAGATACCAAAATTGTATTGTTTGAGGCTTTGAACCTTGAGTTCCTTATCAATCACATCATTACTTTTTATGATATTTTTGCTCAAACCATTGGCAGTATTCAAAGTTGCCTTTTAGCAAAAATTCATGTTTCTTTGATACTATTTTATTTTCAAATCTTACAGATAAGCATGTCAACAATGGAAAAAAAGAAAAGATTTTCAATAATTTAAAGTTTCGCACTATTTAATTCTTTTCCCACGATATTGTCCTGCTTTGAATTTCTAGGCCACAGTTGGGGATCCTAAGGATTGTTATTCTGCTCGGTACTGAGGGTTGCCAGGCCTCTCTGGGTCAGCATGAAACTTTCACTAACAGATTCGCAGAGAGCAGGGTGCATCCGCTGCTGCATTTTGCCTCTCTGTTCAGCTAAAAACTGTAGGACAGTGTCAGAATAGATTTTTGTGATGGATACTGGTATTAAGCTTTAGCAGAGGGTGGAGTTGCCTTAGTTTAGCTTAAAAATCTTGATCCCCTTTCAGACGGATTATCAGTAGACAAAGGGATATCAGTGATCTTGTACAAATCAACTTTTCAAGTTTCATCCTTGAGGGGAAGTAACTAAAGCAAGTATTGATTGCTCAGTTAGGCGAGTCAGGGGACTCTGCTGCAAAAATAGATCTTGGAAGAAACAGGAGGCAGAAAAAGCATGGACAAAAGAGGGGAACAGAGGAATGTTTTCTTTGCAGATGAGTGCTTGTAGTTGCACAGCAAATCTCCACAAAAACTGACAGTGAGAAGGAAAATGAAAAAATAACGTGTTATATAGAGTGAGATCCTGTTTTCTGGACCTTAAAATTATTTGATTAGTAAATAGTATGAAACCAGCTGGGAAGCGGTGAACTGGGTGTTCCACTGTTATGTGTAGAGCTGTTCGTATCCCGTCCTGCTTAAAATATGGGCAGAGGGCTCCATGTAGTGCCCAAAATATCAATGCGTTTAACTTTTTTGTGTGCATATCTCGAGAGATGAGCCATAAATGCCACATTCACTAGGATGAAGCTCTGGGAAAATGTGCTAAGGGCTGCTGAAGCATCTGTGAAACATCACCTAAGGCTGTCTTTCCTTGAAGGATTATCAGATAGAGCTCTGTGTCAACTGGAGACATGCCAGAGAAGATGAATCAATGCCAAAGGCCAGAGCACACAGTCCCAGCTGCAAGCAAAGATGTTCTATCAGGACGATGGAAGTACATTATCTGTTCTTTTCTCAGAGTATCCATAGCATCCCAACATTTCTCTCTGCCCATGACCGCAATATCAGAGGAATGTCAAGCCATGCCAGCGTCCTTAAGGTACCTATTCAACCTCCAGTAAACGCCCGTGCAGCTCCATCTCTAGGCAGGTTTGTACAAGCTATGGTTGAGCCAGTGGCTTATATTATTCTCACATTGCTCACTTCTAGAAGCTTCACCATCTCGTACATTTATTCCAGATAAAGACATCATACTTTGCCCACCAGTCCATACAAGATTTTATCCAATTTGCATCATACCAGGATGTCTTGGGAGTATAATAATTAACATAGGCATTATAGTAGAAGGCAAAAAGCTGCTGCATCACTAGACAAATCTGTTTGTCAAGTGATGCAGCAGTGCCTTCATATGGAACAAGTTCCTCCTTATTGCATCAGCTCCTTTTATTACATATGTTAATCAAACTAAAATCAGTTGTTTCAAAAGTGAAGTGTTAAATTTAATCTTAATGCAAGTCATACTGCTGATGATTCAACTGGATTTCAACAGTAATGGCATTCTAGTTAATGTGTTAAATGTACAATTTTTTAGAGCTATGTTCTTGCAATCAATAATTGGAGTTATTCTTTTGCACATACCATTATTTTTCTCGTTTCTTGTTTGGCTTAGTCTCAGGTAGGGGTTTAAGCACCCTTGTAAAGTAGAATTCATTTTATGACTGTCTTGAATTAAGTGTATCACAAAAATCAAACAAGGTAATAGGGAAAAAATGTAGACGTTGAAATTGCAGTGCCGGTTTTGCAAAGGATTGTTCAAACTCAATAGGGCAAGTATCTGAATAGTTATATCGTGTCAAAGGCCACATTTATGCACTTAGTTTCAAAATGTGATGCCACAGTTTCAGGTTTTGTGTTGCAATTTTTATGCCTGAACTCAATCTATATGTATGTGTATTCTCTAAATGAATGGATTGAAAACCAAGTGCCTGAACAAATAGGAGTTGCAGAATTGGTGCTTTTGAGAGAAGCGATCTAACCAAAGGACTAAAGCCCCTGCTGCCATACTTAGGAAATTGGATTCTGTCATACTTTCTGAGACAGTATTAAAAACATAATTACGTATTTATAGTAGCGCTTAGATTTCATTCTGTGAGAACTGTTGCAGACAAGTGGAAATGTCATTTTGAATTACCCAGTATCACTACGTATTACTACAAGGTAACAAAAATGGAAACATGTTTATAGGATGTACTGGAGTAGGGCACTTGGGAAAGACAAGGACCTGTTGGAGTGTGTCCAGGGGTTGAAACACCTCTCCCATGTGGCACGTTGAGAGACTTGGGGTTGTTTAGTGGAGATTTTATTGTGGCCTTTCAGTACATACAGGGGGCTTAGAGGGGTAATAGTTTTAGACTAAAAGAGCATAGATTCAGACTACATATAAGGAAGAAATTGTTATGATGGGGTTGGTGAAACACTGGAGCAAGGTACCCTTAGAGGTGGTAGAAGCCACATCCCTGGATGGTTGGAAAGGGTTGAACAGCAACCTGGTCTAGTGGAAGGTGTCCCTCTCTGTGGCAGGGGAGTTGGAACTGGATGATCTTTAAGGACCCAAGCCACTCTATGATTCTATGATAAAATAGTTAGGGAAAAGGATTTTCGTAACACTGGTATAAAGCAGTTCTCATTTCTTACCTGAAAGAAGAATTCCATGCACAAGAGCATTCTGAGTGCAGTGGCTTTTGTCACCCCTTCTCACCAAGCCTAGAGCTTTCACAGCACCAGGCTGAAACATGGAAGTAGTGGATGTAAACAAAGGGCAGCGCACAGAGGAGTATCACAGCCGAGGAGAGCCTCCAGACTTGGACCTAGCTTAGTAGTGTAGTTCTCTCATTCTCATGTGAAACCATCCAGCTCTGTGGAAGGGCTATTTGCATAGTAATTAATCTCCTAAGTTTGTTGCAAATTTTTTTGATTATTGCACCTTTCAAGATTATTAAGCAGGCCTTTATACTTTTGCCTGTACTTCACAAGCGAAATTGGAGTTGGATTGGATTAGAAATACAAAAGAGATGGCTTACATGATAAATCCTGTGTTTCCTTAGTTTCAGTATGATAACATTTGCTACTCCAGGCTGTTGGCTTTTTGCTTAACTAATCCATGAAGATTTTACTGTTTCTGATGCCAATCACATATGTCAGGTAACGCACCAAATTTTAACTCTGTCTGGAATCAATCCTCAAGTAGTAAGCAAAAATAACAAACAAAAAATGACTTCACATGAAATGTAGTATGTTTGCATAATTTCACTCTACAGACAATTCCTGTATAGCTATATCTGCTACAGTGATATATATGCATCATTCTGCAGTAGTGTACTGCATAAATGTGGGGTTTTATCCATTCTTCAATCCCAAAAGTAATGAATTCATTAAAAATAACTGTGCCTTTTTCTTTAAACCTCCAGTTACACTTCGCAAATTCTCACAGAAGTTTCTTGGTTCCATAATTTTCCAGACATTTATTTTTCTTCCTATTAACTTTTTTTTTTCTCCTTTTTTTAAATTAAGCAAAACCATTGGCCCTGACACAAAAGTATTGTTTTGGCTGGCTGCAAATTCTGCCCACCTTTTTAGAGGAAAAAGGCTTCGTACTGACTCTAAAGCTGGTCTCCTACGCAGTGGCCCCTGTAGTAGAAATGTGTCTATAGTGCTTTTGACCTCTGATTTTAGCTGCTTGGTACAAAAAGAAGGCCAGGACAGGGGCTTGACACCTCTTGTAGATCAGAGTAGATTCCAGACATGTTTTTTGAGATGGAGAGATGTAGAATAAAAAAGGAACTGTTCCTTTATGCTGCTACTCTGCCACCTTGAGCAGGTGTACTAGAGAGCCTGGACACTGGCAATGCCATCACTTCTGGGTGGTATCAAAATCATCCATTGGAGCGGGGAGCCACAAATGGTATGCTTGCTTTCAGTGGTCCATTTTTAGGGTTGATAATTGTGTGCATGTGTGGATATGTACACGTATATCCACTGTATCTCAGCAGCTCATTTCCTGGTGTATTTATTGCAACTAGATAATAAGGGCTTCACTGTACTTGCTATGCCAGTTAACTCTAGCTGTTGGCTGTAGTTTGTTTCAAAACTGGCTTTGCTAATTCACTTCCATATTAGTCTGCTCTGTTGCAACTTGCAGGTGTTTCTTTTGGGGTTTGTTTGTTTGTTTGCTTGTTTTGGTTTTTTTTTTTTCTTTGTGTTACCGAATTGTAGTTGGCAGCTTTATTACATCAAATAACTGAACTTCTTACCATTTGTCAGGTATTTGTTCAGTTACTGTCTCTGCACAATCATCTCTGAAGATGCTATTTTAGCAATAGGTGCCCTTTGTCAAATAAAAATACAATGATGTGACGTGGTGCAATTTAAAGATGATGTATTTTCGCCAGACCTGTGATCAGTCATTCGGTTGCTTCCTCCTGCTTTTCATGAAGGTATTAGGGTAGCAAAAGCAGGAAACCTCTCTGTTTATGTGTCTCACAGTGGTAGTGAAACAGACTTTTAAACATCTAGTACTTGCTAAATCCCTAGTGTGTAAATTCAGATGATTTAAGGGTATGGATTTACAGGGTAAATAGTTTTACAAATAAGACAGAGTGGAAATACTTTATGTTCTCTTCTGTTTATCTTTGTTTACATGGGTTTGACTTCAGAACAGAGCTTCTGAATGCTCCCTATAATTTAAAGTGTGTTTTACAAAATTCACATTTAAAATACTGTCATTTTAATTTACTGTACTAAGGAAGCAAATCTATCCTACTTGCCCAGTACCATGACAGACAGTCATTCTGATCTGGGCATCCTCTGAATTCTCACAATAAGTCTGCTGTAATTCCTCTGCTTTTCTCTGAGAATTCTAAACAGGTATTGATTTTTTTTTTAAAAAAAGGTGTATGCAACCAATCAAAGAAATAGAACATTTATTGAGATTTTGACTTTAGTTCCTCTGTAATATTTGTACGTTTATGTTACGTTTTCATCAATCTGTTTGGGGACATTAAAGATGCTGGTTTAGACAGTTTGATGGGCTGCTCCAAGCTGATGGTAGGTGTTTTCTGGGTGGTTCTGTAGGAGCTGCCTGCCCCACTGGCAATTCCTGGGCTCCAGCAGTGTTGCAGGGCTTAGTCCCTCCCCTGGCTCAGGGCCAGAGATGAGGAGGAGGTGCCCTGCTGCTCGGCAGCAGTCTGCTCCCAGCTGGTTCCTTAAAACCAGCTCTGCTTCATGAGAATTAATTAAAATAGCTCTGAGGGAAGAGATGAGTGACTTATTATGGAGTGCATTAGATTTTCTTTTCTGTCTTAAGGGTGGAGGTAGGAATCTGGCTGCGAGAAACCCTTTTACTAGGACTTAATCTTTAACTTTTGCTTTTAGTCACAACTGACATTGAAAGCCAAGAGGTTGAAGGGGAAAAAGCCTTGAAAAGGACGCTGCATCCCTCAGGCCCATGGAATTGTGCACATCTCGTCTGACCCGCATCTGGGGAGATGACGGCAGCTTCCTGCTGCCTCTGGACTCTGACAAATGAGTTCTGGCAGCTTGTAGTGCAACAGCTTAAGGTGTTACCATTCCCACATGCTTCTGATCTCTCTGCTGGCACTTACTACCTGGGAGAGAGCGCGCCTTTGATAAAAATTATTTGTTCACTATGATGCTCTGCTGTAAAATGCAGAAGTCAGTATGTAGACATATGCCCTGTTTTCCTGTGGCATTGATATGTGGTCAGAGCTGTGGATGAGTTTTTCTCAGGCTCTTTCTATTATATATATCTTAGGTCATTTGTTAAAGATGGGCAGCTATATCTTCACTAGGAATTTACCTCTAATACGATGTTAGAGGCAGGTACTTACTTGACAACATGCATTTACGCAAAACGACACATCAAATTTTATGGCCTTTAGCCATTTGGTATTATTAGGCTCAAGTCCAAACCTCATATTTGCAAATAAATGAATACAAGTTAGGAAATGTACATGCCTTTGCTACAATACTGACTTTTTCCAAGAACAGAAATGTAAGGAGAATGTTTCTATCCCTCAGAGGTGGCAAAGCCATTCTGGTTCACAACAAACATGGCAGAAGGTTGCTAATCCAATAGAAAAAAAAGAAGTTGATAAATTGTATGATTTCAGTAGTTTCATCTGCTCTGAAAATTTTGCTGTCTTACTGTGTCCTTGATGTTCAGGCATGCGTGTTCTCGACTTCACTGCTCCTGGTTGGCTATATCATTGCACTGTTCCTTTATCTACAATGACAAATAAGTAATGAGATTTTGAAAACTATTTACACAAGCAGTCTACTACTGTTTTATGGACAACTTCCTTCCTCATTTTGCTCTGATGGGAAAGTGTATAATTTCTCTGCTATGTTCAGTTCTTGATCCCTTGCTACACTTGGTGCCCGCAGCCAGGCCATGCCATCAGACCATCTGCTGTCATAAAATAGGATTGGGGTCTTTAAAAATCAATTTTTTAATACATAAGATACTCTTGCTCATATTTTTTCCCTAATAAACATTCTCTTCTGCATATGTCAGTGCAGCTTTGTAGAAGAGAGAAGCTGTTGTGCAGGGTTGGCAAGAATGTACCTGAACATTTTGAAGCCCAATCTGAAGAAAGGCATTTTTAAGTTAGAGCATTGTATTTACCTTCCTAGTGGTTTCCTTCCAACTGTAATGGGTTAAAGTTCGAAATCGGGTGGAAACACCAAAAAATGTAATGGTTTCACATTGGCTGAATTTGTTTTGTGAAACGTAGTGTGGGGATCTATCTTTTCACTATGGAATAGGATTAGAAGAAAGGCAAAACGGGCTCAACTTGAAAATAGAAACAGATTTACTAACATACACTAAAGGGTGCACAAAAAAAACCAACCATGCAACCTTTTTAAAGACACCCCCCTCCTCCTTAGCAACAATCTACTTTTCTATGAGACAATGTAAAGAGACAAAACATCAGAACTCTTAAGTCAGTAGCACTTACAGTCTTTCATTCAGTCTTTTGAGAGAGACAAGTCCCTCCTGATTATTCTGGTAACTTTCCACAAGAGACACAGTCTGTTTGTGGCTTCCAGCTCTCACAAAAAGCAGCCCGCCCGACAATCTGCATTTGTGAGTTTCCCAAATGCAGCCTTTCCCTTGGCTGCATATGGGCTCTGGACTTAAAAAACCATGGGGTTTCACCTTTTAAAGATGCACAGTTCCACAACAAAGGACTTCACATTCTTCACTGGTGACAAGGCTTCANGGCCCCGCTGCTTCCCCCCTGATGTTACCTCATGGTGGGGCTGCGACAAGAGAGCGAGATTTCCCAAGATTGCTGTATTTAAGCTGTGTGTCCCAGGGGTGTACAATTTTACCTGATTGGCCAACTCGGCTGTCAGTTCCAAAGCAGATCACCAATTGGTTTTTTACCATTCATGCCAAACCAGTACACCAGCACAGACAGGACAAAAGGATAAACTGAAGTGATTAATGTTTCATCTGCAGCCTGTTTTGTTTTTCTGTCGAATAATTGCCAAGAAGCTTCATGTTGATCACCTTAGTAGCAATGGTGCATTAAGGTCTACTGAATTAGCCAATTAAGCAATTTATATTTATGTAAAGAATGCAACTGGATATATAAAATATAATCAGCTGATGTTGTGTTCTGCTTGCTCCTTGTTTTCTTAATAATTAGGCAACATTAATGCTTTCAGTGCAGAATGAATAAATAAACGAATAAGCTAAATAGTGAAGCCATTATGCAATTATTCATGCTTTGGCTTTATTCTCAGCTTTCTGCAAAACTATTCACCCACTAGCTGCTGTCTACACCAAAGTATTAACCCTATATAGTGTTTTTGTATCAGTCTCCAGGTTTAAAACTTTCCTTCATGTTTTTCATATTCCTCAGACGGAGCAATATATCTGGTTTACTGTGAAATTTTGAGAAGCTTTCAAGATTTCAATTTGTCTGGGATATAGCTCACGTGAACCTCATGAAAGTGCTACTTATTTTAACAGATCCACATCAGAGATCAGGACCCAAGAACAGTGAAATTATTTGTTTATATTAATATATGGGGTTTTGGAGCTATTTGAAGTGTGTTTCATAATCAGAACTGTGGTCAGAATTGAAGAAGCCTCTGTCTTCAGGAATTAAATTAATTCAAAGAGACAGACTTGTGAAATTAGCAACTGACTCATTCATTTAAGGAGGGTTTCACAGCATACCTGTTTAAGCTAGGGAAGTCCTTCCTGACAGTTGCTGTGGATGCTGAAAATTCAAATGGAATTGAGGAGGGACCGGAGGAGTCCGGAAGAGAAATTGTTGCTACATCCATGATGCATGTAGGAGCCATGCTTGCCTTGGCTGCAGAAGGTCCCTCGGCTACAGAATTGAAAGCACTGGAAAATGGACTTTATATAGTGACCCTGCTGTAATCACTTCTGTGCATGTCCCTTTAGGCCACTGTCAGAAACAAGAATGTGACCTGGGCTGGCTCAGGTATGCTCATAGGCAGAAATTAGAGTACATTCAATATTCCTTTGCACACATTAACACCAGTGGAAGTTCTGTGGACTAACTGGACAAACAGAGTACTACTGACCATAGTAGTATTTTACAACTTGAGACCCGTGCTTGATTTTTGAATGTCATTGATAGATTGCTTTTTCCTGAAATACTAAGTCTGATGGATGAAATCAAACCTATATTTCTGGGATTTTTCTGATTAATATTTCAGGGACAAACTTTTATGAATTTGTCCTGTGAGGTTTCTGATAGAGCAAACCTGTTCTTGTGTCGCCTTGCACAGCAGCAAGTAATCAGTCCTTCAGCATGAATCAAATAGTTAACTTTGGCCATCTAGTTAAAATAAAGTTGTAGAAAGTATTTACTTAATTGAGGCCTAAGCCTCAATTGTGGGTTTGAGCGGGAGTAGAGCAAATCCTGACAGTGCTCATGAAGTGTCCTATTTAAATCCCAGTATACAACAAATGGTAAAATGGACCAGGAGGCATTTTGTGCGTATGAATGCAGAGGCATGTCTAGGCTGTCTCGTACAACACTTCATGTTTGAGGTTTTCTTCTCTCTACCATATTACTGGAGACAGGCAAGCTTTTTTCTTAACCCCCTGCAAACTGGCAGGACAGCCAAGGCAGGTTTGCATCATCCCAGTGGAATGACCCAGAGCTGTGCAGAGCTCTTCATGACTGCCTGTGAATGGGGGCTCATGTGGTTACCAATACTTCCAGAAGTTTGTTGAAAGCGGGATATCTTTTTTGGCTTACTTTTCATTCTTTTTTGAGATGCAAGCTCAGTTTAACTGGCAACAAAAAACAAAAAACAACAACAAAAAAAAAAAGTAGTAAGTTAGTATAGGAAAAAAAGATAGCAAAAGAGAGAGTAATAAAAACTCAGAAAGGATCTCATACCTTAAGCTTACTTGGACCATCGAATTTCTTTTCTATTATAATTTATTGCCATAAAAATTGGAAGGTTTTAATGTAACATCTTGGATTGGCTATACTGAGCATAGTCCAAAATCTCAAAGAGCCTCATGGCAATGCTAATGTCAGGTTGATAGCAGTAATAAAATTTAACATCAAGCACACTCACAAGGATTAGTTTAAAATCTGCTGTCATGGAATATCAGAGTACAATGAGGTACCTGAAAGCCTGCATGAGCTGCTGGTAGGGTATGCAAACATTTTCCTTTAACCACAAAAGATAACCATTGAGGAAGTTCAGTTCCACCACCTCAGTACCAGCAAACACTGTTGTTCAGTGTGTACTGTCTAGGAAGACTAACTTTATTTTGGTGATAAATCATCCACAGTTCACAAAGTGTATCCCATGATTTTATATTAATTCATTGTTCGGCTTCACTTTTGTGCTATCTTGCTGGGTTCCTAGCATCAAGTTTAGCTTGTTCTGTTTTTAACTAAGCACAGGATTTTGCTGGGTTTACAGAATCTGTTGTAAAAATGAAAAGTCGATGATTTTGCAGTTTTTGGAAGTTAAATTCTTCTTTTGCTGTGTTGCTTTTCTTTTTTTTTTCCTTTTTTTTTTTTTGCCTTCCTTTTGCACCCTATCCCCCACCTCCTCAAAATAAAAACTTTACTGAAATTAGAGCAGTAAAGAGTAATCAGAAGAGACAAAAATTTTTGAGAGCTTGGAATTTTCATCCTTTATCCTGTTTTCCACTTCACAGTTATATTACATTACATAAACACCAGAACAACACCTTCTGCCAATACAGTAGGCTTATATCTCCTCTGCTCTGTAGGGCAACATTTCTTTTTCATGTTAGGTATCTTTCCACTTTACATTTACTCCAGCTAAAATATAGTATTTAACAAACACCAAGTATATGTACTTCCAAAACCAGAAAAAGCCATGTTTTCTTTTCCTACAATCAGTATTCTGTTTGTGGCAACCTTAATTACTCCATTTTCTCTTTATAACTAGCAAATACTTATTCAAAGGTATGTGTCACCATGCTTGCAAAGAGGAACCTTTTCCAAGGAAATTTCCTATTTTTGTCCATCTCTTTTTTCTCATCAGTTTACTCCCTGTGGTGCTCTTTATTGTGCGTGGTAGCATATTTCCTACTTCCATTGCCAAAATCTGTTCTGCAAGGTGGATCTTGCTCTCAACAAATGTTTTCCTGAGGATTTAATATAGTCCCTACTGAAGTAGGAACATTTATAAAGGAGGAAAGTTGTTGCTTGTCTGATAGTCTTGAGGGTTGTAGGTGCTCCACTAGAGAGCTCTGCTGGCAGGTGGCTCATGAGGTGGGCAAAACGAAGAGTTGAAAAATCAAAGAATATGCACAGGGCTGTGGTGGGTTTTTGTTGCTGTCATGGCCACTCTACTTTGTTGGAGAAATAATGCCTATCATTAGTCTTAAGCAAAGAAACAGTTTTGTATAAAACATTAATATAATGGCAAGGTAGCTAGCCAACATGATTATGTTATGTTGCAAATCAGTAAAAGACGGATTCAAAAAGGTCTGTTTGATTCTAACAGACACAAAATTATTCGGTGACACTTAAAATTACTGACACATGGAAACTTTAGTGAATAATGCATAGAAAATACTTATGCACTCTCTAATTCCTTGCACCTTCTGTACAATTAATATGTTCACAAAGCTAAGGGAATATTGCCTTAAATACAGATGAGTTTTCTGCAGCTCATTGATAGGAGAAAAGCTTTAGAGGTCCTGCTATTATTTCCCATTTTTCATATATGAGAAGAGAGATTAAGTACCATTTTAAAATGCACTCATGCCTGAAAAAGGCTATAATTACATATAATTTCGTAAGAAAATATTTTTACAAATCCTGCATTTCATATTTTTTGTTCATGTTAATTAGTTCAATGAGCAATATTAAATACTAATTTTGCCATGTCTGCCAAGATACCTGAAGGGTTATTTTAAAATATATTATTAGTGGGACTGGATACAATGTGTGTGGTTCCTTAATGCTAATTAATTCACTCAGGAGACAGTCCTAATAAGCAGATGTGAAACCAGAATTTTAGACGGAAGCATTCTGTTTGGTTGTGAAGTTCATCTGCTTTCTATTGCAAGTTCCCTTGGGAGATAGTTTCAATCAAAGTGCTTTGTGTACCTACCAAAAAGTGTTGTGTTGGTATGCCTTGAACCATAAGTGAAAGTTTATTATGAAAAATTGCACATACATTTCATAAATATTCTCAAGCTTAAAGCTAGTTTTGTTAGGCCTACTGGTATGATCACAGTTCATTTACTTTCATTGCACTTATATATTTTTGCTTTGTACCCAACTATTTTCACTGTTATGTCAGCTAGTTAATATTGATCTCTCACTGCAACAGTACCTAAAAGCTTTTGTGAAAATTAAATGAGGTTTTTTATACAGCTGCCAATTTCATATAGAATTTTTTAAGTGTTTAGGAGAGTATAGGAGATAACTTGTATTTCACTGAAAATATTAATTTGGTTTTCTTAAAGTTTAGCAGTTCAACAAAAGAGAAGGTTGGGGAATATTGCATTAAATATTAATAGGTTTTTCTATCAGGGAACTGGAGGGCTTAGTTTGTTTTTAGGAAATACCACATCCTTTTAAACTCCTAAATCATTCTTATGGAGGCTGTTATTTCGTCCACTGCTGAAGTGTAATCTCACCATATCTGTTCTCATTGTCTTTATGTTGGCTCTATTATATTACTTGATTGCAATAATGATTTCTTTTGTACATCTGATTTAACTCTAAAGAAAAATGTAGGTATACAAACCAAAAATAACTGTCTGAAAACAGGCCTATTAAGTAACAATAGCATTAGCTATTTATTTACTGAAAAATATTTACAGTAATTTTCAAGGCTTTATAAAAGACAAAAGAAAGCTCAGTCATACTTGCTGCAGTTGTTATGCCCCCAGACTGTAATGCTGTAAAATCTCTGATTCATGCTGCAGATAGCTTCCAGTTTCTGCTACCTAAGACAAAGCAGGAAATTATCCATGTTGTTTATTATAGCAGTGTTAAATCAGCTATATTGCTCCAACTCTTAGTCTGAGACAAGGGCATTCATGAGTTGTCTCTTAGAGCATTGCAACTGCCACATGCTCACTGTATTTGTCCAAATATACTGTTTGCTCTCCTGCCCCTGACAGAAACAACAAAAGCATGGGAACAGAAATTATTAATCCACATAGTATTCTTTGGCCATGGGATTCAAGTTTCTTGATTAAAATTTTTGCCCCCGTTTTTTAATCCTTTAATTGAAAACAAACCCAGATTTCTGAGTCAGGCAAAATGTGCCCTGATGAAGAAGATAGAATCTTGCAGTGATAATTTCAGAGCTGCCAGCTCTGGAACCCATACTGTCTTCTGTTCCACCATGATAGTTACCAGCAGGCAGCATCAAATCCCTTAAAGTACCTCCTGGCTGCTTCCATACTGCGGTTTAAGTAGTTTTGGAATACCAGTAGTTTTCTCAAGGAGTGGTGTTTTTCCAATTCTGAATTCCTTCTTAAGGTATATTTGTAAGTGCAAGTATTGTTTTGTATAAATTCTTTATTAAGTTAGGAAAGATGTAGCCTGAAGAGCAATTATCTGATATGTTTTAAAACTAATGAAACATTTAAAATCTGATTTTATTTGCAAGTTTGTTCCAGATTCCCTCCACTGTAAACATGTTCATTTGCTATTGCATGTTTTGTGCTGCATTTGCTGGACCAAACACATGTTTTGTTCTGGTAGAAGAAAATTCCTTTGAAGCCAATGTCAAGTCCACTGAAAGCTTTAGAAGGAAATACACTTGGCATAAGATTTGACAAATGAAACCTGGTAGCATCTAATGGTAGGTACAGAGTTCAGGATAAGTATATAGAAAGCTGGTCTGGAAGAGTAATTTTAATATTTTTGACTCTGAAGATCATCTACTCCAACTTTTCTGCTCTAAGCACGATTAGCTAGAGCAGGTTGTGTCCAGTTAGTTGAAAATCTCCAAATATGGAGACTACAATGCCTCTGTGCTAGCTCTTGCCATGCTAGACCACCCTCATGATAACAGAAAAGTTCAGGAGGTTCAAGGTGAGGCAGACCTGCTTGTGGTTCCCTGGATACTCCTTCTTGGCTTTCTTGAAGCTTGGAGATTGGAGTTCACCTTGCTTTCTTCCAGTCATCAGGAACCTCTTACAGTTGCAGTGACATTTTAAAGACAGTTTTGAGAGTGGCCTTGCAAGGACATTAGCCAGCTCCCTCAGCACCCTTTGTTGCATCCTATTTGGTCCCATGTACCTGTGTGTGTCCACCTTACGTGTTCCTTAACCCCGTCATTGTCCACTGAGAAAGTCTTCATTGCTCCACACTTTTCCTATGGTAGCAGAAGCTTGAGATTCCTGAAGGCAGGTATTATGCAGCTTGCTGAGGCAAAAGAAGACATTAAGTACCTCAGCCCTTCCCATATCCTTTGTAACCAGGGGCTGTGTCCATTCAGGAGCAGGTGCACATTTTCCTTTGTCTTCCCTTTGCTGCTCATGTAGAATCCCTGCTCACCTTCCACATACCTGCTCTCAACTCTGGGTTGCTTTGGCTTTTCTCACTTCATTCCTGCAAGCCCCATATTTCTCCTGGGTCATCTCAATCCTGCTTCCTCTTCCTGCGTATTTCCTTTTTGTGCTTAATTTTGGCAGGAGTTGTGTGTTTATCCATACAGGCCTCCTTCTGCCTTTCCTTGTGTGAATTGAAATGGTCCAGGCTAGTGGTAACAAATTAAAAGATCATTGAAAGCATATCCTTATGCAAAGGTGTAAGTCTGAGTGGGAATTGAAATGAAAAAGTAAGTCAAGATTGAAAGAAGAAGGGATTTTGAGATACTGCTGCAGGCAGTACTGTAGAATATGTTACGAAAAATCTTTTAAAATATTTCAAAATAATAGACAACAGACAGTAAAGTCTATTGTGAACATAACCCTCTAGAATGTTGTAGAGTGTTATATGCAAGATTTAAAAGTGGCTTAAAAACTTGCTATCAATTATGATCTGAGTTTCAAATTCTCAAATGAAAATAGCTTGTCTTTTTTTCAGTTGAAAAGGCTTCATAATAAAAGCAACTAGTGTTGATGTGGGTGAATGAGTAAGATTTAATGAATTTAGACTCATGTATGCACAGGCTGTCACCTAATCAATTGCAGCATACCTGCCTATGATGCAAAAGAAAATGGAAAGATTTAAATGATCAGTAATGATTGCCAGCAGTGATTGGAATGCCAGATCTGAAAAAAAAGAGTAGGACAGATTAGGACAGATTAGCCAGGAAATGGTCATGGAACAGCCAATTATTTTTTTTTTTTAATTAGGTTGAGATCTGTTCTACTACATCTGTATGGCAATCCTCAATAGATGCCACAGAGTTCAAACATTCTTTACCACAGTGTCAGATAAATGTGAGCATGGACCAGCACCCTAGACAGTGGCAATTTGGAATTTTACAAGTGAATGATGGAGGGAAGTAATATTGGCCAGTTGAAGATAAGAGCTGGTAAGATGAGTGATGGTCAAGTGGAAATAGGGCGTGAAGCAAAGACAAATAGTTTATATTTAAGTCTTACTTAAATAAATGGAGGAGCTGGTGTTAATGGGGGGAACTTATAAAGGGGGTTATATGCTAAATCAAAGAGCTTAGGAAACTGATCCTTGTCGGTGCACTCTAAGCAGTTTTGAATGCAGTGAACTTTATTTGCTAAAGAAATGAGAAGGAGAAAGGTCAGAGAAACAGAAGGTACAATGAAGAAATTTGATATGATCCTAAATGGAATATACTTCATGAACAGTGGGAAAATATAAGTCATGGGCCAGTGATAAAGAATGCATGTAGATATGATTCAAATACAAAGAGCTAGGGTACCCAAATAAAAATACATTGCTTTAACTATCAGTTTGCATGATGGTAATGTGGGGATAGTGCTTGGAGAGCAGAAGGAAGGAGGCAGGGCTGATTGCTAGATATGAGCTGGCAGGTGTTTAAAGAGATGGGCTTATATTTTGATCTGATCTAGAGAATCCAGCGTATCTAAAATAATGGCAGGTGTCTGAGTGGTCTTTGGGAAATGGTAGTTGGGTTTGTTTGGTGGTGGGTTTATCTGGCATAAAAATTGCAAAGAATGAAAGGAATTAATTAGAAAAAGAGTTGTAGAATATGTCCTCCATATCTGAAAGGGGGGCTTCTGTTCTTGAGCCCAGATGGAAGAGCTACATGCTTGAATGATTGATTAGAGAAGTAGGAAAAGAGAAGATGTGACAGTATGTGTCACCTACAGTACTGGACAATGATCTCATTTTGTATCAGTTCAAAATACCAAAATGAAAAAGGATATGAAAATATTAATATTTCAACAGTCAATCAATAATTTTTGACACTGGTGGCAGCTAAAGGTGATGAAAGCCAGAACACAAATGTATACTCTAAAAGGGGCAGGAAAATTCCTTACAAGTAGGGTTCATCATTTGTCTGTTTATCATTGTGGAAGAGAGTATTCTGAGACAAGTGGATGTGTAAAGGCAAGTTTCTTTCTGTACTACCTAATAAGAAATGCATAACATTTGTTTTTTAAGAGAAAGAAAAATTAGAAGAGGGAGAGAGAGATTGGGCTGGACAGATGAAGGCAAGTGTGAAAAAAGGTAGATGCACAATTCACACCTGTCTGTCAGTCTGCCCATCCCTGTTGTCTCAACAACCTCGCTTTTCATCATAAATTGGTCTGATACAGAAACTGGTGAGGCACCAGGAAGATCTAAGTGTGCAATTGTCCATGTGTATAAAATAAATGAGAAGGCTGAAGAAGAAAGAGGTTGTATTTGGGAGTATATTTTACATAAAAAGAACAGGATCATGAAATATTTCATTAGTAATTGTCAGGAAAATCATCAGCTAAAAGAAATATGCAATTTTTTTTTAATGGTTTTCTTTAGCTTCCTCCTCTTCCCTTCCTCAGCTACAATAAAAAGTGATGCATAGGGAGACTATCACATATATCAGTGAAGCATATATTACAGTGATGCTCGTGGTTTGCAGCCCGGGAGTTGAACATACCTCTCTTACTGAAAGGTTAAGAGACCACAACATTTATTTTGACATATTTTCTCTGCGGTGTTTAGTCTTACTTTTTGCACAAAATATATAAGAAATGCAAGTTACATCAAGGACACGACCTTAGAGCTACCCTGTGAGTGCAGAGCCAACACTGCTGAAACCCAGAGGCTGGCAGAATCCAGGGTGCTGGAGGAGGGCATCTCCATTTTTATGCACGGCTCTCTGATGACCTAAGGTTTGTTAATTTCTTCTTTGACTTGCCTAGGAAAGAGGAGTGGGCAATGTGTTTTTGCTCCCAGGTTCTGCACTGGCCTTCTGCTAAGATGGCTCTGTGGCTGAAGTGAGGCACAGCTCCTTGCAGGGAGGCACAAGCCGCAAGTGCGCTGTGGTTTGCAGCAGGAGCCGTGGTGCTCTCTAAGGCAGCAGAGCAGCTGGGCTCCCTTGCAGCCCTCCACTGCAGCCAGCAAAACCTCTCCGGCAGCTGCGACTGCGGTAAGGCAGCAGTTGCTCAGAGAGGTCAGCCCAGCCCTACTGCTTTGTGTATGACATGTCTTTCATGCAAGCTATTTTACTTTAGGTAGTGAATTTATATTGCCTCCAGCTGTAGGGTTGGTTTTCAGTGACGAGAAATATTCCGGTGTGTTTGAAACTTGATGTTTCTTCCTAAATATTTGGGCATAGAAATTAATTTTTAATAATAAAGTTTGCATTCTTTGGTCTTACTGTAGGTAAACTACTCAGAAGTTGTGACATAGGGTAGTGAGCCTAACTATGTCGGCAAACAAAATCGACAGTGTTCTGAGTCATCAGATTCTCAGCTGATTGTATCACTGACTCAAGCGTTCAGAAAATGTATCATTTTTTAGAAGTTTGTTGTTCTAACAAAACAAGACATACTTAGTATTTTTGTGCTGATTCAAAACTTTGTCATCTGTTGTAAACAACAAAAACTTAAAACTGAAATGTCCCCCTGATTTTTTGCTTCACCTCTATTGCCTCTATAAGGATTTGTTGCATCTAGGTTGTGCATGAGAGTTTGGCTGCTGATGTGCTAGGTTTTTTTGGGTTTTTTTTGTTTTTTTTTTTTCAGAAAGCAGCTGATGTATTTTTCATTAAAAAACAAGGAAAAATCCATCAGTATGGTCTTCATCAGATGGATGTAATCTTAGGAAAGAAAGCATGAAAATGGTGGCGCATTTATCATATGTTTTCTTCATTGTTATAAAGCATAAATTGCCAGCATGTGCAACCCTTAAAACTAAGGACAATTTATATCCATTAATGAGTGGATAAGGATCTGGAGATTTTTAGAAAGAATTAAAATTATCTAAATCATCTGAGGTTTCTTTTGAGCATACAGTGTTTTGGATGGGATGGGGAGAGGACGGTTCTACTAGCTGACAGAGCACTGTATATTGTAGAATTTCCCAAGGCAGGAGATTTAATGAGGAAAATCTTCAGGTTAATCCCTGCCACCCAGCATTACCATACCCTAAAATAAAAAACTCTCCAGAATGTAACAGGTTTCTAGTATGTTCTCTAATTTAGCTCCATTTTCTTTGAAACACCAAGACTTTGCTTTGGACGTTTTCTGTTAGATGCAGGTTAATTGTTTGATGTTGTCAAATAACTCAAAATTAGGTGTTTAAAGGTTTATGTAAAATCTACTTCAGTGAATTAAAATTAAAATCTCTTGCTCTGTTCAGAATCCAAGGTGAGAACACCAACTGCAGGATTTTCAGGTCCTTCTTTGTTTTTATTATTTCCTGGCAATAACTTGGATTGATGGTAGAGAAAAGCCACAGAAAACATTAGGGAAGGGTAGGACTGTGAGTGAATGAGTGTGCTGCTTAAACTGAATCCTCTGCAGCTTTTATGATCAGGCCCTTGGCTACCTCCGTTGTTACATGGATCCCTTGGGTTTATTTCCTTATGGAATCAGTGTTAAAGTCAAGGTACATAATGAGTTATTCTGCTGCTGTCTTCTTCACAAAACAGTGAAGGATGTCCAACATCATCCTTCAGATAAAGGTTGTCACTTCACATTCTGTAAGTGTAACTAATACACAGCCAAATAGTTGTTTTCTTACGAATTCTGATACTCTTAGCTAAGTAAAATAAAGAAACATTTTAAAAAGTACTCTACAGATAATTAGATGGGAAATTATCCTTTCATTTTGGGAGTATTATATTTATCTAGTGATATTTTGAAGCAGGACATCTCACAGAGGTCAGCTTCCTTGGTTGTCTGAATTTTGAAGGACTTTATGCCACCAGCTGTGTCACCATTAGTATAATACAGAATTCAAAATATTTTTTAACCAAATCAAAGAACAGCATAAGGAGGGCTGTGTAGGACTGTTGGTCTTCATTTTAGACAAAAAAAAAGAAACAGATACATCCATCATCACAGTCTCTATTGGGGCTCTCCAAAGTTCATAGAANTTTTTTTTTTTTTTTTTTTTTTTTTTTTTTTTTTTTTGTCGCTCAGTCCTTTGCAGCAGTTGCACTGATATACCTACTTTGTAACACCTCCTGCTCATGGCTATTGTTTCTTTCTGAAAAAGCACCTTTTTCCCTAAAGCAGCAACAGCAGCTTGTAAGAGCTCATCTTGTGCTGATGTTTTTCTTTGTGTTTTCAGTGGTGCATGTATTTGCGACTCTTCAATGACTGTAACATCCATTTTTAATTTAGAATTAATTGTTGGTTTTGGGTTTTGAGAATAAAGTTGTATGAGGTGACAATTTGTGCTTCATTACTGCCACTCCATAATTTAACAGCATAGGGTTGGAACCAGAGCTGGCCTTTTTCAGTGAGTGCTTTGTTCTTTTTAAATTCTTGCCATTTACTTTTTTAGGGAGACTAGTGAATTGCAGCTATGATTTTGAACCCATATTTCATGGCTATTGGGCTAAAACCCATGCATACTTAAACTGTAGCTATTTCCTTTCCTTAGTTTTCAATTGTGGATTTAGACAGATAAATAAGGAACACAAACTGATCTGTGCCTGTTTGTGCTGTTAACCATTGGCAAAAGCAAGGCTTTTAAAGATCATGAAAATATGAGTAAACTGATTTGAATTATCTCAGTTCTTCTAGAAGCACCTGATTGGTTAAAAAAAAAATTGTTTGAGGTACATTTGTTTGTTTTTAAGGTTAGTTGGTTTTCTTAAAGACTGTATACATAAATATTTAGATTATATTTTTACAAGACCATATGGTTCCTTATTAAATCATACCAACTTACATTAGTTTCAGCTTCTAAATAAGTGAATGTAATAGTGCTGGTATAGGGATACAGTCTCAGCTGATTGAAATAGTCATGCTTTCTGCTAAATAGATGGTGCAAGTGCTGTGTGAATGATAAATACTTTACCTGAGACCATCTGGATTCTTGCCAGTAACGCAAGACTGTTATCAAGAGCTTTCTTCCAATTATTTGGAATAAAAATTAATCTAGGATTAAACTGTCTCTCTTAGCAGCACCTAACTGTGATATCAGGAGAAGTGGTTTGGCCATTCACACTATTGGATTCTGTAAAATTGCTGCTGTGACAGTAAGACTCTTTGTATGGTTCTTACTCTTTAGCAGCTGTTAAACTAGGCATATTCAGGGTTTCAAAGGTCATAATTTTAATTTGTGGGGTTTTTTGAGAGCTCTGTTACTGGTAACTTACTTGTGATTTAATGAGCAAATCCATCTTCCTTTTGGTTGATGGAATACGCATGGAAGGAACCTTTGTGGTCTGCCCAGTCCCCAGTGAATGTGCTGAAACAGTTTTTCTCTCACAATGATTCAGGCTCAGGTTTTGTTTCCACAGTGTGCCACAAGAAAAAAAAAAAAAAAA
>WBMY01018390.1:162017-199095 GCA_013397315.1 Donacobius atricapilla | reverse complement strand
AAAAAAAAAAAAAAAAAAAAAAAAAACCCCACAACTTTGTTTTTCCTTTATCCTGTTAGCCTTGATATGCTGAGTTTTAAAATGTTATGTGTATTTTTATATTCTACTATTCATAGTTTACACTCAGGCCTTTGTGGGGAAGGGGACACTGTTGGAGCAGTGAGCCTTAAATCTTTACCAGGAAGCTAAGTAGGAATGGTGGTAGATTGAGAAAATCTCTAGATGTTACAAAAACCTGTTATATTTGTTCTAGTGACCACAAAGGTGCCATAAATTTAGTGCAGTATATTTAATTTGGTTACTGGTTTTCTGTGTTCGCATATAATTAAGACTGCTAATGTCATTATACCACGAATAAACATTTTCTCTTATTTGTGGCAGAAGTTGTATTGTAGAGGTTTCAAATTGCTGTAAACAAATCTGAACCTGGCTGCTTGCTATTGACAAGAACTATTCCCAGTCTACAGGACAGCTTTATGCTAAAGTCCAGTCAAGACTCCCATTTTACAAATTTGAAATGCTTTCCTAAGTATGAATAAATTAGTTTTCACAGTATTGGAAAAGTAAACAAATTCTCATTTAAACAGTGGGAAAAGCAATTTAGGCAGATGAAATTATTTGTCACATAAAGAAAAGCTGTATGTGAGCCAGAAATGGAAGCCAGAATTCCTTATGGCACGGCATGTCCTGCTTTATTAAACTTCTCTCCTATGGTTGACAAATGTCATCACATGCTATTGTCCATCAGTATTTCCACTTTGGATATTACGAACACTGAAATAAGTTATTGGAATACATTGTCTTTGTGAAGGTCACCCTTCAATCCACACATTGTGGAACTTGAGCTGAAGCAGTGAAACCACGAAGTACAGAAGTGAATTATCAACTATTAGATGAGCCACAGAAGTAGGACACAACACAGTCTTTGCCAGTGTCTTATTTACTTTTCAGAACAGTTGTTTTCATAAACAGTTTGTGGCACTTATGTACACAGAATAAAAGAGTTCTTTTCAAAGAGTGAATGTATTAAAAATTCATTTATTCAGAATTCATATTTACCTACTTTAATGTATTTGTACAGCGAGGAACCCTTTGTACCTTTTTAATTGTTATTTTCTCTAGATGTTTAAGTCAATTACCACTGAGCAGTTACACTCTGGTAGCTTTTCTTTAGTTTAGAAAGGAAGAATTACGGAATTCAAAGTAAAGCAAGCAGCTTGATCCCTCAAAATTAAACTCCCTTTTCTTATGATGACAGAAGAATGTTCTGATGTCAAGGCTGCTCACTTTAAAAATATCTGTCTAAAAATAAGCCCTCGCATGATTTTTATTCTTAAAGCTTTTTTTGGTTATTGTTTCTGAAGAGATGAGCATTTATTTTTGGATGCTGATGCTTAGCATTTAAAACCTTTTTACAAAGCTCTTACTACTGCTCCATAAAACCCAGGAGCTGCAAAAGTAGAATTCTTTGCTGATGGGATGTTGAATTCTGTTAGACACTGTCTCATGTCCTATCATCAGAATTCAGAAAGAAAAGCCCTTTCAATGGGACAGGGTGTCAGATATTATAACATGGCTACAGTATTTCAAGACAAATATATAAAAATAAAATTTATGTATAAAAATAAGAACCATTTCTCTTACTTTGAGTCATGGTTTGCCAGATGGCTATGACTGTTGCTTAATTTCCTTTGAAACAAGAAAAAAATGGACTATTTAATTGAGATTTATAATCATCTAACATTGACTATGGAAGTTGTAGAATCAGGACTATCTACTAACAGTTCATTATCAGTGCACAGATATCTTTTTTTCTTTTCTGATTTCAGAATAGGGTCAAGTCCACATTACATACTTCTAAAAACTGAATAAATAATACTGTCATGCTGTGTGTAAACATAGTGTTGTATTTTGTTTTCAGACAAATTCAGTTCTTCTTGCCATCACAAATTGCACCACCTGCAACTTGACTCCTTACTCATTTTGGATTGGAACTGCTCCACTTAGAATTGGTCTCTGACTGATTTTGTTACAGAAATTACAGCTCTTTTACCGCATGATGCTGATGGGCTTCCCCAACTCTGAATTTTCCAGAGTGGTTTCCAAACCCACAAGGGCCACCACGAGTAGTTACAGATGCCAGTGATTCTAAGTTATTCTCTGGTTCTAACATGAATCATACTACCAGGTGTGGCTGTGCAAGTTTTAGACTCAAACCAGTTACTTGTTAGTTATAAAGAAACAATAAGATGTTAAGTTAATTGAAAAATATCTATTTTACAAATACATTGATTAGTGGGAAAAAGAAGGCATAAAACATTTGGAATGCAAACCCTAAAAAGGCACATTTCCTAAATACTAATCTGCAACCGCCTACAATATTTGCATGTAGAGAATCTGTTTCTCCGATGAAATCTGCGTCTACTCAGTTATAACTTGTTCTTGCTTTTTATCATCAGTTTCCCTGTGGGTGTTTTTCAAACTAAACGAAACTACGCATTTCCTGAACAGATTATATTTTCACCTTCTGAAATGCTTCTGAATGCAATAATGGCTGAATTACCTGCTTATCTTAACTTCTGGTTTATACAACTGCACTGCATCTCCAAAGCAGATTCTATCTCATATTTATCTATTTAACTATTTATATATTTATATATTGTCTTGATCCATATTTTACAAATACCACCATACTACAACAAATACATTGATTATGAACATGGGCCTGCCTATTATGAGTTCCAGTTTGCATGTTTATAACCAGCTAAAACCAGGGTTGTTTCTTCTGGGCTAACCCTAGTACAAAACAGGGCTAGCTGCCTCATGTGTCGGCATGGTCTAAAGCGGAGCTAAAATTTACAAATTTTATCAAGTACAAACTGCCTGCCCCTCCTCCCCAACCTTACCACATAATGGCTGCAGCTTGTGAATGTTGAAGAGGATGTGGTTGATGTTCAAATTATTAATTAAACTCTTAAGAGTTAATAAATGGAAATTACCTAGTCATTGTCACCAATGCTTTTTAAGTATACTTCTGTAATTATAATTCATTACCTGTGCTGATCAAGCAATACGTTCTGCAAGTTCTCACTTTTAATTACTGGTAGCAGAGCATTGAATCAGTAATGTAGTCTGGGATTTCGAATGCTCCTATGACAGATTTTCACTCTTGGGTTCTACTTGGGCTTTCATATGAGAAAGTTAATATATCAATAATCTACTCTGGTAACCTTTGCAAAAGAAACTTTGGTGTAGCCTCTCCATTAGACACGAGTGTTCATATTGGAGAAAATACATTATGCCCAGAGTTTTGGGAATATCTTTCATATTCAAGAATTTGAATACTATTTTAATTAATTTTGCACAAATATTTGTTAATCTTTTTTAATACTTTGTATTGACAAATGCATTTGTTTATCTCTCCTTAGTTATTGAGGAAGAATTGGATTCCATGCTACCTTTTTTTTTAAATGCGAGACTAAGTGCAAGCTTAGCACAGTACAGCAGAGAATGCTATTACAGATTTTTATAAACTATTTCATTGAACTATTCAATGAAATTTCCTAAGTGTAACTGACAGTATTTCTACTGTAGTTTTAGACAATGAAATATAAGTATCTGGCAAAAATAGTTAGCACAGAATATTTTTAGAAGGATAACAGAAAACCTCCCCCTGGCATGTTTCTTTGCTAAATGCAATTAACCATGCTGTGTCTAACTTAAAAAGGCTGGTCTGAATTTGACCAGCAGCTATTGGTAATATTTCTTTAATTAGATGTAGTTGTTGCACGCCTAAACACCGTGCATATATTTTATTAATTTATTTATTTAAAATAGAGTAATCCATTGGAACAGCATTTTTAATGAATATACATTTCAGTTATTTAAAGAGATTTGGTAGCATGTTCTAGAATAATTTCAGTTTCAGGCTTAATATACTCATCTAGGGGTAATCCTAAATTTAGCAACTCTAAGTAGATTTAGTATGTTGTATATAGGCAACAAAACAATAAACTTGTTTTACTCTTAATAATTAGGATAAACCAGCAAATGAATTTCCATAGAACTTACGTTATTTTTCATAGCACAGCTAAGGTACACTCTGCTTTACAAAAAACACCTGAAACATTTTATTTGGAAAAAATTAAGGCAATGAATGCTAGTAATTGTGTTCATTTCCAAACTGCTGGGGGAAAATAGCATTAAATGTATACTGCTTTGCTATAAAATTAATTCTGATCTTTTAAATTTGCATCTTTGTAAGTCAAAGCCATGCTGTTCAGGTTATCAACAAGTATGTCTGCTGCATATCCCAGTGACTGAGGTCTCCCAGTGTGTGTTTAAAACTGGGGTATATAGGATTGATGGCTTTTACTGCTCTTTTGTTGGTTTTAATCAAATGATACTCAATGTTTCATGTTAATCACAAAGTGTCAAGTGGCATTTTATGTCTGTGTAATAAAAAACACTGTTGAAATTGAAATTTCACACCAATTTTTAATTGTAACACATCCTCAGGGCTTCACAAACGTGGTATCCGAGGGTTAATAGAAACGATTTTCTAGGAATGCTGTGCAGAAACTCGCCTCTATAAATAGCCTTTGTGAGTTACAGTACATACATTACCAGCTCTGGAAAGTGTTAAGAAACTATGAACTTAATTCTCTTGTTTGTTTTTTGTTCAAGTATTTGTAAAATAGGCAATGGGCACATTGATCTTACAGTCTTGCTTGTGATGGTGCATTGTGTAGAATAATTGACTTTCTGTCCCATTTATAAAGTACTCCGTCATTATTCGAGTGAATAATGTAATACCGATGTTTAAAGGGCTTTCACAGGAGGAAAAAGTGGTGTGGCTCAGTTTACTGCATTGCCTGTCAGCATTTTATTTGTCTACAGAAGCATATGCTGCACCATTTCAGTTTTACTAAGGAGGCACTGTGTGTTCTTCAGCCATGAGGAGAGCTATAATAGGAAGTAGGTCAGTGTTTGAATGTGAGTCTCTCTCATTGGTCCTGGATCTTTGCTCATATTTTGAGTCTGGGAACAGTTTTTCTCCTGAAGATGTGGCTTTGTTTAAAAGAAAAGAGAAACCAAACATGTCCTTCAGTCTGTCTGGTAAGTTTTTGGGGAGTAAAAGTGAAAAATTCAAGATTTTTCACTTCAGGTCTGGTCAGCTAAGGGATGTAAATGAACTGTGAATCTTAGCATCTTTACTAAATTGCACCTATATATATTCCACAGACCAGTAGGTCTCTTGAGCTGACTCTAAGGTGTGTATGTAATATGAAAAGATATTTCCTTTACATTGTCCCATCCTCCAAAAATTCAGAGTAAAGGGAGAATGGTGAAATTACTAAAAGATGGTATATAAATTTTCTTGCAAAATACCTGTGTCAAGTTGGTCCAGCCCATTATCATGCTTTTCTTTAAATTGCAAGCATTCTTGGCCAGAAAATGAGATGATCATCCAATAATCTGAGTCTAAAAGGGTGGTTCCAAAAAGGCTTTCATAATAACTTAAAAACTCCTAGGATGAAGTATGAAATGCTGTTTATTTTTTTCCCCTAACTTGCTGCATTCATACTTGACTTCTCTAATTGCAAAACCTTGTGGAAACTAGATTTCAGACAGGGCCTGTTGCCCAGCTCTTAAGAAAAACAGGCAAACTACAGTTTCCATGGTTTCAGACACTGCTGCTCATCCTCTCAAGGCTGTTCTGCTCTTGGTAGGAGAAATTGAGAATGTGTGAAAGGCTAAAAGTATTATTATTTTGTTTCAGGGTTATTTTTTTCATTTTATTTTGTGCTTACTGTAACAGCTAGAGTTTTTCCAGATTGTCAAAGCTGAGGAAGTATTTTATCCAGCAGAAGAAAGAGTTCTCAATGACTTTATGAGCTGTCTTTCTTGAAAAAGGCAATCTTATGATATTTTTTGCCTGGAAAAGAATAATTATTTCAGTGTTCACATTAGGAGTGCTTCTCTTGGTTTCAGGGATGGGACATCAATAGACAGTTGTTCTTTATCTGCAAATGCAGTTATTCCAAAGTGAAATGGCTTGGAATCATTAGCCATAGGCTTCTATTTCTGAGAGAGCAGTGGCTGGTTTTGTTGGGCTATCTCAGTACTTTGAAGGAAATGGTATTTCCTGGAGAAAAGGAGAGGAGGGGAGAGGACAAAGTAATCCCTTCTTTCACCTGTCTTTCTTTACCTTACTCCACCAGAAAAACAGTCAAATGCTTTTCAGAATGTTTAGTCATCTCTGGATGAATGTTATTCTCTGAGGAACAGCATTGCATGCAAACTAACCTGTCAGTCTTCTCTTTTTTTTCTTTTTTTTTTCTTTTTTTTTTTCACCTTTAATTATTTTTATGGCTGCCTGTTAAGAGTCTGGGAGGGAGAGGATTTCTGATTTTCAAAACTTTCATCTAGTACAAGACTCCCTTGTCCTTTGCTTCAGGACCCATGTGTAACATGAGATCAAAGGTGGTCAAATAGGACCAGTTGGCACCTGGGCCCCCCTGATGGTTGGAGAAGCAGTGGACTCCAGATATTGGCAGACCTGGTCCTTCCCAGACACTGTTACACATGTGGCTGAACTGCAGGGCTCTACACGCAGCTGGAGGTGGTAGGTCAGCTTGAGAGCACCCAGTCTGATCCTCATCATCTAGGGGGAGCTTTGGTGACTCAGCTGTCTGCATCAGATTCGTTTGGTTAATATAATTGAAAACTCATGTGCTGCTTTACATCGTATCCTTGATATGTTTGAGAAGATAATAGTAAAACCAACCAGAACAAAAATCAGAAAGAAGAGAAGAGAAGAGAAGAGAAGAGAAGAGAAGAGAAGAGAAGAGAAGAGAAGAGAAGAGAAGAGAAGAGAAGAGAAGAGAAGAGAAGAGAAGAGAAGAGAAATTACTTTTTCCCTCTTTCCCCCCCTCCAAATCCTTCTGGGGCCAGGCAGGGATGAGAGACACTCCTCTGAAGAGACAGTCCGAAACACTAGACTGTAAGACAAACTGAAAGCAGCAAGTTCCAGTAAAATATATTACTCTCAAACCATTGCCTCTGATTAATTAATAGTGAAACTAATGTAATATTTGGTGCATCACTTAATTCCATGTTCTGGTGTGTTACTTGCCTTCCATAAGAATAGAAGCTCTTTAGTTTTTCAAGGCAGGACGGGACACCGGTGCTCATCAGGAAAGAGATTCCTCCCTGCAGACTCTTTCATGCTAATACACTAAATGTATAAGTAATAAAGCTGAGAAATATATACTAGGGACTTTTTCCCAATTAGTTTGCATGTAATTTTACTACCTAAAATCTAATAACTTTATGGGGGAAAAACCCCCAGACCAAGATGTTTTTTCCAAACTGCTCTCTCCTTTCTATTAAGTATTAGATAGGGCTTTGTTATGAGAAAACTGCACTACTGGCACATAAATTATGTAAAAATTAACTTACTTACAAGAAAAATCAGGAGTGACCCACAAATTTTTAAAAATTTCCTGTGCTCTAACTGAACTTTAGTGTTATTGGAATACTCTGATCCTGTTCCCTATTACTTATGTAAAGTCAAATTAATTCCTTTAATTATTTTATTGTACCATTTCCTTCTCTGCTTGTCACCAAATGTCATCTCCCTGGAACTTGTATTTAACTCCCATTTCCCAGCACCATCTCATGAGCTGTTGGAAGGAGTGAACAGCTGCTTTCCCCACTGCCAAGTGCCACTACTTGGATAGTTAGCAAAAGATGCTGATTTATGGAGTGATCAGTTTCCTCTGTCCCAGAGGCTGGATGAGTCACTCTGGAAGGAGCCTTGTGCTCATTGTCTCTGCATCTGAGCTCATACTTCCCCTGCCTTCATGTTTCCCACTGCTAGTACCGTGAGCTCTTCCCCAGGGAACTCCTTTGCAGGGGGCACCCGTACCCTCTCCAGCACAGCTTAAAGTCCAAAATAAGTATTTTTCCTGTGCCGTTGAATCATCTGTTCCAATGGCTTCTCTGCTTTCAGCACCACTTGCCTCTTCAGAGTCCCCCAACCACCATTCGTTCTCCATCCACTGCTGACCCTTTGAAGGGTCTTTGTGGTTTACAGATGCAAATAAAGTCTTCTGGGGTGTATCAGCTCTATTCCAAGAAGAAAAGGAAAATAAACCCACTTTCGGAGACTTTTGGGGATGCTTGGCCTACAAGGGACTGGAAAGAAAGCAAATAAAGGGAATACTGTGGTACAGGGGAGGAAGACCCAAACTAACAAGGATGAGGGTGGCAAGTCTGGCTATTTTAATTCATTTCAGGAAGCAGTTGTAACTCTGAAATGATAACTGAGCAGTTTTTTGTGTTTGCTTTTGACTTACTTATTTTGTTTTGTGAATGAGTCTGTGTAGAAAGTGGTAGGGGAGGGAGCATGTCTGCATTGGGAAGTGTGTCAGTGCTCTGACTCAACTTGTAAAATGCTTCCGTTCCCTTTGCTTAAAAGTAATAGTCATCATCTTTGTTCTTCTCTCACCAGTCTCAGTTTATCCTGACACAGGGATGTTCACAGGTTAGGGACTTCCCTCTCCTGAGTGCAGCTCAGTGTGGCATTTGCTCCTGTGAAAAACAATGTGAAGCTGAACAGCGAATGAAGTGACAGTGATGCAGCGTGTTAACATTTTTCTCTTGCTCTTTCTCTACCATAACCCCTTTCACTTGTTTTTTAAGACACTAATGTCCTTCTTCTGAACATTCTGGTTCTCGAAACAAACGATAATTTGTCTGTGTAAGAAGTATGTGTCACTGATCTGCTTATATACTCTGTAAAGTGAATAAAATTCACAGATACTTTTGTTCCCAGCATCAGGATTAACATTAACTATTATTTATTCACCTTCCCCAAATTGACCAAAAGATGCTGCTTAGTGCTTTCATCCATAGCAGTGCAGTTCTTCAGTGGGTGAATGTCACAGAAAGCAACAGTCCTGCTCTGATTATTTAACTCCTGAGAGACTACTGCCTCATTTTCTGCACCATCACATAAAAGGCAGTAAATGAGAATGGAAGGCTGGAAATTTGTATTATGGAATAACAAGGAGGTAATCAGGTCATTGCACTGATCTACAGCCATGGAATGAGACTAATACTTACACAGGACAGCTGGTGAAAGTGAACTCCCTGGATTAGCACCAGATGTTGGACTGAGCAGAAGTTTAGTCATAATTTGATTTGAGAACCCTCCATTTGGGGAGGTATGAGAAACGCAGTCCCTCCTCTGGGAACAGCCAAGCTACCAGCCTTGTCCTAGACCTGAACTTTCAGTGAATATTCATGATGCCTTGGGGACCTGCCCTCGAGTTTGGGCTTGAAGTGCTTGGGAAGTGTTATCTGTAGTGTCTTTATGTCTTCAGCCATTATATATCAGCACATATTTTTAGGTATGTTAGATAAATGCTGCTGATGGCATATGTTCTGAAAACATCCATTGCTTCCCCTTCAGAAGAAGCTTTGTTATTTTCTATAGGGCTTTCCAAAAATAAGCACTTAAAAACAGTAGAAATTTGGTATTTTAACAACTCTCTGTTAGTAAGAAGCAGGGGTTTCATATTTAGTACCGTTTAAAATATGTTGAAAGCCAATTTAGTGGCCAACAAGAAACACAAGAAATTTATTACTGCTTTTCTTCTGCTAATTAGCTGAGATACATTGTGATCTGATTTGTGATGAGATTATAATTTTCCAGTATTTTGATTGTCTCATTAGTTTAATGCTTAAGTAATAACTTGCTTCAGATAATGTATTTAAGTGTTTTGTCAGTGCAAATATATGAAGAAAATAGCATTTCTTTGTGTTTGTTAGATGCTGTGATGACATATTGAAAATTACCAGTATAAGCAGCAATGTATAAACAGTCTGTGGTGGATTGAACCTGGCTGGATGCCAGATCCCCACCAAGCTGCTCTATCACTGTGCTCCTCAACTGGACAAGGAAAAGAAAATATAATGAAGAGCAGGGAGAGATCACTCACTGATTACTATCACAGGCAAAACAGACTCAACTTGGGGAAATTAATTGAATTTACTACCAATCAGATCACAATGTATTGATTGTGACCACATATTAAAAACACCTTCCACCCACCCCTCTGTTCTTCCTGAGCTCAGCTTCACTCCTGACTTTCTCTGCCTCCGTTGCACAGTGGTACAGGGGACAGGGAATGGGGGCTGCATTCATTTCATCACACGTTATCTGTGCTACTCCTTGCTCCTCAGTGGCAGGACTCTTCACAGGGTTCAGGGTGGAGCCCTTCTTAAGAGGCACTACCACAATTGTGATGGGCTCAGCCTTGGCCAGCAGCAGATCTGTCCTGGAGCCGGCGGGCACTGGTGCCATCAGATGTGGGGAAGCTTCTAGCAGCTTCTCACAGAACCCTCCCTAAAGCCCCCCACTACCAAAACCACACCACTCAAAACCAAGTCAAATCAAGTCCTTTCAGTCTGATGAAAAAGTGAATATATATTTTGAAGCTGTTTCTAAGTTCTTCACAATTCTGTAGTTACTAAATTAGATGGATTTTATTCTGCTCTTGTCCAGCGAGGCGCTTGATACCCATTCTGTTGTCTGAGAATGACATATTTTAATGATTGTGAATTTTTGTTGCACCTGTAATAGCAAATAATTTTGAAGTCACTTAGATCAGTGTTTTAAATTTTTTTTCAGGCATATAGTGTTTGGGGTCGGACAGGGCTAGATGCATCTATAATACAGATGGGGAAATTGCCTAGAGCACGTGGGCTGCACTGTACTCCCCTCAGCCTCCCCATCAAATCTGTCCTTGTTTGGAGGACAACTCTTGATGTTTAATCCTGAAGCAAAGCGTTAATCTGTGAACAGATAGCCTTTGTCATCCTGCACAAAACAGTGTTTTCTTAATAGAATTCCTTACTGCAAAATATTAAATTATTGCTATTGATTAGTTATAAATTGAACAAATGAGACTGTTGCTGTTATCAAACAGATACTTACAGTATTATTACAAGAATATTGAATGATTGTCAGTTTTTCTCTCCACAAAGCAATCCACTTAAAATGTAAATGGCTAATAGCCTGGGAATTTCCATTTTGATTAGCTAATAATAATTAGCTGAAATAGTATTAATTTCTCTCTCTCACTCTCTCTCAAAAAAAAAAAAAAATCACAAATTCATGTTTTGTTGTGGTGGAGAAAGCCAAAACTGAGCTTGTAGTAATCCTCTAGTCCTTACGAATAAGGAAATCCCACCTGATGTAGTAATAAAGTTGTAATCCTACAAAAACTTAGGTGTGTGCTTAATTTTGCTCACTCTGCTTAGTCCTCTTCACTTTTCACAGTGTGTACAAGTTTTCAAAACTGGAGCCTAATACCAACTTGTAATGCAAAGAGTCTGTCTTACACCATTTGCAACAGTGTTTATTAACCTCTATTTTTGGAACCTCTTTTCTTGCTTTTTATACCCATTTTAACATTGCTGTAAATAAAGTATGAATGAATGACAGAGAGACATAATGAAATTGAGTAGCAGGAGCTCAAGGTGTTACAGAACAGGTGGTGTAATATGGGAAACATAGTTTTGCTAGAATTTGACTTTCATTGTTCCCTGTTTTGATCTCTAATCCCTCAAATTAAAAAAAAAATCGGTCTTTAAAATTTGTGTTAGGTTAAATTTAATGCTATCATTATTTTTGTAAGAACATAATTTAAATTGTGTTGCCAGAACTTTTTACTCTTGGGTTAATAATTTTATTAGGACTTGCTAAATGGAGGAAAAAGATGTTCACAACCAGGATAGAAGGGAAGAGAGAAGATAAGGAAGAATTTATTTCTAAAGGAAATACTTCTTTCCCATTAGTCTGAAGTAGTTTTTTCAGATACATTTGGGTGAAAATATCATGGAAGGTCAAGTTGGTTATTTTTTAATCTAGTGCTATTAATGATCTTTTTGCACTCTAAAGCCTTAAAAAATTGTTTAGTCATCATTCTTTTTGTTCAGTGAGGCATACAATTTAGTATAGTTGTACTGCTTTGAAGACATTTTGGAGTGTAACTGTAATAACCAGAAGATCCTTTCAATATTAATAGGTAGCTGAAAGCAGCACTTTGACCTGCTTTTTAAATTAAATAAACTGAAATGGTGGCTTATATTTATTCAGCCAGTCTAAGTCTGGCCAAATACAACTTTACATCTAGTATATCCTCTTTTCTGTGATAAGACTATGAATGAAAGACGACAATCTGCTCACATTCCTTATAATCTTATCCTTGTAAGTATTTTCTTTATCTTCTGTTTAGCACAACTAGGCCTGATTATTTCTCCTGAGTAGAGGAGTTTGTAGCTATTGTGTGTTTAGCATACATGGGCAATTTGAAGGCAGTCTTAAGTCTCTTCAAGGTGTTACCTTACTATTCTACAGAGTTGTTCTAGAATATGCTGCTGGGTCATCTCTTCCATGGCCTGGGTGTAACCAAAACATAACTGGAAACTGTACATATCAGAATGTGGAGAATTAAAATATATTTCAAATACAGTATTTGCCTTGGGTTGCTTCATACAGGAATCTTGATTTAGAAACCATGTTCAAAAAGGCAAGGAAATAAGATTCGGTCTGAAATAAACAAGGTCGAAAAAAAGACTTTGTATTCACTTAAAATGAGTAAATGCACATATAAGCTTCAGTCATTTGAAATTGCTCCACTTTTAATGCCATGGGAGTGCTCTGCAAGGTCACAGATGGTGAGACCAGTCAGCCTACAGCTGAAACTCGTGAAGCCTGACCTTAGAGGTGTTTCTGCTTCCATGGGAAGAGAGGATTTAAAATAAGTTGTTGTCCTCCCTCTTCCCCCTGTACTCCTCCCCTTTCTTCTTGCTTTCCTCCCTCTTCAGACAATCCCCTGCACCATTTTGGCAAATACAGCATGAGAAATTACTCTTGTAACAACTAAAATCTTGCCCTGTTGTCCTTGTGTGAGACATGTCATAAATTCCTGGAGAAACATGGAAACTAGGTCAGAATTAGATGCTAACCTAAGATCTTAATCTTTTTTCCCCCCTCTTTTTAATCTGTCTGGAATTCAATGTCTTACTCTTGTCTGTAAGCAAGTTAACAAAAATTATGGATGTGATTATAGCCTGTCCTTGACATCATTTGTAGGTGAAGTAATATAGTGCAGGTCACCGTTGATGTAGAAATAAAGGAGAGAGGTGGAATGCCAATCAATAGTTGTTCAACTGTGCTTCCATCTTTATTAGATTAAAACTTTGGCCAATGAAAGCTAATATTGTTACTATGAGATACACAGAATTCTGTAAGGCTTGACATAGCACTGTCCAACATTTTTATATAAAAATAATGATACAAGAACAATCTGGCTTTCTACCTGAATTAGAAAATGGCAAACAAAGGGATGTCAATACACCTGTAAACCAGGCACATTTTCTATTGGCTTCCTGTGGGAGTCAGTTCTTTGCTCTGTACTGTGTAACATTTTAATCAGTAAGCTGATAGGAATAAAAGTACTTGGACTGTGTATGATTCAAACAACTGATTGGGAGAGTCATAATGACTGACAAGGGTTATTCTTACAGAACAACACTGATAAAACTGGATGTGAGCAGGTGTAATATTTACATACTAAAATAATTTTTGAGGGAACAAGTAAAGGACGTCTTCTGAACTTGAACTCCCAATTCAATCATCTAGAAAGGCTAACATCCTTGTTTTAAGTTATTATATGGAAAGGCTAACATCCTCCTTCTGAGTTAGTATGTGATCAGTTTGTACCTTTGATTCAAAATTGAGGTAGTTTTGGTTGTCTTTTTTTATAGGTTGGGTACGTTTCAGGAGTGAGTTAAGTTGATGGGGAAACATAGTTGCAGGATTGTTGAATCTGTGTGAAATGTGATTTCTACAGTTAAACACTTTGGGTAGGCTGCCTGCTATTTATCTCTAGTCAAGGAAGCAATTACTTTTGTGTGATAGGAGTGCTAGTGTGGGATATGGACAACAAAAGTTCAGTTCCGCATTCTTTTATAATATGGCCTGTTAGATAGTCTTGGTGTGTTTTAATTGCCTGTGTGTAAAATCGGAATACTATGTTTTCCTATCTTGCAGGGCGGTTATAAAGATAAATGTCCTGAAATTTTTCATACAACAGTGATGCAAGAACAGTGGAAGCCGTAGAGATTTTCTCCCAATAATATTTCATGTGAAAAAATGTTTTCAAATACTTCCCTGTCTTTTAAAGCCTAGATAACAATAAGATCCTCACAGATTTATGGTTGTGGCTTCTATTTTTTTAATTTGTCATCTTTAAGAAATGAGTTGGCAAGCAAGCAAAATAGCAACTGAAATACTCTACAAGAAAAATTCTACAAGAATATAGCAGATTTTAACCGTCACTAGTACATGCTAGTATGCGGAAAAATTCCACTACAACTGAAATATGCACTCAATATAATTAAATTTCAATAGTTTAGTAGATTGGTGTAAAGCATAATATAGAAAAAAGGATTTGGGAATCTTGAAGCTACTGGGGCTGAAAAATCAAATGCAATGGTCGGAACTTAAAGTGACTGAGAAAGCTTTTTTCCCCTCATTTCCTCACTTTTCGGCTCGTGCATCTGTTTCGCTGTGATCACACTTATAGCACGCATCTTAAAAGGAGCATTTGTATTATGAATCACAAAAGTGGCTTGCATATGTCAGAACCTCATTAGTACAAGCAGCCCCTCACTGTAAAAAGCTGGGCTCCCATGTACTTATTAACCATATCTGAGCCTGTGTAGACCTCGTCGAGAGAGTGGCAGTGCAGTTGTACTCTGTGTTGTGTGCCCACTGAATTGTCATCTTAAGCCAAACCTGGGCCAACTTTCTGTTGTGCTTTTAGTGCACAGAAAATCTGTAAGTATTTACCTTTATTGTGAAACTTGTAGCATTTTCATTAAAGGCTTTTGGCTTGGCTATTTAACCCTTTGGTAGCCCAATGAGGAAACTGTAAAACATTTTAACTGAGTTTCTGACAGATTGGTTTGGTGGACTGATGCAATATGGAACAACTCTGAAGCACGTAAACTACTTTTATTTCTGATAGCATTTTAAAAGTTACCGGAAAAGGTAAGAAATTAAACTACAATTAAGAGCTGATAATTATCTAGTGTTTGCTGAAGTAATATATTTTAAATACATGCCTCAAGAAGGAATGTGTGCTAGCTGATGCACAGTGTGCTCATTACTAACACAGTGGTAAACACTGTAGATTTGTCTTTCTCAGTGCATGAGGCTTGACTCACAAAGGCCTGAAGCTACTCCAGGAAAGACAAGAACCCCAGTGCTCTTTTCTCTCAAGATTTGTCAAAGGATGAGTCATCTGTTAAAAAACAGAGTAATCATCAGGCTATTCTGCTTTTCTGTTGACTATTAGAGCAAAGCCTTTGAGCCTTTTTTTTTTTTAATTAAAAAAAAAAAAAAGAGAGCGAGAGAGAAAAGAAGACATTACTTTGATCTCATTCATGGGACTCAGACTGATTTATGCTTTCAGGTTCTGCCACTGTCATAGTTGAGGTCCTAGGGTGGAAAATACTGTGCCACCACCAGGCAAAGCTCCAATGGCAAAACCTCTTGGTTGAGAAGCAGTTAAGACTCTGTGGAAACAGCTCCCTTGCTGATGAGGTGCGGTATCCCTTTCAAGATACTGGTGTAAGCTCCAAGACAAGCAAGCACTTTCCCTTCTCTCCTTACAGCTTTCTCTCTTTAAACCTGTAGCTTTATTTCAGATGGCAGCTTTAATAAAGTCATCAACAGTGAAATTACTCATTTTTATTCAGACAACATCCAAGAAAAAGCATGCAAGAAGTGGAGATGAAGATTCTTCACAGTCACACTCTCCATGCAAAAAAAAAACCATCCCTGACTGATTTCATGAGGTTAAGAGAAAATGTCTGCAAAACCATTCTCTTCAAAAAAGCTTCATCTAACAGAAAAGACAGTATTCACAACAGGCCCCCTCGACACCCCTTGATCCTTATCTTCAAGAAATCCTCCTGCCTGTCTAACAGGTAAAGGAGGGAATTCGTAAGGACACTCTTGGCATAGTATTTCTTTTACAGAAGGAGAGAAATGGCAGGTGATATTTTGTGAAGTCCACAGGGTTTTTTTTAATACAAGGTACCTCACGAAGTAGATAGATACTAAAACCAAATATTTCCGTCAAGTTTTGAAAGAAAAGTTCTGTTGTTATGAATGAAGGTATTTCACACAACTGTCTCAGAGTACAGCTTAGAAAATCTTTTATGATTGCAGGTGACTTTTCAAATCCTATAAACATGCTAAAAGCCCCTTAGAAGAGCTTCCATATTGTGCTTAATCCATTTACATTTAAATTTGAAGCATAGATTTCAAACATAGATGTAGAGGAATGTAACAAGGTGAATTTACTTCTGAAAATGGTATTTATTTAGGTCCCATACTTTAACTGTTGTTTAATCCTTTATTCCTGCTGTTGGTATCTGGTGTTTTAGACACTGAGATTATTCCCAGATTTACAAAAATAAACCTTTTAGAAAATTATAATATACCAGAACATTTTCCAGTCTAGTTCCTGAGTGACAGCTGTGGACTGCCTCCTTGTTAAGTTATAATTTCTCTCTTCCTCAACAAGATTGTCTCTTTTTACTTTCGCATTACAATCTTTTGGATGCAAAGAGAGAAATTTTACTTGTTGTGTAGGTCCTTTGCTCTGCTCTTCTAGATAGGATGGCAAAATTACTGTTGCTAAAGAGTGATAAATTCAAGTACCATGTCCCCAAGTGCTCCCTTTAATCAAATGAACCAATTCTCCCTTCCTTCATTTTAAAAAAATTCTCTTTTTTATGTTTTGCACAGTGGCTTCTACTGCCTTTTTAGTAAGTTCTTTGCTATAGGAATGTAAAATTTCATCTGTCATTCAGAATAGAAACTGTCTGCTTTTGGGGGAAGATAACAAGATTTTTTTTAAGTGGCAAACATAAGATAATTTTCCCTTAATGGCATCACATACAAATTTCTAACAGAAATTGCTGGTTACACCAGCAGTTAGCAAAGACCTTTAGTGATTTCTTTCCTTTATGTACCATACAGGTTATAATCAGACCCTGTATCAATACTGTAAGCTAAGAATACAGTGATATAAAACTTTGCTAAAGGTTGGGCAGCATTGTAGTGGCTCAAAGCCTGGATTTCTCCCCAAAGAGTTACTTTCATTAAAGTTTAATTATGAACTTGAAATTAAATTCATGTCCAAAATACTTTCTTATTATTCAGGCTACACTGTTGTTATCTTGGCAGCACAATTTGTTTCAGCCCTTGAAAGGCTATACATGGAAGGATTCCAACTCTGCAAGTTCCAAAGCAGTCCTGGTTTTACCCTAATCTAGTGATCATACAGAATATCTGATCAAGTAGTATAGTTCACCAGATTAGTCAGTCAGAGGATGTTCTTTGAGGCTGAAAGGGGGGTGAAAAGTCCATAAGAGTATTCTAATGTCTCTTTCCTTGTACTGAGAGCAATCAACAGTCATCACCACTCTCTAACGTGGGCAGCATTATTCCATGAGCTGCCAGGGAGATTAAGGTCAGCACTTGAATTCGAACACTCTCTCCTGCGAAAATGTTTTTTGTCGGCACCTGCTTTATTTCTTACTTGCACTTTGCTTCACAAACAAGATGCTTTCAAAATATTTGAATTGAGAAGTATTTTGCTAAACCATTGTAAATATTAAAATGGCTTTTACCAAATGAAATTCTTCATGGAATTAGAGACTATCCTGAATTGGAAGGGACCCACAAGGATCACTGAAGATCTAACTCCTGACCCTTCTCCAAACAGCCCCAAGAGTCACACCATGTGCCTGAGAATGTTGTCCATGTGCTTCTTGAACTCTGTCAGGCTTGGTACTGTGACCACTTCCCTGGGGAGCCTGTTGCAGTGCCCAACCACCCACTGCGTGAAGAATCATTTCCTAATATCCAACCTAAACCTCCCCTGACACAGCTTCAGGCCATTCCCTCAGGTCCTGTCACTGGTCACCAGAGAAGAGTTCAGTGCCTGCCCCTCCTCTTTCCCTCACGAGGAAGTTGTAACTGCAATGAGGTCTCCCCTCAGTCTCCTCCAGGCTGAACAGACCAAGTGACTTCAGCTGCTCCTCATGGCTTCCTGTCGAGGTTCTTCACCATCTTCATGGCCCTATTCATTCTTTTATTCTGATCTTGGTAACAGAAAGGACAAAAAGAGAAAGAACAAATCCTTCTTTACAGAACTGGCTTGCGCACCAAGCTCTTAGAGATAAATGTTAAAATTTTTGAAGCACTCTCTTGTTTTTATTAAAAATCCATCTCATTCAGAAAAACAAAACATAACATTGCTGACACTCCAGGCTGGCTATTGTAAATGTACACTTCACAGTTAACACAACTGTACGTCTGAGGTGAAAACAGAATTTGCTGTTCAACTGATCTGTAGATATAATTGCATTATTCTCCATCTTGTCTACCCGCCACCCCATTCCCTCAGCTGCACAGGGACTTTCTCTAAGCATTTTCCTTTCTAAGACAGGCAAATACTAAATGGCTTTGAACTGTAAAGCTATAGCATTGTAAGTTTTAGTGTAAGTCAGGACACCGAAAGAAATATGGGTTAATTGCTATATAAATTATTATGAAATATTGCAATTTTTCTTTTTTTTATTATTTATATGTCATTAATCATGCACAGAAGAGTAAGATAAAGTGTTTCATCACCAATTTCCTCTTCATGCTTACAGGTGGCTCTTGGCAACATTATTTCCTGTAATTTCATACCATTTCTGCTGACTTACAGGTGCTCAGATACTCTGATGATGCCAAGCAGCCAAGTGACGCAGTGCAAGAGAGGCTGTGGGATATTGCTTTAAATATATTAAGGGTTTGAAAGCACATCTCAGATGTTTGTACTTCTCAGTCCCCTCCTAGCCACAGAGGGGCCTCTGTCCAAAGTACCAGGATAGGAAGAAGAGAATTTTGATTAAGATGATAAAGAAAACAGACTTGTATTGCCCACTTGTCAGTGGGGGTCATGGTACAGCTGTGCCCAGGACAGAGAGAGGGCTATTAAACGTGATCCTTTTGTAGGCAGTCATGCAAGCACACTAGTGTGGGCCACCAGAGGTCTGTGCAAACTGCTGGTGACTTTCTCTAAAACTGCAGGCAATCTAAAAACTGCAAGAGGAACCTAAACTGTGAAGTCCCAACAGACACAACCATTAAACTCCTCATCAAAGCGGGGGTCTGTTTTACTGGTTTGATCAACCTAGTGTCTGAATGTCCTGTGCAAATGTTTTTCTTTAGTTTACTACTATCTTGTGGATCTCTTAACTACACCTCGTTGTTTGAAGCAGACAGGCTTATCTCTTAGTTGAACTCTGAGAACATAAATCAGTGTTGGCATTTCATTTCCCCTACCACCCACTAAAGAAAAATATCTAACACATGCTTACATGGCTCCTCATACAAGAGGCATTAATTTAGCCCAGGGTGTAAGCAGTGGTGTTCTTGATATTTCCCATTCAACAATTTGAAAGCCTGTAAAAGCAGCCACCAAGATGATGAAGAAAGGGAATAGCACTGAGCTGAGAAAACCAAGTTGACAAGTTACAGAAATAATGCTGTCTGAGGTTGAGCCATTAATGAGCAGAAGAAAACAAACCTCATCCAGAAGACCGCCTGTCACTTTGAGTGTTATGCTATGAATATTTAAATGAAAATATAGTAAAAGACATACCATTTTTTTTCTTCTCAGAATCAGGAACATTGTGCCATAGATAAACTCTGTAGAAAGATGGCATAGTTTTAGAGAAGGTGACATGTTGCTCATTTGAAAGTGAATAGGACCAAGCCCAGGTGGTACATAACTTTGTGGACAGCAAGGACATAGTATGTGGCAGCACGGGAACCCTGAGATGATGAGAAGAACGGGTCTGACTAACTTAATTCTGCTTGTTTTCCATAAAGTAGGAGAAAAAGTAATAAGTGCTGTTGCCGGCTGCTCTATGGAAGCTTTTTTTGCCCCATTTTTTTCCCCCTTTATATGGCTGTCTAGAAATTAATTACCTTGACTAACACTGGGAGACTGTCTCTGCCTCTCACAAAATAAAAAAAATGAAAACATAAAACAAAGACATCTCTGACACTGTACTAAACAATTTTGGCAGCTGAAACTGTGTTTAATCTATAAAAAGGTTAGTAATATTTAATACTTCAATTTGTATGCTGGGAGATTTTCTTTTGTTCCTAACAGTTCTATATTTAAGATTACCAGGGCTTCAGGCAGAACTGTTTGGGTAGTAAAGTGATAAACTGACACCAGAATAAGGAGCAGAAAAAAACCCATTATGCTAACAGCAGCCAACAGCAGTTAATGGTTTTCAGCTGTTGCAGATCTAATTGATCTTGTTGCTATAACAGAAAGCAGTTCTCTGTGATTCATATGCTTTCTTACTGGAACATAGTCTACTCCCTTGCTGTTTTTAAGCCTCACTAACTCTGTTTTTTCCCTTTTCTTAAATGCCATGGCTAACAACATATTCCACTTAAAGCTAATATTAGTCAAATAAAAAATTTGTTTACTTTGCTGAGCCTTAAATTTTCTCTCTTCATTAAAAAGAAAGGTTCTTATATGTATTAATCCCCTTCTTTGAAGTGTCACACCTAGTGCTCATTATTCTTGATTTATACCTACCTTGAAATACATATCTGCCATGAATGTATCAGATGGGATTAAAATGACGTAAACATTTGTCATCAGCTGCAGTGTGGTTCCAAAACCTCTTCTCAGTTCTGCATGTGGAGCATCCATTGATTTAAAACGGATCCAGTGTGTTTTCTGCAGGACATGTTTTGAGTAGTACAACTGATATAGCTGCCTGTACCATTTGGATTCTACATACAAATCTTTTTGCTTTTTTCTTTTTTTTATTCTTTATCACATTGAGAAACTTCTAGTGTATTATTTAAATTTTACAGAAGCATTAATTTGAAGATCTGAAGCATTTTGCTGGAATTTTAGTAGTAATTATTATATTAGGAGTATTTTCTTGGTGTGATTTTATTTTTTGTCAAAAGAAACTGGAAAAAATAGGAATTGTGTGAAAATCAGTAGAAACTTGGATTCGTGGCTGTAATTCTAACTCAGCAAAGGAAAGTTTGTTTTCTTATTATAAAGATAAGTGCACATCAAGGGGGAATTTTCAGTAGAAGTCTGGGGAATCTCAGTGGAAATGCACACTCGATGTTTTGGTATTCTTCAGATTACTTCTTCACTTTGAGAGCTGCCTGTATCCCTAAGCAGGCAAACTGTTTTACAAAATTACTTTGCCTACCAGTTTTATGTAAAAAGAATCTTGGCTCTCAGCATTTGCTGTAGTTGCATTGCTCCCTGTATTATTTAAGTTAAATACCATGTATTAAGAAACTTGAATCATCTTTCTCCAGGGGGAAAAAATAGTTTTGTAACTGTTGAAGTGTTGGAAAGTCTAATTATACCTCCTGCTCTTTCCCTTTTGTTCTTGTAAAGGCATCCGTTGCTGCAACAGAAGATAAAGTAACATTTCCAGACAGGAAAGAAATGGGGATTATTTTTTTTTCCTTTTTTCCTTTCTTGTTTCTGTTGCTGCATTGTTCTGGTTTGTTTTTTTAACGGTTGACACAGAGCCCCCTGAGAATTTTTAACATATGAGAGTAGATAACCTTGTTCTTTTGTTCACTCATCCCTGCCCTGTTCTGATTGCCTGTGGCTGTTTTCTGAATATTCCATTTCATATCCATTTAACACTTTCTCCATTCCTCTTTCTGCCTTCATTCATGAGCTCAGCATAATGTTACATCCAATGCACCAGCAGAAAGCATAACATGACCTTCCAACAGTGTCTCATCAGTGCCTCATTGGAGGAACAGTCACTAAGAACAAACCAAGGTTGTATAAATGCGAAGAACCCCACGGCAGGAAAATGCTCAGGTTCTAATTTAGCCTTGCCTTTAATCCTTTTGCTTGTCACAGATTGACCCTTAAAAGATTCTGCACAAGCATTAGGAAAGGCTACTTTTACAGCCACTGAGCTTGGGAAATTTTAGCTTTAAGTATTAAAACTTCATTGGTAGTGTAAAAGTCTTCTGCTTCTGAGAGGGAAAACTGAAGTGCTTACAAGACATTAAAATAATCAAATAGACTAATTCATCTTCTTTAGGTTTTAGAAAGAGGTTGAAAGACTGTGACAAAACCAAGATTTTAGGAGACATAAAACTTTAACCAAAAAAAAGTAAAACCCTACAAATGACACAACAGCAAATAAAGTGTACGCTAGAAACCAAAGCCATCTGGCAAATTAAGTGAAAATTAATGATTAAAGAAAATCTCACTGTGTTTGTAGTGTATTTTCATCCATCTGTGCCCAATTATAAAGGAGTTGTCAAAGAAAGCAAGCCACTGGTAGTTAATGCCAAACTAATCCAGAAAGCCTGAAAACGTCCATCAGTGTTTTTCTTACAGTTTCTAATCTCTGCAGGTTTCTGATAAGAGCGGCATTAAACTACGGTGTCATGAATCTTGGCTCTCACGTTTGAAACGAACAGAGATGTACTACCTCTGATCATTTTAGATTAAGGAAATACTATCTTTCAAAAGCACACTACAGATAGAATTTATAGAAGGAAAGAACTCTGTTCAGATCCATTGCTGTCACAGGCAGCCGGCAGAGCAGTTGCAGCTAACACTACCTGGGGCCCGGGAGCCTCGGCTGTGGCCCGAGCGGATCCTGCTGGGTGCTGCGTTGTGCTGCCGCGCCGGCGGTGCTGCAGGGGTGACACTCCTCTCCTCGCACGGCCCTCTGTCCTCCTGGCTTCGCAGGGCTCCGGGCCCCAGGCACAGGAGCTGAGGCTGCGAATTTGCAAGTTCCCTGACACCTCGCACTGTACAGGCACTGCAATTTCACACCCTCAGCTCGCAGCCACCTGCATGGACTTGCTCACAGAGATTCACCGAGCAGCTGTGCATTATTCTCTCTGCCGAGAAGAGGCTGTTCTCTATTTCAAGGGAAAGGGGCCCATGATTCCTTTACTTATCTGGGGGCTCTAAGATGATTTTTAAGTGCTAACTGTGACATGATTCAAACCTGACTACATTTGCTCCACAACAGAGCACATGGCGACGTGGTGATGGGTAGAACTAGTGTATAACCTTCCTTGGGTAGGTTATGCTTTTGTCTTTCTCTAGAACAAATGAAAAGAAAGAGACATCCAAAAGACAATTTCACAGAGATTACTTGTTCTCTCTCGATGTCCTTAACCACTAATTGAAAAGGAAAACTAGTTTCTATACATTGAAGTTAATCTTCATGAAACTCCTCCATATTCAGACCTATCAGCATTTTAGACCCAACAGTAGGTACACAGCAGAAGAAATAATGAGGAACAGATAATTTGCTTTGTGTTCTTTCTTTCCCAATGCTTTTTTGTCAGACAAGTAAGGGAATGACAAACAGTAGGTAGTGATATTAACCAGCTCTTTTTGTGTGGCTTCTTTGGTACCTAGTTGTAAGGTTTAAGCTTGCAGCTGGGTGGGGGTTTTGGTGTTGGGAGGTTGGTTGGTTGGTTGGGTTTGATTTTGCTAGTTTAGTAAAAGGATTTTTTTCTTTCCTGGCTTCTTGCCCACCAAATATTAGGGAGAGCAGTTTGGAACTGTGATCAGTGGGGAAAAAAGGGCAAATATCATTGGGAAAGGTGTCATCATGTTCTCCCAACGCTGAACTGTTCACCATCAGCTTCCTAGTATTTTCTCTGAAGTATGGACATTTGATTCATTCTCAAAGTCTTTGTATAAGTCCTCGTTCCTGGGATGCTTCTGGCATGGTCTCTATTAGAACTCACACAGACTTGAGAAGTTCACATATAGGAAACATTTACAGTTGTAAAACTTAAAACTCAGTGACATCTGTTTTCTCAAGGGGACCCATATGAAGTTGTTGTACCCAAACCCTTTTAATAAAGCACTTGAATTAACCCTTTACACTTTTCTCACAGCAGCCACCATAAATCAATGTTATCAGCTAGCTGGTAATCATAACATTTACAGACCTCTCAACATCCCTTACATCTTGTCCATTAAAATTGTCTGCTCAAATGTAGACCCCAGTTTGATGTGTAATTGGTTTTGGCTGCAGTTCAGGCCTACACAGTCCTTGTAGCTCCTTGGTTGTGTTGGTAGAAGCATTTGTGCAACCATGCAGTGAACCAGATTGGGGACCTAAGCCAAGTTACAGGGCAAAAAAAACCTATTAGGTTGTTTTTGAGCTAGATCAATTCCCTGTCCTAGCAAACTGGAGGCAGGAACAAAAAAAAGCAGGGAAAATATGAGAACTAGTGCCAGCATACCATTGAAATGGAGGCATGTCAGGCCATGTTTTCAATGTAAACTTCCAGAGCACTGTGAAAGATTGCTCCATCTAAATGCCAACATTAACAGTAATTCAGGAAACCTCTTTGTTATTGTCAAAGTAAAAATTACTGTCTTGACAAATTGATCTAGAATGCAAAACTCATTTTTAAAGCTTGGATTGTGTAATTTTTTGATAAACATTATTATTGGGTGGGAGCAGTGGTAAATTGATTGCTATGTTGCCTAAATGACTGATAATGCTATTTTAATATTGCAAATTAGATCCTGCTTCAAATGAAAAACCCAAACATAGCTACAAGGGGCTGGATTACGCCTCAGTTTTTACCTCTGTATTCCCATTTATGTCAGTGATGCTAAATAAAAAGTAATTCAGGGCTAAATTTTGTCTGAAAAGTTTTTGCTTACTCCTTATGTGCACAGCATTCATTGTTGTACGTCTTTTAATATAATTTGCACTGTCTGTAGCTTCATATATGTATTTTATTTTCAAGTCCTATAGGAGTTTATGTTGCACATCCCATCTATTATTTCCAGACGTGCAGCAGTAAAAGAGGAAATTCTGGTGTGGTAGTTTGGAAGATCAAATATATGATTTCCATTCCACTTTTTCTCTGCTGTAGACACCCATTTTGAATGCTGTAGGTGGTATGTGCACCATATGGACACACAAAAATTACATGGCATATGTCACATGTAACATCATCGACATGAATTGAATTTTGGTTTCACATAACCACACCAAAAAAAATTTGGAAAGTACTAATATTAGACGTGATATTTTAGGAGGTATTTTGCCTGTGTCCTGTCTGAAAGTTCAATAAGCAGATGTGGCTTGGTGTTGGAATGAAGTATTCACCTGAGGCTTTAATAATCAACCTCAAGTAAATTCTGCTCAGCCAAATGCTGCTCAACTAAATATGACGAAGAACTTGCAGCTCTAACATTACTTAAAGTTGACACCACTTCAGGTTGGAGGCCCTGGAGTCAGGGGGTTGGCTTCTGTGAAGTATTTTTTTCTTTTTCCTATTGAGAATTAGTGTTAAAACTCTTAAGAAAACTCTATGTTTGTAAAATAGGGAAAACATTTGTGTGAAGACCTTAATATTCCTTGAAGACAAGTTTTTATAAATTAAAGTAAATATTTAATCAGATTTGTCAGTTTCTCTTTAGCCCACTCTCATTTTACAACTTGATGTTCCTAGCGTTAGAAACAGCCGCCGTATTACTGAGATAACTCTCCCCTAAATTCTGTTACCAAGAGCACTGCCTGCAGGAATTCAACCCTTCTCAAAGCTGTCCTCCTTTCCAAAACTATATGGGAGGAGGGACTACCAACCACTATTCTGTAATAAAATCATCAACCTTTCAAGACTCATTTTGAAAATCAAGAAATCCGAAAAATCCTTGGCTTTCATTAAAATTATTAGAAATATGAAAAAGCCAATGTTCTATGAATAAATTCAGCATGTGCTGAATGTTCTATGTTCAATGTTCTATGAATAAATTCAGCATCAGCAGACGCTTGACATGTATTCTGTGCATCACCTCACTAGTTGATTCAGCTAGAAATAGAAGTAAGTGTGTATATTTTAGATGTATTTGTATACCTGAAAGGTTTTGCCTTGCATTTCTTTTTAAGAGGGTGTGTAAGGTAAAATAGATTAGCACTTTCTGAAAAATAAATAAGAAGTCATTAAAGCAGTCACGGTAAAATCAAGCCATAGGCAAACTTGTATCTTGTATAGTAACACGATATTCTTGGTGTGTGCCTGTTTAATATCTTTTAAGCCACCCTTGGGCAGGACCCCACCATAAACAAGCTGTCGAGTTTGACTTGGAACATCCTTTTAAAAATAACACTAATAAATAAACATTCTGTCTTCACACATTTTGCTGCCAGGGATTTGACTTAAAAGTGTAATGATTCTTAAAGGTTTGATGCAATAACTGCAATCTTCTTTATTTTTGTGAATATGAATACTTCATTTTCCATTTGTTTAATATTTTAAAATTAAAACTTCTGTTTTATTTTATAATTATATACTGTCATTCTGATAAAAGCTTCTATTGAAATCAGCTCTGTCTGTTAAATTCTCTGTCTGACAGTGTCATATAAATCAATAATAGTAATATTAGACAATAAAAGAAGAGGAATTTGAGTTTCAGATTATTAATAGCTGAATAACAAGCTGCACAAAGGTAATGATCTACAGTATTCAGCCAGATCCGGGCATTAAACAAAAAGCAAGTGAGATACATGGCCTCAAGTCTCTTCTACGATGCTTCATCTGCAAACTGTTGATCTAAATATATCCTTCACCTCTTCTTCTGTGTGCTGCTTTCATCCCCTTGTAGTTGCTCACTCTCCCCTCCAGGGCTTTTTTTGACTCCAGCATTTGCTGCCGGAGGGCTCTGCGGGAGGTTTGGGATGTCTCTAGATTCCATGCAATGTTGGATGGAAGATGCTATGAAGCTAAGTCTTCAGTAAAGAGGTCAGAACTAAAGGGCTTTGGCAGCACTCTTGTCCCCTGAACAGTGAAATGTGTTATCCCACGTTCTGTTTTCATGTGTGGCCCAATGTTGCCTCTGCTTACAGGTACTTCCATGCAAGCTGAGGTCTGCCTGGGTCTTTCCATTTTTGTGAGCTCCAGACACAGAACAAGCAGGAATTCTGAGTGTGGCATTTCACCACATTTGACAGTGAATTAAGAACATATTTTCTGAATAGCAAGGCCAAAGAATGCATCCAGTTAGATGAATTTGTGAACAACATGAGACACTGTTGCTGCAGCATTTGAGGGGAACCACATTTGCTGGACTGACAGCACTTCACATTATTTGACACTTGATTTGTTATTGATTTAATCTTGCTTGCTACAACTCCTGGCCGTGTTTTTCTAACTTTTTTTTTTTTAAGTTCTAGTACTATTTAGCTTTATTATATGGTGTCCCTTTGGAGAAGATGTGTGCATGTATAGACAACATTGACAAATCTTAACGTTTTATTGGGACTCTCATACTTCTTGTGTGTGTGTGCACATGTGCAGTGCTTTAGGAGATGTGCATGCATGTTAAAAACTCAGCCCTTGCTTGAGAAGACTAGGTTGTCTAATTCCTACGGTTTCAGAGAAAACCAAAAGAGTATGTGTCTGAAAGTTAGTAATGAAGTTAAATAAATTGATATGTCATTTCCTTATCATTTTTATTTGAGTACTTGGAATTGGCAATGCTGATTTAACACTTTTTGTGTGTTTAAGACTTCTACACAGAATAAAAGTGCATTTTAAAAGCCATGGGACAACTAGGTATGTTTCTCTCTCAGTAGCATAGATGACACTGCTGTCAAAATCAATGAAAACCACAGAAGAATTCAGTGAGTTCTCTGTTGCTGTCACTTCACATAAGTATTACTGGCCCCAAAATGCTGTTAATTCTTACTGGGTCACAAAAGACCACAGTAGTATGTAAGGTACTCTGCGTATGAATGGCACAATGACTGCAGAGTAGTTTCATTGAGACACCTTTGTACTGCTGGAAGTTCAAAGGAATTTCTTATGCAATAGCTGAAGGTTCTTTAATGAACATTGTTTCTCAGCTCTTACTGCTTCATTTTGAAAGATACATAAATACTTATTTTTTTGGAATTAATTTTCCATGCTGTTTCTCTGTATGTGGGATGCAAATGCCATCTCACTGTTGAGTATTACCATGTGTTTGAAGGATGTTCAGTACATGGGATATGCTTTGTGCATAAATTGTGTGTTTGACAGTAGAGTTTTTGTGACAGACCATGGAACCATCGGATAAATTTCATTTGCAGTGCCTGTTTACCTGCCTCATCTTCATTGTTGTCTCTGTTCATTTTGATTTGGACCCACTGTTATGCAGAAATATCACCCTGCAAAATAAAAATTTATTTTCCCCTGCACCATATGCATTTAGAAAAACAAAATCTAAAATGCTTTTGTCTTATTTTGCCTTACTCAGTGATCTAAGAGCCAATATTTTGTGAGCCACTAAAAGCTTAATCAGTAGAGCTGAAAATTCTGTTTTCTGGTATTGCAAGGCATTCCTTTCAATTCATGGTAGGTTGTGAGTTACTGGATGTTAAAGCTGTAGTACCATGACTTATAGGGAATAAATTTTAATAATTTCCGTAGATTATTGAAATATATTTCTTATCATTTTATTCTCCCTTTAAGGCCTATAAAGTTGATCTCGTGATAATAAAATCAAGTTGAACTCATGATAGTAAAATCAAGTGGCATTACATGCAGATATATAAGAAATATTATCAATAAAAAAAGAAATCTCTAAAACAGATCTAAAATAGAGTGTCTGCAAAAAATGTCTTATAAGTATGATAAATGGTGGTGCAAAACAGAATGTTATGAGCACTCTCTTGGGATGATATACATTAAAATAAGGCAGTGTCACTGAGCTCATCCATGGTAAAATCTTAGCTGTAAAATTCATTGATTGAGTGTAACAATTTAGAGCCATGAGGATGTGTTACAATCACATGACTGACAAACAGTTTTAATTGAAGGTCTGTTCAATCCTTAGCCTTCACCACAACTTCATCAAGCACATTAAGCATTTATTTTACTTTGGCTTTGGTGAAAATCCCAGGTGTTGCAACAATTTCATATTGCTTGGATATAAAAATTGACTTCCAGTGTGAATTGAGTTTGTGTCTTGGGGGTTTTTGGTAGGTTTTATTGGTTTAGGGGTTTAAGAAAAAAAACCAAAATGTTTCTTTGGTTCAGTTATCTAATCTTTTTACAGTCTTCATTGCTTCATGGCACTCCATTGGAATTCGACATTAACAACAGCAGAGTGACAGTGATGTCGTATGAAATTTCTGCAGATCACATTTAACTTGTAGGCAATTTCTTCAAGTCTGATTTTCATACTCTGAAGTGCCATTTCCACCTTCTTACCTCCAGCTTCTGCATTTTGCATTTTACTGACTTCAGTACTTAGGATATTAAAAGTATGTATTAATAAACCATGCACCTTTGAAAAGAGTTATGGAATATATTCCCTAAGGGCCAGCAATAACTTTGTGGTTCATGGTCCACAGATAATTTCAATCCTTCAAGCTCAGTGTGTGCTTTCATTCAAAGAGTCAGGTACCCAGGCTCCTGAATAGCTTCATGCAGAGCTGCCTAAGCAGGTGGCACAGATCCATATTCCTCCTCCATGGCTTAATTTATGTATGTTCTTGGGTTCACTAGAAGGAATGGGTAACTTTGTATTAACTTTATGGCTGCTTCACTCTAAAGATTCATGGACCATTTTTATGGGTTTGGTGAGGGTTTGGGGGCTTTTTTTATGGGGAGGAACAAAATTCATTTATGCCCATCCAGGTGAAAGATGCTAGAAAAAGATAAAAGGCAGGAAGAGAAAGTAGCAGAGAATGAATGGCTTGGTTTTGAAGAAGGGTATTTCAGATAGAGGCTGGACATGGAAAATCCTCAAGAGCATGGAAGGTACAAGTGCTGATCAAAACTAAGCTCAGGCAGGAAGAGAGAAGTGGAATCGAGAGACTTCACAGATGGGGAAAAGTCTCACAGAAAAAAACTGAGTTTCTTCCTAAAGCACTTGATTGCGCTTACCGAGTGTGAGTAGAAAGAGGGGCAGCTGATTGTTGAATTCAAGCCTAAGAGGCAGACACAGGAGTCGAAAAAGGAACCCTAGCATTGTGATGTAAAGGGAAAGAGCAAGTTGACAGGATAGGCTGCAGAAATGGCAAGCAGCAAAAAGGCAAGCAGAATGAAAACTTTAATTTGAAGACAGAGAGTTTTGCAAAATTGAAGAAACAGTGCTGCATTAGATAAGAAATGGAGAAAAGAGCAGAGGTGGAGAAAAAGGCATATGGTAGAGTTTGTGTAAAGATGGGAAAAATCCGAACCTACCTCTTTCCTGAGGTGTAAAGGCAGGGAAAAGAAAATTTAAAAAAAAAAATAAAAAAACCAACCGTCCAAAAAAAACACCACCACATAAACAAGCATTTTCTTTTTTTGAATTGAAGTGATGCTGCAACATTATCAAAGTTTGTTGCTTTGATGAAGTGCAGGGTTAATCTGTACATGGCATTGTTTCTTACAGGGGTAAGAACGGTGAACCCAGGTAGTTCTGCTTCACCAGGGGAGAATGGGAAATCTGATTTATCTTGCTGACTTAAAGATTAATATTTTTACTAGGACTGTTTGAAACAGTTTCCCATGGTACTTATAGTGTCTATGTGTGTTTTAATATTAAGGAGTATTTAATAGCTTATTCAAGTAAATATCTTACTTAGGAAACAAAGTACTCAAGTCATCACAATTAATTAATTAATTAGGTTTATTTATGTGTTTTCTCATTTGCAATGGTTTAAATGGGCATCCTTAATTTAGCATGCATACTAATACACAGATAAAGAGAAAAAGAAGTGAAAAAAAGCTTCAGTAAGAAAACAAAATTTACTTTAAGATTTAACACTAATCAACCATTTCTAATGTGCTATAAAATAGTACTTAAGGTAGATACTCATTTCCATTATTAAACTTAATGGTCTTTGTTGCCTCATCTACCTTATTCCAATATATTAAGCATGCAGACCCCATAATTTAATTATCACCTGTTAATATTGGTTCTAAATTCATTTTTGTGCTTTTGGGCTGAAGCTGCAATGATGAGCCAATTAAAAACCATTTTCTGGCTGCTCAAAGCATCACATTTGTAGTTATGCTCAGTACTACATGATTCTACAGGGACTTTCAAGATGGAACATGCTGCCCTAATGCCTTTAGGGATTAGCCAAACAAAAGGAAAAATGTAAAGGAAATTTTAAATATTTTCTCTCCTACAGGATTTCAATTTTCAGATCTCTTGCTTTGCTGTACATCACAGCTTTTCTTGCAGCTAATTTGCATAGCTGTAAAAGTGTAGTGTGTAGCTGAATTACAAGAGAAACTCCTGAGATCTTGGGTTTTCTTTAAATCCCAGAGGAAGAATTTGGTTCAAGAATGTACATAAGGTACTAATTGCAAGGATTGTGTTAGATAGCTACTATTTGAATGAGACTGCTGAACTAATAAAATACAACACATCATAACCTCAGATATTTGATAATGGAAAAAGGAGCATTTAATTTATGTAGTTGTTCACAAAGCAAGTAGAAAGAACAATAACCACACATTGTATCACCTCCATTACATTGTTTATTAATACAAATGGCTCCTTTCCTCTTGTGTTATCAGCTTGCTGCTGACATGGAATTTCAAGTGCAGGTGTTTCAAGTTGATGGAAATTTGTGCTTTTATAATGGCTGACTGAGAAATGGCTGATGAAGATGATTCACCACGGAATTTGTTAGAAGGGTAGATACATTTCACTTAGAAACATATTTTTGTGAGTGTGTGTCAGTCTGTAGCACTGAATTGCAAACTTCCAACTCCTTGAGTAGTATGGATATATAGTAGTCTAGTGGCAGAATATAGAAACTAGACTATTTGATCTACTGTAGCTGTATTTATAGAACTGCAAACACTGAGTGGAAAGGGGCCTCAAGGATCACCTGGTCCAACCTTTCTTGGCAAAAGCACAGTCTAGACAAGATGTCCCAACACTTTATCCACCTGAATCTTAAAATTGTCCAGTGTTGGGGAATTTGCCCCTTGTTCCCTGGAGAGATTATTGCAATGGATAATTGTTCTCATTGTGAAAATTTTTCCTCTTGTGTGTAATTGGAAACTCCCCTTGTCTTTTAAAAGTGACTCCTTGTAAAAAGGACGTCTCCATCTTCTTTGTAGCCACCCTTTAAATACTGGAACATGGTGATAAGGTTTCCTCAAAGCCTTCTTTCCTCAAAAACTACAGTTCTCTCAGTCTTTCATCATGTGGCAGCCTGCCCAGTCCTTTGCTGAGTTACGGCTTTTCACTGGACCCTTTCCAGCCTGACCACATTGCTTTTGTATAGCAGGGACCAAAACTGGATGCAGAATTTCAGGTATGGCCTGACAAGTGCTGAGTGGAGTGGGATAACAACTTCTTTGTTCCTGCCAGTGATGCCCTTGCAAATGCAGCCCAGCATGCTCTTGGCTCTACCCAAATTGAGCTTGTCCACCAGCACTCCCAGGCCCTTTTCCACAGAGCTGCTCCCTGGTCTGGCTGATCCTAGCCTGTGCTGCACCCTGTGTTTTCTGGTTTGTTTGGGGTGTTTATGTTGTGCTGCACATACACAACACCAGGGTTTAAAGTTTCTAGAGGAGGCAGAGAATCTTCCTGTATAGAGAAATCCTCTCTTCTGAAGCACAGCTGACCTAGAAGTTCTTTTAGGGGCCTTGCTTGCCTGTGGTATAATGAGGGACTATCCTTTTGCCTCAATTTGTTTGGAGCACCACTGTCTTCAGCTTGACTTTTCTTGGACCAATTCCTCAAGTCAATCAAACATCATTCCTTGGACCACTGCAGAGTTCTCTGGCATCTCTATGGAAACATCCTGTTATTAGCCACTTAAAAACTAACAGAAAGTGGAATTACTGCTGAACATACTTAGCCAGGTTTTAAATGAGCTTGGTGCTATTCAAGGGAACAGAAAGCTGCCAAAGAAAAAGCTAGCCAGAGATGAAGTCAAAGAGAATTCCCCAACTGATAGATATGTGCATGTTTGGGTGCTGGTTTGTTTTGGTTTGGTTGCTTTCTGCTCATAATTTTTTCACTATTTTATTATGGGCATGTGTTCTTTTGGTTGGTGAGAGCTATTAGGAACAGGGCAGGAACCCTGCTGTGCCTTAAAATTAAAACGGGGGAAAAAAGGCTCAGGCGGGAGAAGAAAAAAAAAAATAAGCACAGATAAGAAATAAATGTAAATTAAGTTAGCAGGGTTAAGTAGTTTTGACCACAAATGGCAAAATAAATACAGCTTATCACTCTTAAAAATTCTTCTGCTTCTTTGAGTTGCCCTGGATAATTGTAAGCTGTATATTGTATTTTTCTTATTAAATGAGATGTTCACTCTTTTTCTGCCTCTCTGTGTGTCCGCTAGTCTTTTTTCAAATTTCAGGAAAAGCAACATTTCAGCAGAGCTGTGGATGAGCTTTTCTCACCACTTCTCTGCTCACCCTTCTGTCTCGGGAAGGTCCTCAGGACAAACTTGAAAAAATCAAGTTAATTTGGGCCCCATTCAATATCTTAGCCAAACTGTGCACACACTTGGGCACTCCTACCCGAAATTTTTTGGAGGAAAACTGAACAAAAGCTGTAAGGTGTGAGCTGGGTGGGTTGAGGATTAGTGAGGAGATGCTGATAGTGTTGGATTGAAGGAGAGAGCAGTTGTGGGGAACATCTACATCTGACAGGACATTAGATTATTGTGTCAACAATTTTGGAGGATATAACATTCAGGAAGAGGTAAGTTTTCTTCATTGTTCACATAATATTTGGGATTTGGGCAGTTTTAAATTTAAAGAGATACTTCAATGTAGACTGTAACCTGTCAAACAACTTTGAGATTACTCAGTTTCATAAAGGAAACTCTGTTTTGCCTGAAGAGACAGAGTAATTTTTCTTGTAATTAAGCTGAATACTATTAGTATTTTCATCAATCACTATGTCAAGTGAATGTATTTCATGTTTGTACTAGTAAGTTTCCGAGACAGTTTGGCAGACATGTAATGATTCTAGGATGTCACTTGACCCTTGCAATTGCAAAGTAATTTGGAGTTTAGAGTGAACCTCTACTATGGTGAGTTCACAGTTCAATTCTTTATTGTCAGGCATGTATTTAACACAATCCTGTAGTTTCCTTACTTAGGCAAATCTAGCGAAGTAAGTCATATTTTTTCCAATGTAACAATTTGATCTCATTATGTATGAGTAAAACTAACAGTTCGTAATTTCCATTCTCTACATCCCTATGTGTATTAGGAAACTTCACTATATACACAGATTTTTAAGTATATAAAAGTAATTATGTTTGGCAATGGGTGGTATACACAAACTAGCTGATATGATTTGCCTTCTTTTTTAAGAAACACATGCCTTTAGCTCAGATAGTCCTTGAAGGCTTCATCTGTGAAAAAATTGCATATTATTTAGTTCTATTTTTACTATTTGCTTAATAATTTACTATTTTGCAATGTTTTACTGTGTTCTGATGAATGGAAACATTAGTATCTCAGTAAGAGAGTTATAGGTTGTGTATATGCAGGTCTGTTCTGGGTAAAGCTACGAATGTTCCTGCCTTCAAAGTGTGTTCTGAAGCTTTGTGATGTGACTTTACATTCTGGAGGTACTGACTGGCTTTGCCTGAATAGTTTCACTTCACGTTTATAAGAGGAATCAAAGTGGTTTGTGCTATATGAAAAATTCTGTATCTTCTTCTAACAAAGAGGAATTGCTCTTTGAGTAGAGATTAATTTTGCTGAAAATTTACATTTGAATTAATATTAAGAACTCTAGCTTTTGTGTCATTATTTACTTTATTCTGGCAGGCCTTAATAATGAGATAACAAGCTCTTTCCATAGAGTTAAAATCAGAGTGTTTCCAACATGCTGTTTTAGAAGGAATTATATTGTTGTTACACTAAATTATTGAGTGCTTATCTTCTCCTGTTGTGTTCATGTAAGTGTTCTACAGAAACACAACAGTTTGAACAACTTTTTGTAGAGAAATATGTCTTGAGAAATTGCTTAGGCTGCCATGAATCTTTTTCACATGAGGAGGTGGTTCCCTAATAGTGTCAAAATTTGAACGTTGACTAGCTGATGCCTTTTAATTTTTGTGATGGTAACTCTTCACATGTTTAAATAGTTAGAAAATTCAGTCAATATTATGGGAATGCTCCTTTAGAAATCTTACTATTACAGTAGGTCATGAGGCCACTTTCTCCCTCCCGTATTATAGCTCCTAACTCAACAACTTCCTCCATTCAGCAATTGTGTGAAACTATCTGCAACAACTTTTATATAGCAAGAACATAGAATACCACAAAAAACTATGTTAGTGAGACAAAACCAAACAGTACTGGAAATTGGCATTCATCAAACTTTAATTATATATGGATTGCTTAGCTTGGATTATGGGAGATGGTAAGTGCCCTTGCTGTAACTGCTTAAGCAAGAGTAAATGGATGATAATGATTTAATATGGAATCATTGTTTATCATATATCATGATGAGAGACCTGCTTTTTTCTCTCACCTTTGGTTTATTTAGAGGCTTTATTTAGTAGGCAACTAATTAAATAGAGAATAAATATCTGGAGGTCATTGTCCTAGCCATTAGCATCCTCTGTTGTACAGGTTAAGATGACTGCTTTTTTATGGTCTTAATTTTTCCTGAGATGGGCTAGCTGCTTCAAACAAGATATCAGATTTAAAAGCCAAACATGCCCGCTGGATGCATAGCACTTCCAGCTTGTTCTCCTTAGACACAGATAGTTTGTGACGCAGAGTGGGATCTTGAACTGCATCACCATAATTCTGCTGTGGGTACTGAAAATAAGACTGGGCAATTGTGCCTCATTAAGGTTTTACAGTTGGCTGTTTTGAAGTATAAATATAGTTCGGAATGAAAAATGCTGTTTAAAACAAATTCAATCTCTGTATGGGCTGTGCTGCTTGTATCTGCAGCCAGCTCTTAGGGACATGAGGGTCTTTCAGCTAAGCCCATAGAAACACTGGCTTTTAAGTACCTTTAGAGGTCATGGTGTGCAACATCATACAGTCTTTTTCACAGACTGATTAGGTTTCATTCCTTTCTACCCAGAAACTTCTACCCCAGTCTCTCCTTTCAGAATGTTATTATAGGGTCACGTTGATTTAATGATGATTGCAAACCTCCTCTGAGTTTCCATCCTTAATTTATTCATAACCAGTTTCTATGCATTTGTTGTAACACAAACATTCTCTCATAAATTTGGCAAATCTTTTGTCCCTGGTGCTTTTGCTGCAAGCAGTCATCTTTCTTCCTGGGCTGCATTTTTCAGCATGAAGAAAACAAGCCCCTTCAGCATCCCCCTATAAGATAGGCTTATGTTTGATCTCTGTAACAGGCCTGTTCAGCACCTAATTCAAATTCAAAATATTTTTTTTTAAACATGGGTATCCAAAATAATACAAAATACTTCAGATGAGGTCTCAGTACAGGCTATACAATGGTATGAATACTCCCTGTTCTTCATGAACATACCTTGCCTTACCCTTTTCATGGTCAGATACAATTAAATGGCTCATCATCGTCCTCTGACTGACAAAAATGGGCTGCTGTTTCCAACTAATGAGCTCCCAGTATATACCAGGAATTCTTACTATTAGTCCCATGTGCCCTTTGGTCTGTTACTTTCAACCCAGTTCTCTTTCTGGGGTGTTCAAGATCATGCATTTCTTCCCAGAGGACATTCAAATCCTCCTTCTCTAGGAAGACTGACTTTGTATCCTCAAGAAAATGTATTAGTGCATCTTTATTTTTATCCTAAGGTCATTACCTAGAACATTAATAAAACAAGTCCCAAACTGTAAACCCAGTATTTTTGGATGAAATTAGTCACTTTCATGAAGTAATGGTAGTAATGGCTCCTAAATGGTGATTTTTTTTTTTTTTTTTTT
>WBMY01018390.1:1183-162009 GCA_013397315.1 Donacobius atricapilla | reverse complement strand
TTTTTTTTGTTGATACAATATGCATTGCTATGAATCAGTTTTTCATGTTACCTCAGAGCTCAGTGTTTCATACCCAAATACTCACTACTTGAAACTTAAAACCTGGTGTTTCAGAAACTGCAAGGTCACGTCGGATGCAAAGGGCGCTTTCTCTAAGGGCCTAGCAATCTGTCCAGATTTTCATCAAACACCACACAGGTTAGATAAATGGGCCTCTGTGGATGCAGCATTTGGCAGATTAGATGCCTGTTATCTGTTCTCTCCACCCGCTAACATATTGCTAATTAGGTTTGAGAGTGAGGTGAAATGATTCATCTTAGCAGAACAGTGAGTGTCTTTAGTAAATCCTTACTCTACTTCAATCCCAATCCACTTGAGAGAGAAAAGAAAATAAAAAGTGAGAAATGCTTATGGGGTTGTACATGTATTTTTTATGTTTGTTTCTTCATGGCCCTTATCTCTAAAAGTCCTTAGATTATCATTCAGTCAGTGAATATGAGACATTCATGTAAATTAGTGGAAAATGCAGAATGAATACAGGTAACTGTACAGTGAAAATGTGAACAAAGAAGTACTTGGGATAATTCTTTTGTATGTTTGTGTAAATAAAATGATGAGACAGGTAGTTTATGCAGTACAGAAGACAACAGCACAATGGGTAGAAAACACAAGTGCATGGAAAACAGTAGAACTGACATTCATGATCTTACAAGCACTTGGTTTTTTAACTTAATTAGGATTCTTTGAACTCTGGGTGGTTCTTTTCTTGTTTACTTTTGCCTATGTGGGATACTGTTACTGAGTTCTGTAGTAGCATCTCCTGTAGCAGTGCCCTTATTTCTTCACAGCTAGTGATGAATATGTCATATCTAATGATCTGCAGTACTCCAGGCTCTTTTCCCACTGGAGTAACATGACAGGTGGTCTTCTCATGTCCTGCAGTTTAAGTTAAGAATTGTTCCTCAAACCATGCTACATGTACATATTTCAAGGCTGATAGTTAACAAATGTATGTAGCTTGTCATTTGTTATAAGGGATACCATCCTTCTATAAGATACTGCAAAGCAAGAGTAAGTAATTATAGTATTTGTCTAAGATATGAATGGCTGGATTAAACAGATATTACATTTATATTCAACTAGGAGAACGGGGAGATTGATATATTGTTCCTCACTTGCATAATACAGTATGTATGATAACACTTAAAAATGCTCTGTAATTGCTTTGGTCCTTTGTTGATGTATAAATGGCATATTTGTATGCATCTGTGTAAATGCCTTGTAGAATTTAACGAGTTGAAGAAACGTGTGACTAAATTAGTAACATTAATCTTTTCATGGAAAAAATCTGTCTGCTCTGTGGATGTACCAGTGCTGATGTTTATTGATGCAAGAGGAGAAGTTGTTAGATAAGTGTCCCTTGGTCCATAGCTTCACTGGATAAGTATTGTGTGAATATTAATCTGCCAGTTGTGCTTGTCACATATTGAGAAAAACTGCAACGTTCTTGCTGTCGGCGCTGGGTCTGAGCTGCTTGGATCTAGCTGATGGTTTTTTCTCTATTTCTGAGCTGCTTGGATCTAGCTGATGGTTTTTTCTCTATTCAGCTATGGGCAAGGAACAAAAAATGTTTCCTGTTCCCTTGTGCTTTCATAAAGACAAGGGGGAAGAGATCTGTGAGCTTTTTCCTATTTGAGCAACTACTGCAAAGACTAGGAAGAGGGAAGGTTGTTCTCTCCATCTTGGGCAGCTTTGTGTCCTTGTGACAGAAGGATGCTGCAGATGTTCAGAGCAGTTCCTCCTAAAATTGCATTTTGCTGTGGGAATTTCAGTCCTGGAGTAATGAGACCATTGGCATCAAAAGACCAAGCAATGTACATATCCCTGTGAAGCTACTTAGATTATTTTGAGGAGAATGACACTAGAAGCTGCCACCTTTTAAAGATACTTCTGAAGGTGTGGAGGGGGATTGGGAGTGCTTTCTTATATTGGTGGATCACAAAGGTAAAAGATGCGGCAAGAGGAGTCGGGGTTAATTAAGGTAGTTCTGAAAACCAGCAATTGCTTATGGTTCTGTTAATCATGCAAGAGCTGCTGTGAGACTCCTGATGTCTAAGGCAGGGAGAGTGGCCAAGGATGTCTTTGCATCTGATAGAGCACTAGTCTGCTCTTCTTGGAAAAAGGAGACTTCCTTAAGCAGTTAATCTGCAAAAGAAATCATGGAAAAGCCAACTTAGTAGGTGAAACATATCTCCAGCTATAGGTAATAGGGTATTTTGAATTTAATCTCCTGGCTCATGTAAGGCCCCCTGCTTGTGCACTAGTTGGATTCTCTAAAGCATTGAGCTTTGGAATTAGCATCCAGAAAGCTGTAGTCTTGGACTTCTTATAGGTTTGTGTAAATGTAAACACATGGAATACAGCTTCCTAGTAAATGAGGGACAAAACCATATTTGGTCATTTACACAAAAAATAGTCCTAAACTTGAACTTTAGGATGAAGCTTGTAGTGTTTATACTCTGACATGCAGGGAATGCAACCACTCAAAAATGTTTGATGCAGAAGTTTATACAGTGGGAAATCTAATTGGGAATCTGTCATTTCACACCCGAACAAAAAATGTTAGCTGGAGAAGAGTTTGGGAAGGCAGAGAGGGAGAAGCTTGAATTGCAAGTTTTCAGATTATTTCATTTTCTGCTTACTTCTTTTTACTTTTTCCTTAAAATTTTCAAACATTTTCAAAATTGCCCTCATGAAATTGTAAAAAAAGCTAAAAATGAAGGAGTATGTGTACAAAAGAGTAAAAAAAAAGGACTGGTATTATTTTTGCCCCTTAAGAGGGAGAAATGAATGCAGATACAGGAAGGCCTCGTGCAGTTTCCTTTATGGCCTGAGTAGGCTTGAATCTGCACTTTCCTTTTCCTGTGAAGATGTCTGGGGAAATCCTGTGCTGTGGCATATTCCAGGGAGGTGCACTCTTGCTGTGTCCTTGGGGAACCGCTTAGGTTTGTATATATAATCACTCCTTGATTGGGGCAGGAAATGGAGCTTGGGCTTTTCAGGGCTGTGCTTGTGTGAATTGGCCTGGGCAGCAGAACAGTTCTTGTTCTCTCCCTCTCTCCTCTATCAGACGTCAGGAACTTTATTACCTCGCAGAAAATTTCGATTTCCACACAGGGAGCTCAAGAAGATTCTTCGGTGTCAGATTATAAGTGAATACAGATGTCATTTAATATTTCATTGAAAATTTAAGACAATTCATAGAACCACTCTCCAAATCCTTGTCACAGCACTCTGCTGATAAGGAGAGAAAGTGGAAATTCTCAAATAATAAATACAAAACATGTAAAAGATTTTATTAGCCTTTTAGCACATTATGTTAATCTCCTGATAGCTAATAAATATTATGAGCAAGTCTATGTCTGGAGAGAGTAATAGCAAAGATCTTAGGAATGGAAATAATGTCTTTTTAACTTCCCAAGGAGGATTCAAAGAGCTAGTTGATTGTTATGAAAACTACTGCTCTTAGTGAGCATCTTAAATCGGTAGAGCATTAATCTGATTATTTGTAAGATGTTGTCCCTTAAGAATGTATTTTACAACGTAGAAAGCTCAATTAAATATATAAAATAAAGCCATGAAAATGAACAGCATTTTTGCAAATTAAATATTCTACTGCATCTGATAGTAATATTTAGTATTGATAGGTACATCATGTTCCACACTGAATCAGTAAAGTGTTAAAATAGCATTTAAATTATAAAATTCAGTACAGCTTTCTTTAAGAGCTTTATTATACCAGATATTAAGAAATTGTTCCCAGTTATTTTTCAGACATTTCAAATACTATGTTTTATCTTGTTGGGGAAAAAAGAAGACATACTGCAGAAGGAAGTCTTGATTCACAGGAGGTCTCCAAAGCCTGAGTCCTGTAAAGCTACAGATATTTAAATGCTTTTAAAAGCTTCAGATTATGAACTGATCCGGTATCAGCTTCCTTTCTGTACAGTTATGTGTCTCCTTTTCTGTTTTTTTCTTTCCTGAACAAAACCTAATTTTAATACACCTTCTCCTGTCTGCCTCTTGGTGTCCACAAGCTGGTGGTTAATGGAGTAGAAACTTTGTCATTCCTTTAATAACAGAAAGATTTCCATAGTCAGCTGTGGAAGGGGAGAAAATGGAAGTGCGAGTCCTAGGGGTTAATTGCTGCTTTGTTCCCCTTCTACAAGTTTCCTCCAAGGCCAGGCTTAGCTTTGTCTAATATTTTCATAGTGAGAGCACAATTTTTTTTCAAGATATCTGTGTTTCAATAGATAGAGATGCCTAAAACTTAAGTTGGATATAAATGTAATCCTGGCGTAACAATACTGATTTCGCTTGACTTAATCAGAGCCTTAGCTGGGCTTTGTAGTTTCACAGAAGGCTGTTTGTTAACCACATCGTGTGGGTTCCAGCGCTGCAGCTTGTCGGCAGCTCGCTTCATCTGCTTAAAGCGGCACTTGAAGGACAACGTGCTAAAAAAATAAGCATTCAGCAGTTTTGCAAAGGGACAGCGTGAGCGTAGTGAGGTCAGGTGCATAAGCAAAGCAGGATTTCCAGTTGCCATTTCATGAATTAAAACCTCAGATTTACTCATGGTCAATTTGTTTATGGGACTAAACTAAAAACATCAACATCAACACCTTCACGTGTGATTAGGATTAAACACTGTTCATTACATGTTTCATCATGATAGATGCCCCCAAATTTAAAGTATAGCCTAAAACCATCTTTCAATCCCCTGAAATTCATGTGGATTTAAGGAATTTTTGGACACTTCTGAGCCTCAACCCTAATTTCTTGTTTCTGTTATTTGAACCAAGCCCTTATGAGTATTTTACAGTATTTTTCTGGTGTTTTGTGGTTGTTATTTAAGCTTTACCGAAATACTTAAACATATTTTTTACTGCATGTGTTTTAAGTAATGCATCAGTTGTGAGACGTATCTGTCACACAGCATGCATGTCCAACTGATGGAGATTTGAGTCCTCATTTAGCAAAAATTGCCCATGTAACATTTCAGAGGTCAGGGATACTTCTGATTTTGACTTTAACCCAAAATCAATCAAATTAGCACTCTCCAGCTGGGGATGAAATTAGAATTAATTAATCATGTTGGGTCCTGCTCTGTGGGCATTTTCCTTAGTCTCCAACTGTGCCCTCTGAAAGAAAGTGCTAGGATCCTGTAGTAGGCAATATGGAAAATAAATCAACATAGTAGGAGCTAGTAATGGGCTTATAGTCAGAACCATCAGGTTTACAAGCCAGAACATTTAGCTACCTTTGTCTGAGGCTGTCTTGCAAATACTTGTGTCCACCTGGAGCGTGTGATTTATCTGCGTTGCATGGTGCTGCACAGCTCACTGTTTCATGTGTTCTCCCCCTGGGATCATACTTTCCCAGAGATTTCTTCAGCAGCACCGCATGGATAAGGAGATAGTAGAAACTGGGGCTGAAGGGGATGAGGAATGCTCCCTCTGAAGGTGTAACCAAGGCTTGATTTTTCCCAAATCTGTAGAGGAGTGGGTATCTGGTTCAGATAGAATTTTCTTATTGAAATACTGTGGGTGGTCCACATGAAGGGTGCAGAAGAGAGTGCAGAGTGTGTGTAGTTGCTGTAAAGAGCTTGGAACTATTGTAGGATTTGGTTTAGACTTGGGAATATTTTATTTGAAATGGCTTTGTATTTAATACATATTATATGCTTCCCTTCTGCATTTTATCTGCATTTCATTAAATGGGAGTGGTTTCTTTACAAGTACACGCCAGACTAAAAGAAGGACGTGAGAGACTTTGTCTATGTGCAGGAGAAGTGGCAGATCCTGACTAAGTGTCAGAAAGGTCTGGCTGTGTTGGACCACAGTGTCTTTTCAGAAAGCACCAGTTCTCCTCTTAGTGTTTGCAAGAGGCTGGGTGCCATAAAACACTACTAATGATTTATATATCAATATAGCAAAGATTTTTACACTTATAAAATAGAAGTGCACATACTTAATGTGGTCATTTCTTAAGAACTGAAAAAATACCTACAGCATAATGAAAAAGTTGCATGATGGGAGAGGAGACTGAAAATCCCAAGAAGTATTTTAAAATCTGAAGTATTGCAACTTCATTTGTCAGGAATTATTGCTCTTTTCTTCAAGACTTCCCACAGTACAGCCCACACATTTTATTTTGTGAAGTATCAGCTGACTTGAAGCAACCAGTAAGATACAGTTTTAGATCATTATATAATGTAAAAACAAATTCTTGCCACGTTTGCCAAGAATCAAGAGCTGTGCAGCTGCCTGTTGAAGGAATAGGTAGGTACTCCGTGGGAAAGGCCAGAAGAGGTGGTGGACTCCCCGAAGGCAGAGAAGGATTCTGTGTGGGTGTGCATCTTCTTGGCAGCTGTACGGTACCAAATAAAGAAAAAGCAGAGGCAGCAATAAAGATGGAATTATGTTTGTAGAACCTAGAGGTGTTTAGGTTGGGAGGGACCTTAAAGATTGTCTATTTCCCCCTGCCATGAGCAGAGACGCCTTCCACTAGACCAGATGGGAAGCCCCATCCAGCCTGGCCTGGATTGCTTCCGGAGATGAAGCATCCAGCTTCTCTGGGCAACCTCACAATGCTTCACCATGCTCACAATAAAGAATTTCCTCCTAATACGTAATCTAAATCTGCCTTCTTGTGTTTAAAGCCATCACCCCTTGTCTTACCACCCCCTGCCCTTGCGAAAAGTACATCTTCAGCTCTCTTGTAGCCCCTTCAGCTGAAAAGTGCTCTAAGGTCTCCCCGGAGCCTTCACTTCTCCAGTGTGAACAACCCCAACTCTCTCAGTCCGTCTTCCTAAGGAGAGGTGCTCCAGGCCCTCCTCTGGACTCCCTCCCTATAGAGGCCACAGTGCTCTCTTGAAGCATATGACAAAGCTCAGTTTGTATCTTTTGTGTGGTGGCCAGTGTAAGCCATTGTACAGATGAGATTTATTCAAAACTGTAGCTGCAGATATAACCAGAGTTTGTGGCTCCTGAGGGCATCCTGCTCAGAGTTAACGAAAAATAACAGAAGTGTAACAGTTTATAGTAAAAGATCAGTTACCAAGACATGTTTGCAGAGGCAGGATAGAGTGATGCAAACTTTTTCACATAACTAAAGTCATTTACTACAGAAGTTTTACCAAAGCTATAGAACAATGTTCAAATACTCCAAAGATATGCACCCACCTTTCTCCCTCCCTACTAGTATTTATGTACATAGAAAGAACAAAATAAAGAGAGGATCATTCCCAGAGAGATGCCAAATTTTAAGAGAAATTCATGAAGAGTTGCAGCATGCAATTCGTGTTTTGATGCAGCATCTACCAGGGGGCATACAAACTCTGTTGTATATCAGCTGAAGAAATTGTTTAGCTGTGTGTAATGCTTTCTGAGGACTTGTATAGCATTAATTTCAAAGGAGTTGTAATTATAGCTGTGTCTTCTGAGAGAATATCTTTCCCTCAAAGACAAGCTCTTATTCAGGAGGTAAATGTAATAAAAATGTGGTAAATGTAATGAAATCACAGCATTACTGCTCAGGTCATACTCTTATGCATGTGTTAAGTGATTCTTTTCTGTTATAATTTTTCATATTTCATCTTGAAAGATTTTTCCTGTGATTTGTAGCTATACAAATGAGTCTCTGAGGATAAGGAAGGATAAGGAGTTTTTATACCATTCCCAGGCTGAGAAACTTGAGTTCCTAATTTTCAGTTTCATGTTGTGACAGTTTATTCTCATTTGTGAGGCTTTCCATTTTTTGTATTGAAACTGTGCAAAACAGACTGCAGAAGTCATTTGAAGGTTAGAATGAAAGACCTGAATAAATCAAACCAAGAGATCTTAGTAATATCTAGAAAGTAGAAAGCCCTCTTATTACCGTTATCCCTTTAAAAAAAAAAAACCTCTATAAGAAAACATCTCTCTGAATGAGAACTTCACTTTCTTAAAAAACAGAAATAAAAACCCGAGAAAAACAGAGACACCCCAAGACCAGAACAGTGCACACAAAACCAAAACATTCCTTTCAGTAGGCATACCCTTCTCTACATTTTGTCACATATCAGATGAAATCATCCCTTTGATCCGCACTTTGAAACTTTCCTTACTGCCAGCCTGAGGAATCCTGAGAAGGGCAGAGCCAACTCCCTTACATTTGCTATGCCATTTGAACACTGCAGTTTTTTTAAAGAATATAATTTTCTTCTCGTTGTTGTATTTCTCTGGCTTTGTTAAGTGTGGGAAATTAATGTAGACTTTGGAAGAGTTCCATCAGCTCTGAAATAGCCAGTAAGGAAAGAGTCCAAGAAGGCTCAAAATTCCAGCAGCAGTACCTAATCTAGCCCATTATTTAGGATTTATTTTGTTGTTTTCAGTTTTCTGTGTTACTTATGCTGTGTTTAACTGCTTAAGTGTGTTTGAGGCTCTGAATCTCACTTTCAGTAGTCCTATACTCCAAAGACTTCTCACTGGCTGACCTGACAGAGGATTTTAAGCAAACTGAAATGAGTTGAAAGGTGGCGTAGACTGGCACACAACCTGAGAGCACAAGAGTAGGCAAGAAGAGATATGGGACAGATTGTTCTTTTCTTAAGCTGGTTGATTACATGGCCCTGGAGAAGTCACAGGATCTTGTAGTGCTTTGGTTGCCCTTTGCACAATGGTAAAGCATCTCTCAGAAAGCATGGATAAGCATGGATCCTTGGATAAAAAATTTTAGACAGCATTGCTTTATGAAGAATGTCAGAGACACAGATCATTGTTGTCCTTGCTGTTCCAGCTGTGCTCTTAGTGATTAGTCTAGCATATGGATTTTATTGTATGCCAACTCTCTTCTATTTTTAATTCTCATTATATTGTTAAAGATTTTTAAATGCTTTCTTTTCCCCATCCCATTTTAGCCTTCATCCTCAGCACAGGATGTTGTATTTCATACAGCTATTGTCTGTTTTGCTTGAAGGAAAATTAGATATTATTTTGTTTTAGGCAGTGACTATTTTGACACCTCTGTCTTGCAGTTATTTCTCAAATGACAGAGTAACACTTTCTGTATACGCACACAATGTATTATAAAGGAAAACATGAAAGACTATGGTTATTTCATTACCATTGGATTTTTTCATTATAGGTGTTACTTGCTCCCCTACTGTTAAATTGACCCACTGAAAAATTGATAAAAAGATTGTGTGAAATTGCCCTACTGTACATTCAGCTTGAGTTTGCTCTGTGCCGTTTATGAACACCAAACAACGCTACTTTAGTATGCAAAAATAATGTGGTTCTTGAATGGTTTTGAAGCAAAAGATACCTATAAAATTTACCTCAAATGCTTAAATAAAAAAAAATTACACACAACCGCAGAAAAGTTCATTTTAATTTTCAAATTGAGTGTGGTTAAATATAGAAGAATTGAATGCCTTGAGAGTTCCAAACTTTCTTAAAATAGTCTCCTCTTTTGTATATGGGGGTTTGTGTTATTTTTTTCCCTTAAATCTGGAAGACTGTTTTAATCAAGAGATCAATTACTGTGCTGAAAATGCAGCTTGACATATTAGCCAGCTTGAAGAGAATGGAAAGTTAAACTATCTTCTCTCCCACCATCAGCCAGATGTTCAGACCTTCACCTTTTGATCCCCTGAGCCAGGGTTCAGGAATTCTGAGCTCTCTGCCAAAGCTACAATGCAGTGTGCTGACTCCGTAGTAGTAATTTATATGTACTGTCACTATGTCTATGGCTATCTTTAGACCCTTCTATTGATACCTTCACATGTATTTTTAAGTTTTTTAATAGGAATTAATGTCTTCAGGATTTACTTCTTATTTACTTGGAAAGTTACTTCTCCAAAAGTCTCATTTACATAACATTGTATCAAACCATAATAGTACTAAAATACTAGAAAGAAACTTGCCTCAAGTTTTTTCTTTACTGTGTAATCTCTCCATCCCTTTGCATATTTTAATGCACACTCACTGCCAGGGATTCTTGCTCCACAAATTTAAAGACAACAGAGCAAAGCATCTAGTGGCATTCATTGTGCTATCCCCTTCTTTTCTCCATCACCAAAGTGGGAGAGAGCAGTTCAAGTATGTACAGTTCTGTGCAGGTGCCTGAGATTTTGATCTTTCTGCCAGCCCGAGGCAGGGGTTGCCTTCAGCAGGATGCATAGATTACCTCTATAGATGTACAGCATAATGTTGGAGGACTTGCTTATTTATATAAAAGCATATGCTGAGTGCCCTGCTGAGGGAATATCTACCATAAGAAGAAGGAACCAGGATCCCAGTGTCAGTGTGCTCTGTGCCCACTCAGCTCCTTCTGAGACACAGTTACATCGAAGAACAGAATTACTTTTATAGAACTAAGAAAATTAGAATGGTGGAGGATTTAATGAAATGAGTTAACTCTGAAAAAGTACTGCTTCATCCCTTCAGAGCAAAATGTAATATATGAGTTATTTGACTCTGTAGTGCCAGGGTAGCCTGTGTAGATTTCATGTCGAGTCTGACTTACACTAGCAGTGTTCTTAGTATGTTTCTAGTTTTATGTGTAAGAAACTGTAACTTGCAGGTCGTTGCAACATATATGTAAAACAGAAGACAGAAAGAGTCATACTGGAGAAATGCGATGCAACTCAACCACACTTCACCAGTTAATACCACTACAGCTTTTAGTGTATCCTTAACCTTCCTATTTTCTGTGCCCACTGACATCTTTCATCTCATTGACATTGCAATTAGAAAAAGTTTGGGGTTTAATTTGTACGAGTTGCATGGTTCAAAACAAAGGTCTTCTGCAGCCCTGCTGGCTCTGCCCAGAGTAGTTTTCTGGAATACCTGGTCTCAGGTGTGCACATAATGCCGAGCTGGCGAGCAGTTTGCTTAGCAGTTGTATAAAATTGAAAGCTTGGGAGTAATTAAAAGGTGAAGAGGAAAGGATGGTGTTGCAAGTTACATTAACCTCTAACCATGTTTCTTGCAAAAGGATTTGTGCATGGTAAAGAGATACCATTTGCCATGTGTTAAAGTTACTGCACTTTTCTTTGATACCTGTCAAAATGCTTTATTTTTACAGTTTTTGTCTATATTTTCCTTAGGAGACCAGATGTCTTTGAAAGTGTGAGAAACACTGTTAAGTGTGCCATGAAGGGACTGAAGGGAAAACCTAAAGCAGTTATGTTTCATTGAAATGCTTTCACATATTATTTTTATAAAAGCCTTTGGATCAGTGCTGTTTCAAGTACCGAAATCGAATCCTAGAAATGTAACTCTCATGGGTTCAATATTTTTGTAAACATTAATATATAGTAGGAGAAATAGGATTAAATTTGTTTCTCTAAGTGGAAGAATGCAGTGTTGAAGAGGTTGGTGAAACCACTAAAACCAAATATATTTTACGGTATGTGATATAAAATTAAAATATTCCTGAAAGAAAATGTGTATCAGTTGTAAAACAACATTATTTATATTTATAGATTTTAAATCTTATTGCTCAAATGTTTTGCCTTCTAAGTTTAAATTATTTTAACTTTCTTTGCTAGAATTTCAAAACTATAATGAAGTTTATTATTTTCAGAATAAATATCTGCATAACATATTAAAACCGAAACATTCAGTGGTCTCTTAGTTTATAAAACCTTCTTGGCTGATGCTTGAATTGAGAATCATATTCTTTATTACTACACAGCGGAACAATTTTAATTGCTCCCTTGAACATTACAATACTTCCAACCATGAAAAATAGCATAATAGCCATGAGAGTAAGCCTGTGTTATTTCAGTCACCTTTCCCATTTGACAGTGAAAATCATATATTTAAAGAAAGAAGCTGCAGTCATGTAAAAATAATTTTTGAAAGCTACTGCTGACATAGTAAGGAATGGAAGTAAAGGAATTCCAATGAGGAATATGATCTACTTCATCCTGCAGAAAGAGAAAAATCCTAAGCAAAACTGAATGTGGAAATCATCCAGTAAAATTGGAAAACTATGCTTTAAATATCACAGAGTGTATTAGTTGCACCAAATACTGGGATATATTCAATATAAAAGGCAGAGTGATACCATCTAAATGACAATTAAACAATGCTTTGTGTTCTGGTTAAGAATGTTACAGGACAAAAGTACCCAACAAAACTGAGAAAAGCTGGATTCAGACTGCCTTGTACTGAACAGGAAAGAATCCGATGAGCTCAGTGAGCCTTAGATCAGCCTGCTAGGAAAACCACTTGAAAATATGGACAAACTATTTAGGCAAAAGTCAGTCCATTTTTTTCCTTTACTAAGGCACTTCAATGGAAGAATCTACTCAGTGTTATGCTACTAAGAAAAAAAAAGCCATAGAAATTTCATAAAAGTGTTGTGGGATTTTTTAAAAGTGGTTTTTGTTTTTTTTTCAAGTCCCAAAATGAGTATGGGAATTCATCTCCCTTTCAGTAAAAAAGTCTCATCTAAATTTTTGTTAATCTGGTTCAGTTCCAGATAAGGTACTTACTTTTAGGAGAACTTCAGCATTTCTGATACACAAATCAGCATTCATACCTTTAGGGTATGGTACATGCACTGCTCATCTCACTGTGAACATATATATATAATTATAAGGGTCGTTCAGTCAGCTTGGTCCTGCTTCAAGCAGGAGTTTTATGCCCTTCTGGGATGAAATGGAACTGTTGTTGGGGAATAGCTTTGAGTTCCACTTACGCCTCTGGCTGGACCGTGATGTCACAGAGGGGTGGCCGCCCCAGTGCCATCGACTGGCTTTGCCAAAATGGCACTTAGCATCCCTAGTCTGTTGTGCAGTGCTCTTCCTCCTGCTAATCTGTGTGGAAGAGCAGCAGTAAAATTGATGCATAAGATGATGAGTTTACAAGACTCATTAATGTGACTGAAATTCCAATGATTGGGTTCTCAGTACAGGCATATGGAACACTAATTTTTAGATGCAAATCAGAAGAATATTTTTCTAAAAGGACTTTTCTGTAGTGTGATATCCTCAACAACTTCATCTGAAATGACAAACAAACTAGCCTTTCAAACAGTGTGCCTAAATAGAACTCTTAATCATATTGCATTTCCTCCCTCACCTGCTGTGTGACATTGCTCGCAGATTTTCTGTGTAATTACTGACCTTTGACTAGCAGTGGAAAAAATATCTCACTGCTGTATCTGGCCATTCTTCCTCTCTCTCATTTTGAGTACTTGTTTACCAGTTCTTAAGGTAACATTCATGTTATTCATCATTGTCTCAACTGAGCAATTTAGATCACTTATAGAATCACAATTAAAGGTAATAGTAAAAGGGATTTTAATATGATGTTATAAAAGTGCATCTTAGCAAGGTTTGATGGCAAAGTTCGCTCTCTTACATGGATGAAACATACAAAGGAAAAGCAAGTTAGAATTGAGCTAGACTTATTTACATGGAGACCAGAGATGCAGAAGGGTAAGGGAGACCCTCTCAACAAAACACAGGGTTCAGAGTATGTCCCCTGACTTTCTGAACTCCCATTGGAGTTTGGGTGTGCCTACTTCCAGTCTTAGTCTCAGATTTGGACAGCAGTTTATTTCTAATGGGATTAACTACGTGTTCCATTAGTATTAATTCAGCATGCTATTAGTAACTTACCAAGGATCTCTTGGAATAAAATGCCTCACTGCCTTGGGTAAGAAAGGATCTCTTAGTCTGAGAAGAAGGGGATCTCATATCTTGAGAGGTGTCCCAGCTCAAGAGGAGAGTCACCTGGCATGCAGTCCAGTGGCAATGTAGAGACCTCCACTTAGACTTATCCAGAGATCTGTGGTACTTCAGTGTGGTCTTATTTGTTCCTTGATAAATTAATCTTGGAAAAGCCACACACTGTTCATGTGTTGATTGCACAATGGGTGTTCCAAGCTTGTCTGGATGCTCACTGTCTCACTCTGTTTCTCTGTGGGTGTCCTAGGGGAATTCTTGGCCTGGCTATGGCTCAAACATTTACCTCCTTTGGAGCTTGTACCAAAGTACTGCTGGTTTGGTTAAGGGAGTCACAACCACTCTGAAATAATTCCCTGGCTCAATGACCAGTTTGAAGTTGGGTTGTTTTTGCTGATTTACACCAATTTAGCAGTGCAAGTGCTGCATACAGTAGTTTCACTGCATTAATAACAGGTCTTAAAGTCCCCTGTTTGTTTCAAGTTACCTAAAATTACCAGGCCCTAAGTTTCATCTCTCTTCCTGTTTTATCAAACTTTACAATTGTTTGTAGAATACATTCTCAGTCAGAATACAGAATCCAGGTTGTTACTTTTAGAAGATTTAGTTCCCAATTTTAGAGCCAAAATACATTTTCTTTTTGTGAGCCTGTTCTATTGATCCATTTCTCTCCAGAGAAAAATGGGGTCAATACCTTAAATTATAACTATGAAATTAAAGGATACAGGAGAATTTTATGCTGTTGCTCTCTGGTTTTCACTTTTTTAGATTCATACCTCCTCTTTATCCCAGCCCCTCAATTCTACCATTTACCTTTACCACAGGATTGATCTCACACTTGGTCCTCCAGAAGGAGATCTTTTCATGACTGGAAGCGTCAGAAAAATCTACCACTTCCTCTGGGGACTTATTCCAGTGAATTATCAGTTTCACTACTAAAATTTTGTGGTTTATTTCTGATTCTATTTCATCTGGCTTAGGCCTTCACATACATGTTGCACTTTGATTTGCTAAGTAAGTTCCCTTTAGAGTCCAGTGTTCAGCAGTTTCTCTTTCACAACTTTCCATGTCCTGACTCTTACATTTCTTTTCCTTACAGCTCTCCAGATTTTCTGAGTATCTCTTGTAAATGCACTTCAGTGTGCTGGGAATGCTTACTGATTCCCATTAGGTTTTCATGAGCTTTGGATCCCTCTTTTACTTTTCTCAGTACACCTTATGGACAAGCCCTGTTGATTGCAAATTCCTCTAAACATTTTACTTTTCACAGTCTTCAGGGCATTCTGTGGTTTTATCAGGAACCACCTTTCAGCTTGGTAATGAAAGTTATTGAATACTATTTATTCTAGAACTGATTTGTGGAAGAGAGTATTGGAACCACCTATTTAAATCATGAATACACATTCCTCCATCAATGCCATTATGTAAATGCAAAACCTTTGGCTGAAATTTTGGGGTGTTGTTAAATTAACAACTGAACCAGAAGTTTGCCCTTGTGTAGGACCCATACGTTTAGCCAATTCATTCAAATGTTCTGTTTCAGTGCACTTTCACATCATTTCCATCCCGAGCTTGTCTACTCATGATCTAGAAGCTGTCTAGTGCCTTTTGGGGGAATAAATCTCTTTTTCTCATAAAGGTTTAGGAATTCTTTATTTGGTTTTACATACTGCTGTCCTAATTGCTGCTAGTTCTCAACAGAATTCACAGAAATTCTTTAAATGAAACTGTATCCAATAGTGATTTGACTATATACGTTTTAGAATGATTTTTACAGGTATTAACTAGTTTAACCAATAATAAGGCACAGTATTTTAATAGGCTGTTAAAGTCTGAAACAAATTTCTACTACATACAGAGCATTTTCATTATCATTTCTGTGCTGCAGTCCTTCAGCCGTCTGAATCCTATCTAATAAATCACAGAGGGAGAAGTAAACTGATGATGTGAAAATACTAATGGCACATGGATGTGGCTGTTGTCAGCAGATGATATGAAAGATTCTAAAATTATCTTAATTGATAAGTGTAACAAAGTATTATTCTTTTCTGCGAGTTTTCCAATTGCAGACAATTGTGTGGTGTATATTGCAACTTCTGTGATGGAAAAAGCAGTTTATAATGAAACATTAATGCTTGTGACATTTTGCCATGCTGGGGGGGGAAGAGGGTGTCATTTGAAAGCAGCCTGCATTATCACAAATACCAGGGTTTGGGGTTTTTTTTAATATTAACATTGACATTCTTACAATAAATTAAGATTCAGTGCCAGGATTATGAGCTTCTTCCTTCTTATGGTTTCTGCTATATGATACCCATTTATCAAACTTAAGTGGCCAAATCAATAGAGTGTTTCCGTAGCAGGTAGTAATTGCTTTAGACTTATTACCTATACTAACAGACTTTGAGTTCTTACCATCACTCTTCACTGAGTATCCCAAGTTTCCTTTTTACAGAAGAGGCTGGTATACCACTGTTTTTCCCTTAATACATGTTAAGTGTGTAAGATTGCTCTGGAAGAACCAATAAATGGGTGGGTTATTTAAACTTGACTCTCCACAAGGTACAGTTGTACACAGTAGCCACATTTTCCAGTTGCTTATGCTCAGTCAGTGCTGGGAAGTCCTTTGCAGTTCATTTTACATTTTTGTTCATTAGAAGAAACATTGTTCAAGGCAATACTTTCATTGTGCTTACCTTTTACAAGCACTCTGCATTTTCAGATTAACTGAAAGGTTTATTGGTGCTGGTATTAGAAAAATTAAGCTTTTATGGCCAGTGAAATGTGTTTTTCTCTCCTGAGATAATGACTTGTACACCTGGCACTTTTATGGCATCTAATGGAATTTATTTTTAAACAGCTTTAATTAAGCTTGTAGTATCACATGACACAAGCAAGCAATGGGGTTTTTTCCTTATCTCACAAATCAAGATACTAAAATAGATTAATTAATAGGTAACTATGGCCTTGAGATCTTATTAGAAGACTAAATATTTCATGGTTTAAGAACTGGATTATAGGGTGCTATAAACTGCAGATATTATATCATCTTTAAATACACTGAGTTCACCTGCTGCTTTTACAGGCATTCGGCTAATATTTTTTTATAACTATATGCAGAAATTACCCTTTTCATATTCAGTTGTATGCCTCATATACTTGATTTAGATTGGTGCTACTGCAGAAAAGAGAAAGATCCATCCTGCGAGGGTAGCAGACTACCTAAAATCCAGAAAGCTGCATGGATGCTTTGTTGACGTTTTCCTTAAGCTTGGCATTACCTTATTGCTGTCACTTTGCAGAGGAATAAATCCCAGGGTGAGCTCGTCGAAACCGCACTGTACAGCAACAGGAGAAAAATACTGGTGGGTGGTTTGTTTTGCTTTCTTTTTAAGGAAGTTGTACTCTACTCAAGAGAAGTAGTATTATTCATTCTCAGTTTTCTATTCAGATTTATTTAAGATTATCTGCCCCAAGGGATAGCAGGAAGCAGAAGTGGAGCAAAAAAAAATCACATATGGATATGTAATATTCATATGGACAAGTGGAACATAATGCTTTGAGCCCAAACTGTTGGGAGAAAACCTGTGTAGTTCTTAATCCTGAGAGAATCCGGATGGCCTTAGAAGTCCAATCAAGTAATAAACAAAAGATTTAAATAATATAGCAATGACAGTAAATATTATGGAGGAATGTTTTCATTTTCATAGCTCTTGAAACTTTAATGCCTATTTCATTTGAGCTTTGACTTTTTTCATAAGGACCAGAAAGACCAACCATTAACTTCAAAATGAACCATAAACCCTGGAAGATTAGGCAATTCATCTTACTTGTGTGCATAGTATCTGCCGTGGTGGATTTCCAAGTCAATCTGTAGATGTTATCGCACAGTAAAAAGCTGAGTGAAAATAATTCAGATTTGTATACTTGGTGAACCCTTCTCTATCACAATATTATTTCAAACATTTAAGGGCACTTATTCTGGGTATCTAGTCCTGCATATTTAGAAAGCAAATAAGCAGCCATAGTGGGAGGACAGTGCTTTGCATTGAAATATGAATGAAAAAAGACAGAAGAAGAGTATCAGATGAATCATGTTTCCCCTCTTCTCTGTGCATCTCTGAAAAACAGATCTACCAAGTTAATTCTTGTGTAAAAAATAAATGTGGCATTTATCTGCCATTTTTAAATGTTCTTTTTCCTTACATTGTATGTTCCTATGTCATTTATAAAAACCTAGTTATTATAACTTATAAAAGTTATTTATAGAACTTAAGCTTTAAAAGTTTACCCGTGCAGCCTGAACGTTTGCCAGGTTTACACTACCACTCTGTCTCAATGGCTAAAAGAAAAAACAACTGAAGATAATCTAATAAAATAAAGTTTGGAAAGGCAGGAGCGAGGCAAGATATTGTTTGTAAATGTGTAAAAAACAGTATTCTAAAATTCAGAATGGCCAACTTTGACTTTTTTAGGAAATAGGGTAGCCAGTTTATAAACAATTCTTATATTTACTACATCCTTCCTGTAGAGATTGCAATTCCATTCTTCTGTGGGATGCAGCAGAGAAGATAACACTTTAAAGCGCTCTCTCATCTTCAAGTTGTTTAGTTCAAAGACATATTGGGGGGTGGTTGCCACCTACTTGTTAAAATGTGAGGTGATAATGGTTGTGCTCCTGGTCTCTCACGCCTGTGCTGATGCTGCAGTGCCAATGGATAAAGTGTAGTAAGAAGATTGTAGTCTTGCTGCAAAACTCAATTTATTGCGAACTCATTCTGAGAGTAAAACTTGTGAGTAAAACTATTATTTTGACTTAGTAAGTTTTCCAACCCCACTGGTATCGTAACAGCTACCTTCTTTTGCTTGTTAACAGTTGCTTCATTAAGCAGGCTGAGAAATACTTTCATAGTTTGTTTCATGGACTCATAAAAATACAGTTTGGGTTAGCTGTTTGTGCCTAATCAAATTCTATCATGTGGTCAAGGGAAACCACAAAAAAGTCCTGTTCTTCAAATTTTGAGAAAAAGGTCCATGCCTGTGATCCTGAATTTCAGTTATATATTGGGAAAAGGAAATCATAGTTGCATTAGAAGTGATAGTTTCAATTAAAGTAGCAATGTAATGTTTCATTTGTTTGCCAGGACCTCTTGCCTCTTTACCAAAGGGAAGAAATTGCCGTAATGGGAGCCTTAGAGGCACAGTAGTAACTAATGTTTATGAGAAATACAATATCGTCAGGAAAAACTAGTTCCTTTGATATGTATATCATTGTATTTCCTCTATGGATGATGTGTGTAGTGGGTAAGATCCTTCAAAGATTGTCAGAGCCATCCTGTAACTCCGTCATGTGTTGCCTTCATCACTTCAGTTGGCATGTGTAAAGCAGTGCTTAAAATGCGTTTGATACAGTTTCTATAATCCTTCCTTGAAATTCCATTTGCCTGTAAGTGCATTTATTCGGGTTAGTATGATTTCACTACTCATTTGTTTAGAAAAGCACTGTGTTACCTTTTTGGACTGGGACCGTGTTTTCTTTAAATGCAATGACTGTATTACCTAAAGGAACCTTGGTCTTTGATTTGGATCTTTTCTCATTGCTCTGTGAAAAGTAATAAGCAGCTCTTGTGGATTTGGTGAGATCAGTGTGTTTAGCTCTAGTTACTGGACAGATGAGGTACTAAACCTATTTGACTATCCTGTGATAAGTTGGTGTTAGCGAGAGGATAGACATCATATAAATATTTGGAGTTAGAATTGTGAAGATGTCAGTCAACCCTACTTAGTTGGGTGCTTGAGAAAAAATCATTCTCAGCAACAAAGGTTTTAGAAGCTGAGGGGATCCTAGGGCTCCCAAGGGCTACAAAGGGCTACAAAGACACACATTTCTGTAGCTCTGCTTGCCTACAGTGAGTAGGAAAAATACATAAGCAGAAAGCAATTATGACTTCCATAACTGCTATGTTTATTCAAGAAGTATTGGAAAAGAAAATTAAAAAGCAATAAAAAAGAAATTATGAAGGAGACTGGGAGACATAGGCGTTAAATCTAGGCATCTTAAACACAGCTGTTTGCTTCCATGTCTATGCACGCACGAATTTTATTTTGTGGAGTTGTTTGTCTTTTTTCTTGTGGCTACACCATTTCTTAAGCCATACAATGAACTCTGCTGTTCAGATACTGTAATCCCATCTCTGAAGTAAGATGGCATGTTTTAAAAATCTGTAGTCTTGCTGGGTCTTAGCCTTGCTAATTTTTTACACAGTATTTTAGCAGCAAAAGTTTGTAGTGTTCAGTGAGGTTGGGCTCGTGTCATTTTTTACATCTTTTTCACTTCTGCATGTGTCATTTTTGAAAACAGGATGTTACTGAAATTTTAACAGAATGTTACTGAAATTACCTTGGCCATCAGTGCCTGAATATCTTAAAAAATCCACACCAAAGGGCTGTATTGCTTCAGTAGCCTGAAAACTTTGCTCTACAAGCTCTGCTTCAATTGCAGCTACTACTAAAAGCTTCAGGAAGCTACTGGCTTCATCAGTAGGATGTGAAGTATCTAAATTTCACAAAACAGAGTTTTAAGTTTCTGGCACACTGGTATTTTGAAGCAATTTAATTTAATAAGGCTTCTTTTTGCAGGAAAATCAGTAATATAACTGTTTAATTTTATAAGGATTGTCATGTAGAGAAGTTTCTAAGTATCAGGGGAGTAAAGATGATGTGTTTACAGGAGCAACCAGGAAATATATAGAGAATGGCTGAAATAAATAATTTTTAAAGAGAATAAGTTGATACTGAGCTTTGCATTTCTGACCCATTTAATTGAACGCATTTACCCAGAAGTGCTAAATGCAATAAGAAACATGGAGCTAGACCTCTGTGTTTGATTCTGTGAATGGTGACTGCTTTGGTTTCTCACACCAAAAATATTTCAGTTGTTACAGTTAGTGCAGAAAAAAACCCTAAATTTCTTAGATCTGTTTTTTTACTATGTTTGATTATATTCCCATTATTACAGAGAAAGATGAAGACCATTTCCCAGGATACTTAATAAAATGAAATCTTAAAAATTATTGCCCAATTAAGAGGAAACAAAATAAAACTTAATATGGCTTCAGTTTAGCCGTCAGTAGTTTTGACATCTTTCAATCTTTATGCTGATTTAGTATTTTCAAGAGATAGCTGCCATTTGAGGAAAAAGAGTATGTTTTAGCCCAATGTCCCATCGGTTACATACTCAGCCTTGTTAGTTATCTTCCGAGTTCTTTGACCGTGTCAGGTGGATGTGCAGTCAGGGACCTACCCAGGGTAGATCCATGCACACTTTGGTGCTGAATGATGCACTAAGATTTTTGGATGCTGGATCATTTGTGCCCCACTCTAGTGAAAAGCAAATTTTTAAAACCAAACATAAAATTATATAATATTATAGCAACTGTGTTAAAGTCTCCAAATGCCAGATTGGGTCCTATTCAAATAAATTGTTGGCATTACTTTGCAAATGCTGCTTTAATTGTTAAAAGACACTTAGCAAGATACCAGTGAGATTAAAGAGTTAGCACTGTCTAGAGACAGATCTTCATTTTACAGTATCTGTATTGTTCAGGCCTTGATATCATGAGCTAATGAACCATGTAGCTGCAAAACCAGGGCTTCATGTAATCTAATATTTTGTTAGGAAAATTTACCTTCAATGGAATGTTTCTTTTTTGAGATTGATTATGCTGATCACTAAAGAAATTAAAGTAGTTCTTATGCTCATGCAGGTGGATGTAAAACTTATTAGCATACCAATACACACGTATGGAAGTCACCATGATCAATTTAATTACAATTGTTATCTTTTTCACCTACATAAATTAAGAATGAGAAAATGAGAAAAATACAAACATTTCATGACAAAGTCTAGTGCTGAGTCATTAGAAGGAAACAATGTCACTACTTCAGACTAACCACAACTAATCTGGCAAGTTGGCATTACAAGAAGTAAGACACAATTACAGTAATACAGAAGTCAGCTGCTTCTTATTTTTGTAATACCACTGAAATAGCCAAAAAGGAAATTTAAATACCTACCTCTAAAATAGTTGCATGTTTGTGCCACGAATGAAAATAAGTACAATAATTTTAAATTCTTTCTTTTTTAGGTGATCTTAAAGTATTTAGGAGAAAAAAATGCAGGGTATCATAGAAGGTACAAATAAATAATTTAATCTTTTAAGGAGACATAATCATCAGGCAGCAGAATATTTCATTTGGTCTGATGTCCATGGTACTACATAAAAACATTATCTTCATGCAGGAAGAAGTGGGGTTTTTTTTTGTTAGACTAGTTGAAGGAAGAAACTAAAGCTGATTCATTTGAGAAAATGACACTACATAACTATTGAGAACACTTTTGTTTCATGCAAAAATAATTTCAGTCCTGATAAGATTCTTTACTCAGGCCAGGAATGATAAAAGAGATCTAGATCAAGTGGTTGATGGCAGAGTAGCCTTCAGCCAACTTAAGCAATGGCCTCTTGCTGCAAATGTTCGCTGACTGCTTGCAATTTCCCAGATCTTAGCTGATTATGAGTCTAATTTTTTTTAAATGAACCTCTTTTTTTCACGTAGTTTTCTCTTGTTTCTTTAGTCTTAGATTATTTTAAAATATTTTAGGGACAAATAAAGGGTATGAGCTAGGAAAAAATGCTTAACAAATAGACTGAAAAAGGATAAAAATGAGATGCAAATAAGACACTTTTCAGGCACGGTTTTTAATTAGTTGGTTTCCAGCAATTATCATTCCATAATAATACAATAATGAGAGGCAGTAGATCTGTACCTAAAAGCTTGTATGAAAACATTCCATAGAAGTTATATAAAACATATACAGTTTATTGAAAAAAAGTATTTGGGGCTTAGGAATGTTAATTTTACAGTTTTCAGTTGCAAGAGTCTAGAACTTTACTGTTGAAATTTCAATTTCTAATCGAAAAACTGCTATCTTTTTTTCTTTATCTCAGCTGTTTTGTTTGCTGTTCACTGAATCCAGACATGTTTGAGCCTCATGTGATCCAAGTTACACAAGTTCCTAGCCAGATTCTTTCAGAGGAATACCTGTCCTCCTTGGTTTTCCCCATCACCACCTTCTCCTCTCCCAGACCTGTATCCTGGCCCCTTTCAGTTCCCCCTTCTGCCCTCATCACTGGTCTCCACTGGGATACAAACTTGTCAGCAACATTCCCTGTGCTTTCCTGGTGGTTATAGCTCAGTTCAGGACACATAAATACTGTTTCTGTTGTACTTGAAGTGACAGCACTATCATTGTTCTCAGAGGATTTGTGTGAATAACAAGTTTGGGCTGATTACACTGGATGTCATCTGTTCTCCAGGAAAAATAGAGATGATTGATAAAGATAATAATGTGTATTCATTGGAATAAATACATAAAGAAATGTGTGATGGTGGAAAGCTGGGGTCTGGTATCTAGATTAACACAGGTTTAATTTGGTTTCTACTCTCTGGACTAATTTTTGTAACCTTGCGTTGTCATGAACAGATGTTCCTTTGCCCAAGGCACAGTTTCATTTAAAACAACATAAGCAAAGTAACCTAACTAAAAGCACTGTAGATTTTTCTAAACTGTGAAGAAAACCCAGAAAAAGTTACTGTGGTCCCTTACAGAGGAAAGACAACCTAAAAACAGTCTCATGTAATTAGCTGGAAGGATTTGGGGAGATTTCTATAAATAATCAGTTTAATTCTAAATATCATGATAAAGTCCTTGTTGCCTTTGCAAATCCTAAGAAATGGGCTTTATTCAGGTGACCTACTTGAAACTGGTGGGAACAGACTTATACTGGATGAGTCTTCGCACTGTTTTTTGCTGACACGGGAGGATTTAAGTAGTATTTACCCTACTTCAATGCAGTTAGGATGTTATATAAATGTGTTATCAAATTAACAATTTGCATTATAATTACATTGAATATAGTACAATTTTTCTTGAATTCACAAACAAGTCATGTAGATTAAGTAGACTTACAGTGTATGTTATGTTACAGCCATATAATATGTGTGTATAAAAATGAAATCAATTAAATGTTGGACAGGTCATCAAAAATTGATAGATAAAAGCTTCTAAACTTTGATAGCTAAAAGGAAGGTCTTAGTTGGATAGTTGGTTGATTTACAAGAGGTATAAAAACAAACTGTTGATAATTTTTAGAAAGGATAATACATGTATTACTTCCTTACTCTAACATGTTTGTTATTATATGGGATAAAGACCCTTATATCCAAAACTAATCCACTCTGAGACTTATCCTTCTCCTGCTTGATAGAAAACTGTGTCAGGCTTTTAAAAATAATACTATATTTATGTGCAGAAAGTCTCAGTTTTGCTTTGTTTTGTTCTTTCACTTAACATGTGTAATCCGTGCAGTTAATAGTTTAAGTGGATTGAGAATCTGTCTGTGATTTGTCTAGGGTGAATCTCACTGAAATAATCTCATCTCTCACAACACAGAGAAAGGGAAACAAACCTGAATGCAGGATGTTGTATTTGCTAGATCTAAGAAAAAGAGATAATGAGGGTTTTTTTTAAATATTCTTGTAAAAAACCAGATTTTTCATTATTTATTCCTTCATTCAACTAGAATGTGTTTGCTGTTTCAGTTTAATGCTTAATTTGCTATTATTTTATTGTATCACTAGAGATCGCAAGAAACCCTACTTCTCTTTCCAAAGGGTTGAATAAAACATTTCAGTAGCATTTTGGGGGTTTCTTAACTGTAACAAAATACCACTTCTCTCCAGTGCTACCTTATTATTTGTAAATATAGAACTCAGTTCACTAGCATATCTTGTCTAACTCTCATTTAATTTGTCTAGACCCAGGAATATCACTACCACATGTGTGCAAATAAAATAATGTTTTCTACTTTTGAAGACAGTTAATAATTATTTATCAACAAATTAACTGGTAGACAGCATGAAAAGGGGTCTAATTTTATTTGTTAGAATAGGGAGGGTAAAAATAGTTTATGGATAGCCTGAAAATTGGCAGTGTTAAATGAAAATGGGGAACTTTTTATAGAGACAGTCTAATTAGCTTTGCTACTTTGTGTTTGTTTCTGTGTACCAGGGAAATTTTAATCCAGTTTTTAAGTATCTGTTTCAGATTAGTACACCTCTTTCAAATTTTTGTTAGCTTTATGTATGGTGTCAATGTTTTATTTGATTCTAAATCTGTAAAAAAACCCATAAAATGGTACTATGGGAAATACTTGAATCAGGATACTTTAGGCCATCATTTAGCATTGTAATTTTCAAGGATAATGTCCCACTTTTATCCAGAGCTAGGTAAAATAAGAATCTGGTTTATTACTTGCAGTCGTAGTGAAAGGAGAATTAATAACATTAGAATTCAGAAACAAGAACTGTGTGTAGTTGAAATTACCTGTATCCTTGAAGACATTTTAGCAAGACATTATGATTCACCACTGCAATTGTGTGTCTTAAGTAATTTGGAATTTTTTTTAAAGTCCACAGCTGATTTAATAACTAGCAGAAGCCTCACTGAGTTCATTGCTGAATATTATTAAAACTTTCTTTTGTGTCTTTTACTGGTGTTAACTAACAAAAATCTCAACCTGTCTAATGAATATTCACAGATCCCATCAAGAAAATCTTTTGAATGTGGAAAAGAGCTACTTCACATCATTTTCTCTTTTTAAACTTTATTTTTCATTGTTTATAAATGATCCTGCAATATCAGAAGTGGTTCTAATAGTCTATATATCTGAAGCTGGGGTTTTTTTCTAAGTAGATGTAGGATTAAAGGATAGGATAATATATCAAGTGGTAAGTCAGTCCTACAGCCTAGAGGAAACTCAGTGGGATGGAAAGAAGGGACCTAATTATCATCTATAAATACTTTCAGAGTGACTGTGTAGATGAAGGAAGGAATTATTCCCAGTCTGGGAAGATATCAAGATAAAGAATAATGGCCCAAAGCTATTAGAAACAGTTTTTAACAATGGGCTACAGTTGTCAACAGATGCAGATGGGTAAATCCGCACTGAAGTCAAACTGAGGAGTTCTCCATCAGTGCAATCATTGGAACCAGTCATTCCCAGTCTGCTGATTCTGCCATTTGCAGAGAGGCCTTAGCTCACTTGTTGAGAGTGAGGTTTTGCCTGGTTTCAATAGTCAGCTGTATGGATAGTTGATGTCACTCTCTCATGCTCCTTGTGGCCTGCTGCCTTCCTCAAACTGTGTTAGTTTTCACTGGGTCTGCCCACATTCACTTGTACCTACTGAGCCTGGCCCAGTTGGCTCCAGGCTGTACCTGACACCAGCAGAGCCTCCATCAGCAAGGTGGGAATGATCCTGGCCTCACTCAGGAAAATGCAAAAATCAGATCAGAGTAAAGCAGATTGAACTTCAACTCCCATCTACTGGCCATTCAGAGTTTTCTTACAGAGTATTGCCATTTTTATGAATAAAAGGCCTACCAGGAAGAACTCCAGAGGGGACACTGTGCCCAGCCCATGTGCCAGGACCAACTTTAAAAGCGGCCACCACAGGCCTGAACTGGATTACCAGCTCGGCACAGTTTGGATAAATGAATGGTTGCATGTTGATTAGAGCAAGTTAGAGCGCATCACCAGCAGTGTTAACACAAAGCACCTACACATGCCCACTTCTCTCTTGACCCTCAGAAGCTCCTACCTTACTGACATGTGCTGTGGTGTCCTGGATGGCTGGGGCAGGAAGAGTAGGGTACTGGTGAAAAGGTGTAAGGATGTGTGAGGTGCATGGAAAGCTGATCTGATGCTCACTTGACTGGTCATTGTGGTGATAAAATCAAGCAAAATAGAAGAGACTCATTCTCAAAAGAAAATGCGCTGTCTGGCACTACCGGTTCTTGCTGAGAGAGATTTGCTGCCAGTTGAATTACCAAAACCTTTTTAAGTGCCCCAGTCCTGAGGTCTTCTCCTCTTCTAGTATCAGCTGGTTTTACTCAGCCAGATAGGAAGAGCACAGCTTTAACAGTTTAGGGTGATGCCTTGGAGTGGCTACTTAGAGCAGAGGCTAGACAGGGTTAAGAGAATAAAGTAGGCATTTATTAAAGGCCTTCAATAGAATACACCTTGGGCAGTGCAAAAGCCTCACAGAGGCTACACCCAAGATGGACGATGGTCACAAGCTTTTCAAACAGATATAAGTTTGGTCTGTTTGCATATCAGGGGTTACTTGTCCAATTACAGCTTCAGCTAATGAAGTCATATTCCCCTAGTTTGCTCCACCTGCCCCGATCCACTTTTATTTATATTTTTCAGGGCCTGAGGTGTCCTTGGTTCTCAGGCCTGGAAGGATTGTTATGTCTGGCGAAAATGGGAAGACAGTAACTAACAGTCTATATGGAGTTCAGAGTTATACACAAATGCAGCACAGGATTTGAAAAAATATAAAAGCTAAAAACTTAAGGCATATGGGTGCGTATTTTTTTGTAGGAATGCAGAAACATAAAGTAATTCCGTGAAGGGAGGAGGAAACATGGCCAAAAAATGCATGAAGTTTGCAGGTGGATTACCACAACACTAAAAAAATGAGTGCGATGATGTGCACGAAAGAGCTGTAGTTATGTCTGTTGTTTTATAATACTTTTTTGCTACATAAATACAGTTTAATCAGTCAAATGGCATATGGTGAATAAAGGTAAGAGACAGAGCTTCTCCTGCCATATGCTGCTCCAGAGATCATTGCAAGCATATTACAGTTCTCTTTCTGCAGCTCTCCTGCAGCTTCAAGTCTCAGGCTTTCAGTTTCTTAGAATTAGGTTCTGATTTATAAGTATGTAGATTGTTTTTTATTTAAAAATAAGCTTGAAGATATGTGGGATGATTGGGGGGAAAAAGCTACAAGTTCTTTTGTTTTAGCTTCTTACTTTGTTGACTCCTTGAATGCACTTAGCTATTTCCTCTTATATGAATTTCACTCTTAAACATACATAGTTGTGTATTCCAATATGTAGAAATACTAGGAGGAACAAAACCAGTCTCATCTGCTCAATTACTCTTCTTAGAAACAAAATGAGGAAACCAAAGTACTAAATTTGACCAAAATTTCCAAGATGTTGCTTTCATTTTAAAAGTCAGATAATCATTTTAGAGTGTACTTTTTAGTAGATTTAATTTAATACATTATTTGTAAATCTTTTTGACCTCTATGCAGTGTACTTTAATGCTATTGGATGGAACAAAGGAAAAGTAAGATTGTGGTTTTTAAAGGATATTCATGTATTTGCATTCTGCCAGTCAGAACAGGTGATTTCAAACACTTTTAATTACTTGAATTTTAAAGGAAATAACTTAAACTTGTCATCCCAGATGCACTCCTGTAATGTCCTGAGCATCACTTGAGCTCTGTTTGTTGCGTTGGTCTTCAGCAGCCTGTGTGCTGTTTATAGGAGAAACATTTAATTTTGGTAGGACATTTGGAGAACTGCACAGTGTTTTTCTTCCTTTGGTTAAACACCTGTGTTAGGGAAGCATGTATATTTCCATTAGGGCAAATAGATAATTTGGTGACAATCAGAGTTTTGAAGCTAATAGTTTCATTGGCTCTAATTGGCCTGCTCATCTACTTGCTCTTATTCTAAGGGGATGAGCTGCTTAAATGGCAGCTTTTTTAGGACTGACATCATTCTTCCATATTTTTTGAAGTCAAAGGAGTAGTGCTTCCAGGGAAGAGTTACCTGACTGACTATCTATGATGTTAAAGTGAGGTAAAAGGTAACCCACAGTATTTTCCATATTTTTATCCCTTAGAGTGATGACTGATTTTCTGAGAAAGAAATAGGACCACCATAGTGAAGGGGGCTGTGAAAAAAAGAGTTCTTCTAATGTTTATCCCAAGGGGGACACATCCTAGCTTTATACCAAAGTAAGCTTCCCCAAAAGAAAGAAAACATGTCAGTAGCTTCCCTACAAAATGCATTGTCAAATGTTTTTCTGTTGTTGAAGACTTGTTATGTGAGCTTGTAAAACAATAAGACCCCAAAAAGGGGATGTGGTAGCGGGGTTTACACCTGTTCTGTGACACCACTGCAGTGGTGTGACAGTGCACCCCTGCAGCTCAGCCCAAACCCACAGCCACATGTGAACCAGAGCTTGCTGGGTGCCAGATCTCTGTCATCATGTAAGAATGCGTAAAATTAAAACACAGCTTTTTGGCATTTTAGTAATATTTTTACTTTTTGCCACGTAACAGTATTTCAGGACGAAATATCCTGAAAATGCCATGAAAATAGAGAATTTTTCCTGATTCAGGGGGGTAGAGCACAGAGTAAAATATGAGGACTTTGTTTCCTCTCTCTTTCCTGTTTTCTCTCTCCCTCCGCCACCACCCTCTTCTCTCCTTTCCCTATATTTTTTTTCTTTTTTCTCCCCTTAATTTCAGGGGGTTTTAAATAGCCCTGTAAGGAGAAGAAATATGCTTCAAGGAAAGAGGCACGTGGCTCTCCAGAGCACAATAGGAACATAAAATCTGTCTCAGAGGCATAATTAGGTTTGCAATTAATTAATATTTGCAAACCACTTTGAGAACTTGGGTGCAAATTATTATTATTTTCATGATGTCACTGCTGAGACAGATGAACAGGAAGTAGAAACAAAAGGATAATCAGTAGATTCGTGAAGAGCTTACACTGCTGCATTAGGATCATTAACAATTGTTTCTTCTTGTATATCATTATTATCCAATATTGGTTTTCCCAACTCTGGTGAAAGAAAATACAAGAGCTCAAAAATCATGAAATCTTACCAGCTGATGAGATAGCAAATAGAATAAAACAGGAGAGGTGGAGAAACAAATATTTTCTTTTCAGTGATTCTGACTATCAGGTGGGGAAAGGGAAGAGTCATTTGTACACATAGTGTGTAATTTCATAATTTATTATTATTATTATTATTATGTTTACACCTGCTAAAATCTTAAGTGCTGTCCCCACACAACTTCCTAATTTTGTGAAGCAATTTTATTTTAATATGTGTGGGCATAAAGGCTTTAGATAGTCCCCAACTGGTTTTCAGTGTCTGATAATAATATATTGAACAAAATAGCATTGCTGTTTGTGTGGGAGTTAATGCTTTTGAAAACAGCTAATACACTTAACTACAGTGTATTAACAGTGGGCGTTCTGCTTATTTTTATTGCAAGCTTTAGCACTGTGCAATTTTCCTGCAACACGTTAGCAATAATCCACTCCATGCTGGCACTTAAGTATTTATTGAGCATTACAGTTAAAAACTTATGGGGAAAAAATGGATATCAAGAAAACCCACATTACATCTTGGTATGGCATGGTGTCTGTAAAAGAAAACCCTGATCAGGAAGTTGTTTTTAAGATTATCAAAGGCTATTCCAAAAGAAATATTGCATATGTATGGCATGTTTTTTGCACTGCCTTTCACAGAATGATAGAATTTGCTGAGTAGGCATGGACCCACCAGCATCATTTAATCCAGCTCCTGGCCCTTCACCAGATATCCCAGAAATCACAGCATGTGTCTGAGTGTTGTCCATGTGCTTCTTGAACTCTGTCAGGCTTAGATCTATGACCACATCCCTGCAGAGCCTGTTCCAATGCCCAGCCACCCTCTAGGTGAAAAAACTTTTCTTAATATTCAATCCAAACTCCCCTGACACAGCTTCATGCCATTTCCACAGGTGCTGTCACTGGTCATCACGGAGATCACTGCCTGCCCCTCTGCTTCCCTTTGTGAGGAAGTTGTAATGCAATGAGGTCTGCCCTCAGTGTTCTCCAGGCTGAACAGACCAAGTGACCACATGAACTCACTTCCCTGTACTGTGGCTCCCTGGATTCCCAGGGACTTCTTGGCAGTGTGCAGGATGAAGGGTCATGGCACGTACATGCCTTCCCCATCCCAAGTCCTGTGAGGCTGATGACAATACTTAGCACCATGGAGAGGAAGAGATCTCCATGGAGTACTGATGCTGTAGGTGTCTTTATGAAGTTAGCTATTTCTGGCTGCACGTGCTAGTGAGGTTGGTGGTGGGATGAAGCTGTTTGCCAGCATCTTCAAGCAGAGGTTTAATAATGGCCACAGCAGTATCTAAAATGTCTGCCTTAAGTAATTGTTTGGAAAAATGTGATTTAGAGAAACAAATACTCTCACATGTTCAAGGAATGAGTGAATCCTTACAGCTGAAAAAAGCTTCTCACGTAGCTTCTGAATACAGAATTACACATCTTGTCTGTGGTATCAGAAGTGTGCTCAGACAGTAGTGGGAAGCAGTGTCACAGGGGGTGTCCTCCATAAAACCTTCCAACTCGTGAGGCAGCCTTTCATCCCAGCCTATGAAAAAGGTTCTGCAAGAAATGCCACACTGCAGATGGGCAGGTCTGCCTAGAACCACATGGGTATGGTAAGACTACAGGGAAGCAATGCACAGTGAAATGCTAAACAAAAACACTGAACATGGGGAAGGTTAGGAAGGGTTTGTTTTGTTCTGAATAGTACCACAGAGCCCAGATATGTGGGGGCAGCACTCTGGCCAGTAAGACCCTGTATCACTCCCTGGAGGTTCAAGGGTAATCCATCCAACTCCTGGGGTAGATCCACGTAAATGAAGGGTGTAGAAAAAGTAAGTCCATTTGAACTGCACATTAGGTAGCACAGGTCTGTAAAGGAGAGCATCCTACAGCCATCTGCCATAATTTGAGCTTTTGAAGCAACTGAATTCCCTAGGAGAGCCATGCTAGTTTATCTGTAAACTTGGTTGGTTCTTTGTGCGTTTCTTTATGCAGTTATTCTGATTGTCAGGCATTCCTTCTACTATCCTTGTTGAGTTGTAAAGCAGGACTGTAGAACACACACATATATATTCTTCTGCAAGTTTTTTGGAGACTGATTTTTTTTTTCTCTTTTGGTATGTTGGAATTGACTATGCAGTATCTTCAAGCATTATTTCTGGGCAGGACACTGGTTTTGTCTTAACACAGTTAATGTTTACACAGAGTGCCAAAAGCATGAACGTTCACCTAGGCTGCTGTATTTATCCTCTTGAGCAGTGGAAAGAAATTTGGAGACTTCATAGAAAATTACTTTTGAAAGGTGATTAAGTAACCATGCAAGTTTCCTTTTCGTTCATATTTTTCGTTGCTGGCTTACACCTGTCATTCATCTTTTATGTGATAGAAAAGAAAATTCTTCCTGTAATAGCACAGAGGGTTTTTTTTTGTCTCACAGATCTTTACTTTATGCTTCACTTAGTTTCATTCAAATCAAGATGCCACCACAAATAAGAACTTGATAAATCTGTGTTCCCTACTTTCCAAGATACCTTGAAAGATGCATAGCAGGTGTTTACAGTTAAACATCTGCATTGTCCTTCATTAAATATTGTTTAATGATTTATATGCGTGTATAGTCCCTTCGATACGTGACAAGATATAAGCATCAGAGGACAAAAAAAACCCTAAAATCCTTTTTACTAATCTAGGCACTCCTAAAGAAAACCTAAATATGATCCTTGGAGAGCTACCTGTACAAAGACAGAAAGAAATCCGTCTCAAATGCAGTGTTGCATTTCTTCCTGGTGTACTCCTTGGGGTCTTTCAGTGTCTTAAATAACTTTCGGAAAAAACAATATTTTCACTTGAAATGTAGCAAGTCCTATAGCCCCGGTCCCTATATGTGCATATGTGGAGTGATTTATGTGACCCGAAGTCCAGCACTTCAGTGTATTCCGCACCGAAATGAGGGCCCAAGTCTACAGTGCCATGAGGCCATCCCTTAAGTCTTCTTGTTGTTCAAGAGCTGTTTAAAATATTCCTTGAGCATGTTTGACATATTTAAACATACGTTTCATCTCATCTGCCTTCAAAGAGCACTTAAGTAACACAATACATATAATCAAACCTTTTTTTCTGCATGATTGATTATCACATGCTTCAAGTGTAAATTTCTTTTAATCTGTATTTTTTTCCTGGTCCAAATTAAGGCTTATATTTGAAAGGCATGGAAATGTATAGTGTTTATATATGGTAGTCGTACTTTGCTGTCACTGTTTCAAGTCACCTTCCAGACAAAAGAAATATTAGCTGCTGAACGATCTGCTGGTTCCATAATTAACACGAGATTGATCACTCTTTCCCCATCCCCTTCATTAATAGGCTGCAGAGCCCAGCCTGCTTATGTCTCTCACACACGTAGAGCCGCAATTTCTGTCCTCCCACCAGATGCTATCCAATTTTCTGTGCAACTGAGTTTAACCCTGTAACACAGGGCAAAAGATAGCAAGAAAAGCAAGAAAGCTTCTCTTTCCTCAACTACCATGGCTTCTCTAAAGAGCAAACGAACTGCTGGCAACCAGTTTGTCTGGCAGACCTGGTCCCCAGATTCTGACTGTCTGGAAAATATAAGAAGGACTACCTTAAAATACTGAAGAAGAAAAACTTTTTCCCAACTCTACCTTCATCAAAACTGAGGTGAAAACCTTTACTGGAGGGATGATGGCTAGAAAATGAAGTACATTAGTGCTGTTAGCTACTGTTGTTAGGGATGGAGAGATCATCTGTATCTTCTTGATAGTTGTCACAGATCAAGCTCTGTGGTTTTTCTTTATAGCTCTTAGAAGAAATGTAATTTCATCTTTTACAAAAATGTTTTATTGGTAAAGTGAAAGTGGAAAATTATGCAAAAATGGTTAGTAATGATTCAATCACAATTCTTATTATTCACACTCATGCCATAATTGATGCTGATAAGAGAGTGGAAGCCTTTTGTTCAGTCCCTCAATGCTTAGAACAATGCAATCATGCATTTTATTTTAAACTTTGTAAATTACCTATTTTCTGAAATTGCAAATGACCCATTTCTAAACATAAGAATTCCATGTTGTAATCCTTTCATTTCATTTCAATGTGAACAATATCATTCATTACCTCCAAGCATGGAACTAAAGATTTTAAATTTTAACAATGAATATGTTCCATGTTTAATACTTGCAAAAATATTCAATTATATATGGTTATTTATTAATTGGAGAACTAATTGAATGTCACTGCTAAGCAGTGTGTCCCTGGAATTTAAATAGAAGTATGAAGAATCCCAAGAGACTACAGCAAGGGAATAGGAGTATGAGAGTAATGAATAATATAATATTAAAATATATAGACTTTAAACTTTAGTCTGAAAAGCAAGAGACTACTGTAATTTACCTTTTGCTGTAACTAAGTAAATTGCTTTCGTTTCAGCACCGGCACAATTTAGGCAGAAAGGGGCCAGTGACCCCTTCCCCTCTCCCACTCCTAGGTTTTCCCCAGAATAATAGGGTTGGAACATTCTGCTGGGAAGTGAGAAATGTAGGTTTAAACTATGTCAAGCTAGAGAAGGAATTAAAGCAGGAATTAATTCCATGTTGTCTGTATTCTGACCCTCCAGCAGTATTTTAGACATGAGCACCTATTGTGTTTTGGTGGTAAAAGGAGGAATTGTGATACCTGAAAAAGTTAGGGTGGATTTGGGGCTCTGAAATCCTAGCTGACACAAGCGCTGCCTTACNAAAAATACAAAAACCAAAAAAAAAAACCACCAAACAAACAAAAAAACCACAAAAAAAAAACCCACCCTAAGCTGCAAAAGGGGAATTTGAGGCACACCCTTCCCTTAGTGTTTTTCTTGGCTAGCTTCAACAGCTCCCAGCTCAACCTTACTGTCTGCTCTGGATTCCTTTCTGAGGCATCCTATTCTCCCACAGGCAGGGACCTCAGGCACCTAACCCAGTCCTGAGAGGCTCGGTGTGGACTCCAGGCATTTGAGATGAGAAGGAATGACCCTCAGCATTACTGGACCCATATCCCTCCATCCATATAATGCCAAACGCATGCTCATCTCTTGCTGCTGCAGGAAACATCCTCAGTCATCCAGTAATAAACTGGTCTCAAGTTGTATGGGGTAGTGTTGTGTTTTAAGAGGAAAAGCAGGCAAGAGAGATGTTATCCCATCCATTAAAAATGGATACAGTGTTTGGTTAGATAGTAACATAGACTCTACAGATGTGTGGAGTGAAAAATTTTAAAAAGTTACAGTAGCAACCGTACATAGGGTGTGATGTATGGATTGCAAACCATGGGCTTTGATTGATGACAAACAATTTTAAAAGAATCCTGTTTCACAAAGAGGTTTCATGGGAGAGAAAAAGAAGGAAGAATAGTAATACATTGATGTATGGTCTTCCTGTGTAGACTTTAACACTGAGCACTGAAAATGCAGTAATTGTATGAAGTGCCTCAGCATCAGGGAAACCAGAAGTTGTAGTAATTGAAATAGCACATGGTTTTACTGCCTGGTTTCATTGTTTTTGTTGCAGCATAAATTATGGGTGGTTATCATTGATTGTTTTTGTGTTATTTACATTATAAAATGTTATCACTTTAATTAAATCCATACATGTATTTAAAACAGTTGTCATCATGTAGTTCATTTATTCTGATACAGAGGTTCCTTATGTTCACGGGGTTTTTTGCTTTAGAAAAGGAAATAACTATACTGCTACAGTTACCAATAAAGCCTTATAAAGCCTTTTCCAAGTAGAAATGTCTTGGTACAAAATAATGCACATGTGAGTAAATTCCTTGCAATTGTCAGGTTTTGACCAGGCCAGACTCCCGGGCTTGCAAATGGTTCCACAAAACTTTTTCAAAATTATTAAGCTCACATCGTAATGTTTTAATACAAGTAATAGAGCAATGGATGCTCTCTGAAGTACAGAAGATTTAGCCAGGTGTTCCAGCACTACTTGTCTCCATACTGCACATGGTCCCATTCTTCCCTCAAGGTCATGATCAGCCAGGCACTGGAGCACAAGCAAGATGAGCCTTTGGGCTACTCCTCCTTTTGCCAGTAGCTGCACTACAATAACCCTCAGTCATTCCCTTCATGTGGGTGTTCAGCTCAAAATGCACCCTTGCGTCTGGCTCTGTACCTGCACTGTTTGGGAAGTGTAATTGTTCTGGCACTGAGTGTTCTAGTTTTTGCGTATACCTCTTTTTATATCCCTGTTATTGCTGAGAAAACCAAACGTATTTGTCTTTTGCAGTTTAACCATGTACTTGAGAACCAAATAAATACACAGTCTGAGTCTCCTTAGATTCCTATCTTCAAGTTATTATTGTGTTCTCTGAGTTTGTGGTTTCATACACTGATAATTAAATGGAAGGATTGCTGACATTATTGGTAATTTACAGCTTCTATGTTTGATCTGTCAACTTACTTTCAAAGATTAAACATGGTCTGTTAGTGGTACAATTACCTCAAACTTTTTAGGCTGCAAATTCAGGAAAGAGGAGCAGCTATTTTCCTTTAAACACCTGTCTTTCCCTCGCAGTCTGATACTGTGAGGTGTTACCTTCTACCCTTGTTAAGGTGGTACTCTGAATTCAGATAGCTGGAGGCATTTTAGAAGGTAATCTTACAGCTATGCTTTCTACCTATTATGAAAAGCAATAATTATCATATTTCTTGTGTTTCAGTCATCTCTCAGGCTGCATAATGTGAATGGGAGCTCCACGGGCAAAATTAAGAAAAGATTTCATTAAGACATCTATTTTTGCAGAGAGCGAAATTGGTGGTGTGGTGTTTTGTTCATACAGACTGGGGCTTCCTTTGAAAATATACAGCATGCATAATTCTTAGCTTTTGAACAAAAAGTTTGTTCATAGCACTAAAAATTTGACAGCCAACGTTGTTGTAAGTACTAAAAGGTGCACCAGAGTCTTACTCACGCTACTTTAATATTTACAGTGGTACCATTAAAAAAATTTAAGACAATATATTTTAAAACATTTTCATTTTTACATTAGGAGAATGAAGTACCGCTCTCAGATATGTTTACAAACATTTATTACCTGAAACAGAACTGTTCTAAAAGCTCTGCTTATCAATAGCCTAAATAGCAGTACTGTTCTTTGTGGAAGGGCTTGGTTAATTTTTTTAGAATTAAAAAAGTTAGCCAGGTAAATTAATTTAATAAAAATGGGAAAAGTGTAGGTAGCATGTTAATTCAACCACGTTCACCTCAGTCCCAGCCTGGTATGCATGAAGCAGAGAGGTGGTGTGGGAAGAGCACAGATCTTGTGGAGGGAGGCAACTCATTCCCTTCCAGTTACTGAATGGCCCATCCGACCGCTCAGCACAAAATGTTATCTGCTCCATTTTGTGGAAGTGGTCATTCATTAAAGTGTTATGCTGGCAGCATCTGTTAGGCCTTTATGCAAAGACTTCGTGCCTTCATTTCTCACTTGAACTAATATATTTTTAAGAACTCTTAAAATAATAAAATTAGTTTAGGGTCAGTACTTAAACCAAGAGTCTCGGCTCACTTAAGAGGCCTGATTTATTATGGAATGGGGAAGGATAGGAATGGAAAACATTGTTCAGACTTATGCTTAATCAGACTGAGTGCTTTTAATTAGCTGGAGAAGATTGTGAACATTTCTATTTAAGTGTTCCTGCTCAGAGAAATACTTTCATCATTAGAAAATGATCAGCTCACTTGGCATAAATGAAGAACTCCTTATTGCTGTCTTTTAACATACTGTGTCTTCTAAAATTGCATATTCAATGTAATAACAAGAAAGATGAAGCATCTGATAACTTCTAGCTTTTTTTTCTCTTACTTTATTTTTTTAAAGCTTGGGTAGTAATTGAAGTATAATTAGAGAACTTTCCTTAGATCTGGATCTATTTAATTGATTTAAGCATGACTACACTGAAGATTCATTTCAGTTGTTGGTGCTTTTAAATCACATAAAGACATTGTTCTTACTCTGTTGTTTTTAAGCTGCTCATAAAAGAGTATTAGAAATGTAATGAAGACAAGGATGAAGTATCAATATGGTATTTGCATCATTAAAAATTAAGGATATTACTGATTTATGTCTTGACATTCAGTGAAATGATACTTTACTTCCTACAACACTTCTATTGCAAAATATTTTATAAATGTGCAAGGAACATGCAGCTAATCTCACTAGGGACCCTTTTTTAAGTTTTCAGCAGAATCAGAGAAGTAAAATTTTTTACTAGGACTAAACATTTATTGTCGAATTTGAATTTTAGGAAAATAAGCCTCTTCAGAATTAAGTGTGAGATTATACAAATGATGTTTGTATTAAAATCAGCACTCAATCAAAGACACAGAGGAGAAAATGTTACAGGTTTCATAACTGTGATAGTGAGGATCACTTGTAGGAATATTTAGGTTGTTATTTCTAGAATGTTTCCCTGGACAAATTATTTTTATGGACCAAAACCACCTTTTTTTTTTTTCCTCGTGAAGTCAGACGTACGATCCTTTGTTAATTTGAGTCAAATAAATCTTTCCTGACATTATTTGGGGACTCAGTATATTGAGTTATCATATATTTTCTGCTAAATAAAAATGCATATTACAAAAGGGACATAAGGCAAGCACACGCTGGTGATGACTGGCTATGGCCAGAGTCTGTCCCATGGTAAATGTCATTTACCTTTGTTTTAGTCCAGGACAAATTGTCTTGAATATCTTTGTATTTCCTATGTGTGTACAAGCAGTATCTGTGGGAAGTAATTCCTTAGCCTTCTTTCTGTGTGAAGATGCTCTCCCCCACCAAAGATAGAAAAGGATCCTCTGGCCAATGGGGATAAGGCTGAGGAAGTGGTTTCATGATGGATTTAAGCCTATTTAAGTCCCTGGGGTCACCGAAAGAGTTTGTCCCTCACTCTTCTTTATCCATCAGCCATTCATTGCAGCCTCTCTCTGTATCAGCACATGGCTTGTCGGTTCAGAGAGCTGCTTTAGCTAAAAAAAAAAAAAAACCCACCTTTTTTTCTGTAGTCAGATTAATTTTCAGTCCAGCCGCGCAGCTGCCCAAGCACTGATGCCAGCACAAACAAGAGAGCTGGAGCACACAGTCATGGACAACAGGGAGGGCAGGACTGCTGCTCTCAGTAGCAGTAAATAAGGTGAAGTTATTCAGGAAACTGCAGCCTGTGTGTGAAACAAAGTCTCAGTATAATTACAGCTTTATTTCTTTCAAATCCTTGTACTTATGGGTAATCCTAAGTGAGCAGAACTAGGTGAAATTTGCCATTCATTCCTTTTTTTTTTTTTCAGTTTAACTCAAAATATTTTTTCCAAAAAAACAGGTTATTTTGCTGGAAATATATATATACTGATACCTTTTTTCTCTTAATTAATTAAAAGGAAGTCTTTGTTTTTGGGGTTTTTTTTTATTATTTGTTCATAGGGAAGGATTTCAGTTACTCATTCTTAACTATTTTGTAATTGACTGTTCTCCCTCTCCTCCCCACCTCATAAAGGAGCTTTATATCTTCATGTTACAACCGGAAATGAGACATAATGAAATTAATTGACTCTTCTGCCCTATTTGATGACCCAGGAGCCTCTGACAGTCAGGAACTGAACCCAGATCTCTCAGGTTTCAATACAGACTGGTATGAATACAGCCAGAGACCCCAAAGCCACAACACGTCCTTTGAAGAGATTACCCCCAGCTTTTTCCAGGAACTGTCACAGAAAGCTTTTGCAGCAAAGTGGCCATGGGTCTTCCCTATTGCTTTAATTACAAATACATGTTCCTCTGTTCAGTGTTGACCCTATAAGTTTGTTAGGCAGTAGAGCTCCTGGGATCAAAACATGTTTCCCCTCCAGTTTCCCTCACTTGGGAGAATTATGGTCTGTATTAGAAAAATCAATTAACAATTTGAGAGGAAAATTCAAATTTAGATGTTACCCACACTGAGGAAAACAAAATTAACTCATTTAATGTCAGATTTTCCATTAATTATATAATTAGCCTCCTGGCACTTGAGAAGAATTTAATATGAATGCACATTTGAAGTCCAGAAAATTGTATGACCTTTTTTTGGGTTAAGTGGGACCTTCTGCCTTTGTCTTTCTTCCGCCTCTCCTGGGTTGCATGTGAGCTGCAAGGTGCAATTTACTAGAGGCAAGGACTATCTGAGAATATTGCAATTACAAGAGATTAAGGGAAAAATGGAGCAACTGGAGAGATGAAGAGAGTCATTCAGGCAGAACTTGTGTCTGTTTATCCTAGTACAAGAAAATAAATAATTACATTCTTTACTGCAATATTTTCTCCTGTTTCTTTCTTTCTCTCTCTTTTTTCTTCCTCTGGTTTCTCTGAGGAGAGAATGGAGTTACAGACCTTTAGCTGAGTAGTGGCTGTGCAGCATATTGTGGGCAAAGAGCCTCTCGTATGGGCAAAATTATTTCTAAGTACGTTTGGATCATGTTGACAATCATTGCGTGTATGTGGCCTGTACAAAGAACTACCTCATGGGGTTGCCCTAAATATCATTAACAGAGATAAAGTAAACTATGTAGCACTGGTACACTTTGTTTCTTTAACTGATTGATGCCTATATTACACAAAATGTAATGTAGATAAGGGCCCCCACATTTACATGAATGGAGCAGATGTACATAGTTGCCCGTGTCATACTGGTTTTAGCTATTCAAACTGAGTGGTGACAACAGAGCTAATGCTGTCCCCTTTAAATCCATGAACTGTAAGACTCAATACTGGAATTTATTTCACTTTTAAAATGTAGGAATAGTTTGACATGTAGCATCAGGGTATTTTGCTTTATATATATGAATTGCTCTGGTCTGTAACGGCCTTTTAAATTTCTTGGACATCACAGAAGATTGTTCTTTTATTTTAAACTGCTATATAGCTGAAGTCTGAGAAAAGATGGGTATTTCTCTGATGTGTTACAAAGCTTCAGCAGAATTCATACCTGACCAGGATCCTTCTGGAAAGGCTCTGCAAGGTGTGCTTCACTTACTGGGCTGGAACAAACTCTAAAAGGGTTTCCTGCGTTGGGTGCTGACAGTTCCTGAGTTCGTCTTTGAAGCTCAAAATAACACAGATGCATTTGGGTTAGTAATTGAGCACTTATTAAAAAGGTTTCTTGAATCATGACCTGAGAGTCTAATTTGGGAAGTGCTGGGCAACCACACCTTGGCCTCAAAGGTATTTATGAGGTCTTCACATAAAAATGTCTAATATAGCTACTCAAAACCCCAGACCTCTTAAATAAGAGATTGGTTTGGTAGTTTGAGCCTGCAGTTGCCTGTCAATGACAGCTCATATATTTGTCAACATTCTTCGGGCATATTTTTGGAAATCTGAAAAATTTCCCTTTTGCTAGTTGCAGCTAATTTGATGGCAGCCAAGAGTTCTGCAGCATAAAAACGCATCTCCTGTCTGACCTTGAGGTGTGTTCCCTTTTTTGGGAGGGAATTTTCCTCACCGGGACTTGCTGTCACCAATGGGGACATAGCAGTGTCATAGAAGTGTTACAGTTCAACTAAATTGGACTCACATAATGGTATTAAGTTTTTTTGCCCATGATTTCTCAAGGAGAATACATCAACATCTTATTTTGCTGTAATGCTGAAACTCATTGAATTACATGATGCTTGAGTCTATTCCTGGAATTTTTTGACACACAGAATTTCTGTATTCAAAATAAATAGGGTATTTATACTGTTGAGCTAAAATACTTAGCAGAAGAGGTTTTAGTCTGAAATCATTTGAAGGTACTCGTGATGTTTTCTGTCTTTTGGCTTATATTAAAATGCTAAAAGCTTGAAATGAGTATTTGTTTTCCAACTGCTTTTTCCTGGTGCGTTCCAGAAGCCCTTCTCCCCTTGCAGCTCCCCTTTCTAAAGGCATGTAAATTTACACAACCTCTTCTTCGTATTGTCCTCTCCTTTATATTGTGACAGCGCCTTCTAGCGAGAGAAATGTTTGAGCTATACCCCCTCTACTGGCAAGTGGTTTTATGCATTCAACTAAACAAAATACAAAACTAGATTTGGAAGCTTATTTTTTGTTAGAATCAGTACAAAGTTCTTGCCAGTCTTGTTAAAGGAGGATTGGGACAAAAAGTAAATGTTTTTCTTCTCTAAGAGCAGAATATGAATCCCAGAATATGTGCCAAATATCATACAGTTAACTGGGAGCCTCTGCTACCAACTTGCCTGTGTTCAGTGGGAATATTATTCAGCCTATTGCTGGCATAATGGGCTTTCTAAGAAGAATTTGCCTGCTTTACTTTTTTACCATCACAGCCATAATTTCATATATATCCGGTAACACAGAGGAAGAACTGAAGAACTTGTGCAGATCCATAGGTTTTCCCCTTTTTCACACCTTTATTTTTCCCCCAAGAATGATGCAAAAAGTCCTGGGTAGAGCTCACTGCTGTAGTAACCCCTGAAACATAACGTCTGAATGAGCCTTCCTCCTCATATGGATAGAATTGGAGTCCACGCTTACGCAGAATGAGGAAATTAGTTGAATTTCAGTCATAGAATGGTACTTGACTAAAGGTTTCTCATATCCAGTGTTTCAGGATTTTTGGGCCTCTTCTTGTTAGACACCCAATAGAGAATATCTGAGCCCACAAATCAGTTTATTTCAGCATGGGAAAAGAATTTTAAGGTCGTTCTAGAACTTGCTGGGGGCAAGGTTCTAAATAATATGAAGGAAATTCAGAGTTTGATGACATGTGACACAACAATTATTAGTAGCATGAAACTGAAAAGATTTAGAGTGTATTTCACTGTCAAGCTCTCAGTTGTTTTCTTTGATGAACTTCATCAGTTTGAAGGTAAAATCCTAGATCTTAGTTAAACATAATTGGTATATATATGACATAATTCCATAAGAGGTTTCAAAGTAGAATATATTTGTAAATCAAGAGGTTTGCAGTGTTCTTTTCACAAAGTTAAGACTATCACACATATATACAAAAATCATGAAACTGCAAAGTCATCATTAATCAGCTTTAACGACTGTGTTTCCTGATTTGATATGGCTTTGTGGATATGTGACAAACTGTATTTCAGATGCAAGATTTTTGTGCTTTAAAGGTCAAATGTTTCAAATATATTGCATTCCTAATCAACATCGCAATTTATTTGCCAGCTGGAAATTTATTTTGACTTTGTATGTTAGAGAAGGAAAATACTTGTGAGCTGGTTTTTGGCACAGTACCATAGTTAGGGAAAAGTAAAGCAAGGAAGAAGAATGAACTGAGTTATTTCTTGCTCCACAAAATTACTAAAGACAAGAAGATTGTATTTGTCAACTCCTCTGTGTATGTGATAAATGATAAACACATTAAGTCAGCAAATACACACTTTCAGCAAATAGGTAATTCTAGCTGCTGATTCCTAGGTCATGCATTTGCTTGTCAGCAAGCAGAAACCATTGAAGAGGTAGTTTGAAATCTTAAATAAAAACCAGGTGCATCTTCTCTGACAGCCTTTTACTTTTGCTTGAAAGGGTAGCTGTCACGGCATGTGCTCGGTGGCCAGGCCTGCTCACTCCAGAGGTTGCAGTAATGTAGTGGAGCCAATTGACAATGCTAATATTTATTTAAAAGGAAAATTCCAGGATACAGAAAACCAAGTTAAAAGGAGTCTGAGGTTAGATGTGCTCTGAAGAGCTAATGCATATGGAAGATACAAAATAGTTGTACTGATTTTAGAAGCAATATTTTGAAGAAGCTCTCTCCATAGCCACGTTTGCTTCAGGATCAGTGTGTGTATGTGACCCAGTCCCACATTATGGGAGGGAGACTCCACAGTTTTAAACTTTAGAATGAAGATTTTAGAAGAGGTTTCTTCAAGATACATATTTTAAAATAAGCTAAGATAATTTAAGTAAATACTGTCTGCAGGCTAGCCCAAGTATATAATCCATACATAGACCTTGCCAGCATTCATACTTAGCTGAGTGAATGAATGTGATACTGTAAAATCTCATTTAGCCTAATGAATAAACTTTTTATTTCCTGTTCATATAGTAAGTTATTCCCGAGCAAGGTAAATGTGAATATGTTCTAACAGATCAAATTCAGTCCCTCCTGTATGTTCAGATGTGTTCTCTCTAGGTGTTTCTAAGCCAATACATCACTGTATTACAACGTTTTGGTGGTGACATCTGCCCACCAAATGATTGGGAAGCTGAGTGAAACTTCCAGGCACTAAACAAGGTGTCATCTCCCCATAATTTTTTAGGTTGACATTGCTGACAATTTTTTAGAAATCCTGCCTTACTGTACCCCAGCACTGCTGTGTCCAGGGCTGAGACCCTCGCAGAGTTCGGTGGAACCATCTTCAGCAGTGTCAGGCAGTCAGACCAGGGTAAGCATGACACCATTGTGACACTCCAGTGGCTCAAAGGAGGCTTTTTCCTCTTGACTTTCAGAAACTCCGTAGCAATCGCCCTAATGGTAGATGTATTTGGTTCTGTGAGAGCCAGGATAAATGGTGCCAAGTATCTGCTGAGCTGAATAGAGCAGTATGCAAGCCATTTCTTGCCAATTTATGAGGTCAGAAAAATCTTTTGCTTTCTACCGATTGACAAAATGTGGGCCCAAGGTGTTTGCTGAGATACAAATAAGCAAGCTGACTGACTACGATCAGATTTGTCTTTTCCTTGTAATGAAACATTTTCATTTTCTAAACTTGAATAATGTTTGGAAATGCAGAGCTTTTACCTGCCTCTTTTAATTCCCTTCCATTCTGTAGCCCCCTCTGAAGAGAGGAAGATTTTTATTCTGTTTTCTCTATGGGGAAAACATCTTTTGCATTGAACCTGGGAGAATTTTTATCTTATTCTGTTTTTCTCTGGTAGTGTGTGTTTCTTTACATTGGATCACATTCTGATGGTGCTGATCTTGGGACAGAGTTTTGTGTAATTATCTTTATTCAGCTATTTAATTTTTATTCCATTGTGAGCTTTTACCATCCACTTCCATGATTTAAAAAAAATATTTCTGTAGCCTTTTGTTTTCCTAATGATCTTCCTCAGCCAAGTTTAATCCTCAGTAAGCCAGTACAGCTCTGAATTGTATCATGACAATGTTTGGCTCATTACTTTAATTTATGAGAGGTTTTTTTACTTATGCATGTGTTAGAAGAGGGGGGCGTTTTTTCATTCTGCTGCAAGCAGCTCTAGTTGGTACTGACAAACTCTTGCAAGAGTATATTTTCTCATAAGAACACACTGGGGAACGTAAAGAAAAGTAGGTGTTTATTCTAGTGCAAATGAAATCATGGAAATGTGTGTGTCCTCAATAGAGTATGATGTATTATGATTGTCCAGTGTATTTTTTAATATGATACAATGTAATAGACTCAAAGAACCACAGAATAGTTTGGGTTGAAAGGGACCTCTAAAGATCATCTGGTCTAAATAGGTGCGTGGGCAGGGCCGTCTTTCATCAGGTGAGGTTGCTCAGTGCCCCATCCAGATGGACCTTGAATACTTCAGAGATAGGGCATCGGCAACTTCTGTGGACAACCTATACCAGGTATTTTCAGCACCCTCTTAAAAAGCATTCTTCCTTATATCCAATCTGTACCTAGCCTCTTTAAAACCATTGCCTGTCAAGGAGCCTGTCAAGGTCTCTATGGATGGCTTCCCTTCCCTCAAAACATGCCAGCTGCACCCCTCAGCTTGGTGCCACCCACAGACCTGCTGAGGGTGCACTCAATGTCACTGTCTGTATCATCATATTGGTCCCAATACAGACCCTCGAGGGACAGGTACTGCCCAATTAAAGGAACAGAGCCTTTTTAAAACAAAAAGAATGAAATTAAATATACTTTCATAGTGCCATCTGTTCTGAGGCAAATATGCTGGGGTTTTTTTTTGGTGGTATTTTACCTTACTTTCTTGCTCTGGTTGCATTCATCTGGTTACAGAAAACAAGTGTGATCCCTGTGATAATGGATGTATTATTCTAAGCTCTATTCTTAAGAGAATGTATTTTGTGCATCGGTTTTCATATTTCTTAATACAGGGACAGAAAATCAAAGAGCGGCAGAATCCTCATGTGAAAGATGTTACAGTAGTCATCAAGGGAAAATCGCCAATTAAAGTATGTTACAAATGGCTCCACTCTAAATAGTGTTTATTCTGCCCATTGACAGAGATTTTGCTTGCCTCTCTTAAAGTAAATAGATTCCTTATGAACAGTGAACCTGAATATGTGCTGAAGTATTCTACTCATTAGAGGTACCACAGTCAGTTTTCTCATTTTCCTCTCCCTGCAGGATGTATTGCAGTGAGGCTGAACCTACTTCTGTAGTCAAAAAGAGTCAATTACAGAGGACAGCCACCAGCACACTAAGGTGTTGTATGAGGAGGCTGGGTCTCTTCACCTCAAGCTCTAAAACCTGTTTCCCACTGCCGTGTGGTACAGCAGGTACAGATGTTCAACACAAGACATCCTGGTTTTGAACTCCTGCTGAACAGATGAAAACCTGATTATGTTTCTCTGAGCTGATAACAAGTCCTGTATTTTGTGCCTGCTGTGGGTACTTATCCCATGCTCTATAACCACAAAGAGCAAAAATACCCCCTGAAAATCCAGAACCAAACTCTTGAGGTCCTTCCGAAATACGCCATCATTGGGTAATTGAGAACTAAATAAGCCTTCTTTATTAATGCCTTCTGGTAATATACTGGCTGAAAAATAATGCTATAAAAGAAATTTATTGCAATTCCTAGAATATAGCTCTTCACTTAGCTGTCAAAAACAGTAAACCACTTCTTGGAAGCATGGGTACTGAGCAACTTATGTCCTTAAGTAGCTTCATGTGCACAAAATACTGTTGTTCACCTCCATGTGTATTTTTAGTGCTAGGTCCTAACTTCTGGTAATGACCTGAAGATAATTAATGACTCCTCTTTATAGTAGTGTGAATATTTTCATTGGCATTACCCCATAGAAACATATTATTAAGTTTTAACTAATGTAGAGCAGAGTGCCAGCTGTGCTTTGTGTGACTACAGAGAAATAGCTTCATAAAACTATTCCTTCACCCCTCAAGTTGTCTTTTTCTTTGTGTGGGAAGCCCACAGCAAAGGACTAGGCGTTGCTCCAAACCTTTCTCTTTTTTCTTCCATGTGCCTGTATAAGAAACGTTATTGAATGAACGAAGAATGTCTTAAGCATGGGTTCTTAAAGGATATGAAAATATATTTGACAAGGGACCGGCTGCCTGCCCCCACTCCTCAGTCAGGAGTTTCTGGTTCTGGGTCGGTCTCTGGTGAGGAGGATTGCTGTGAAGTATTTTAATGAAGCAAACTACTGTCTTTAAAATGCCAGAAAAACAATTGTGGATGTATATTTGAATATGCATTTTTTGGATGTTGATTTTTGGGCATCTGTGGTGGCTGGCATAACACGACCTCCCCTGAAAAAAATAATTTCCAATGTACATGTAAATACATTTTCTGAGATTTGGAAGTAATGATAAACCACAGAGCAAGAATATTGGTGTGAGTTTCACTGCAGGTCCCAAACACGGAGCAAAAGGTACAGAGCCACTTCTGCTCATTATGTGATTACAGGGGTAATAAGTTAGTGCCAGCTGAAGCCCCAAACCACTTGGATTATATTTGATTCATTAGTCGTGTATTAAACTGAGAAATGTATTCTGGTATTGAAATGTACTCTAGGTAGCTATTACAAGTATGCCAAGGCCATATGTGATGAATAACTATAATGTTTTATAGCTGACAAATGAAAAATACTTGAGGCGATTATAGGAAAACAGAGATGAAGAGGGATGAAAAAAAGGACGTGATTTTTTTTTGAAATATGTCAATGCAAAATTTTTAAGTAACATTGTAGGGGAATCTTAATTTGCATAAGTTGAAAAACATAAACTTGAATTGTATTTGAGGCATTTGCCACATTAAATATCTCCTGTCATTTTTTTTAAATATATGGAAGTTCAGACATAACATTATTCATACAATAAGGTGTAAGGACATTTTAGATAAGCTCTCCAAAGCTAGCAAAGTGAAAAAAAAAAAGTTGATGTTTGCAGATTTTCCTCAATCTGTGAAGTAAAATGTAAAATTTGGTTATGAACTCAAAGTAAGGAATGAAATAAGACAGCAGTCTCAACACAAGAGCAGTGGCTGTTGCAAATACTGCTTCATTTGCAAAAAATAAAATTATTTTTAAATCACTTTTACTCCCCACTGTTTATGCTAGTTTTTTTACCACAAAAACATGTAGATAATGGCAGAGAGATTTTGAAGAACATGCTGTGTGTAATTTCTATTTTTAAATATTATTATTCTGTATTTAAACACAGTATTTACAGTCACACTTGTGGAGGCAGCTGACTGCTCACATTTGGGAACACCTCTTACTTACACAGTCGTAGTTTGGGGGAAGATAAATATACTTTACCTGTCAATTTGACAGGACCTCAGTTTCCTGATTTTCAACAGAAAGGGTATTTCTTTGCTTTAGATTTTTTCAGAAGGAGTGAGTGAGGGGCTGGGGAGGGTTTCTGTAAGGTGATGTGATTCTTAGACCATTTTGTCTATTTGTGTAGTTTCTGCTCCAGTAGCACAGCAAGCTGGAACATGGAATTGGCATGCTCTTAGAAGTTCAAAAAAAGAAGGATAAAAAAAACTCACTGCAATAAAGAACAGAAAGTTAATCTTAAAAACAGACTGATTATCTTCCCTTCAGTTTATTAATTCATTTCTCCTGTCTAGTGCTCCTCTGTTTGACTTTTTACCTCTGCAGAGAAAGTATTCATGTAAAAGGGTTTCATTTTTTTATATTGTATTAAAATTTGAGTTCTGAACCCAACAATAATCCCTATCAATGATAAAATTACTTGAAAGTAAGTGTAAAAATGCAAATGAAAATAGAAATATTCTTTAAATAGGGAGTATTAGTTTTTGAAGAAATGCACACCAAAAATGTAATGCATCTAGATTTCTCAAACAAGTTAATAGACTTCCCAAGTTAATGAGTTCTCTTATTTCGCACAGGAACAGACATTTCAGTTCTCAATGTCAGAGAATTGTATTTGAATCATTCTCCACAAACACAGATTCCCTCTAAAGTGATGGGAATGGAAGTCAACCAACAAGTGTGGTTCATATTTTCATGTGATTCTGAAATATTACTGCAACAAAAAAAAAAACCTTGATCAAAGCTTGGTGGTTTCAGGGGCCAAACCACTATACCCTGCTTTTGATTTTGACGGTTTGGGGTGGGGTTTTTTTGATCATCTGAGGTTACAGTTTTAGAATATTTTTCCTAACATGATAAACTGAAAACAATTTAAAGTAGGTCAACATAAATTTGAATGTACAATTCAAATACACACAAGACTTTTTTTTTCCACAAGACTTGTTAAAAATAGGTGACTTTAAAATTGCAGACACAACATCATGCACATTTTATGTTCTTATAAGTGGTTCATAAATGCTCTCTTTTGTGCACTGTATTGAAGTCAGTGGGAGTTTTATCCTTGCCATCACTGAAACCCAGATCTACTCTTGAGCACACAGAGCTGAGCCTTCATTTCCCAGGAAAGTTGTGTGTCAATCACAGCTTCTCTATTTTAGGGTTGGATACTCCTAGTTTGGCAAATTAACGTGTAAATCAATTCAGTATCATTAGGAAAGGTGGAGTAATGTAAGGGGAAGAGTGCTCATGTATTAAACACTGCTGAGTTGACTTCTTCGTTGTGTATATCATGTTCTAAGGTTATTCAAGATCAGTTGTGGACCCTGTGGTATCTTCTACACAAGAATGTGTCTTGGAATGAGTTAAAATCTACTGGAAAATTCTGTATTCTGACATTTTCCCAGTCACATTTACCACATTTCACAGGCATGTATGTTTGTGTACCCGAGTGCCTTTGGGTGGGTGAGGGGGTTGCTTTCCAGAGCACAGCTCCAGTCCTCCATATGCTGTACATTTAATTTTAAATACAGCATTTATGTATTTCAAGGGAACTGCACTAACTTGATAGTGTTGCCTGGGGGAGAAAGAAATGCTTTCATGCAAAGATGGTCACGGGCAGTGAAGTGATAGCTGAAAGTAGCTGGCCTTATTAAGCAAAGTTCCTGGAGGTGTTTACATGTCTGCGTAGCTGTAAAATAGTCTTTCTTCAGTTCTGTGTTTTTTTCCCTTTCTCCCAGATCTGTGTTTCAAGTTAATATATATATTGTTATATATGAGCTTCTGTTTAGAAAAAGATTAGGAATAAAGACTAAATCCCATCTGCATTACGTATGTGGGTAGCTTGGTTGCTTTCAGTGTCTACTTAAACAAGTAAAATAAAAACAGATTTAATTCAAAATCCTTTTACTAACCAGCAGGGAAGAATACTCATTGACCATAATAATAGCAACTTAGCAGAGTACTAGATGTCATCTATAAATGATAGAGATTTTTTAGTCATTAAGTCACATTAGGCAGTACTAAGTTTTGCCCTCAGCGTAAGTAGTCTGTTGCAATTGCATCTGTCTTTTCACTATGCAGAGAACATGAAAGGAAGATTGTGTTTTACCCTATTATCTAAGAAATTGCAAAGCTATGAAAAACAGATTACTATTAATAAACAAAATTTTCTTCAGAAGGCTATGTGTACAGTTGTGAGGAAACAGCTGCTCTCCCTTCCAGAATGTACAATTGGCAAGTACATTAATTTTAAAAAATATTATTTTGAAGGCATCAAAAACAGTAGAAGCACAGAAACTGTGACAAGAATACATATGCACATTGTTGTGATTCAGTATGAACTGACAGAGCAACACTTTTTCCTTTTAATACATAAAGTGGCAAATTTTAAGTCTTTCTCAGTCTTTCTCAGGCAGCTGGGTTTCTGCTAAATTATCACAAGCAGTACAGGTGAACCACTGGTGACATTGATCATATCCAAGTTATTTAATATGGCTTGAATTTTCTCCACCATACCTCTCCTTTACATTAGAAAATAGAAACCAGGGCATTTTTCTCTTAAAGCTCTTACACCAAGTATGGTGTTTGTGAAGAGTACCTGACCAGTCATTACAGCAATTAGTAGAGATACACCCCTAATTAACGGGTGAATAACCAGTAAAGACAGGCAGCTGTCTGGCATGTGTTCCCATGGCATTCTCAGGGCCTCCACCAAGACTTGACAAATGCAGCCAGAATATTTCCCCCTCCATCCATTGCCAGCAAGGCTGGAATCAGCCGCGATAATCTTCGGACTTGGGATGTTTGTCCACGTAGATGGATTTTAGAAAACCCTCTTCATTAGATGCAGACCAGCAAAGAGTCTCCAAGTACAAACAACTTCACAGGAGCCATCTAGGCTAGGACTGGGCCAGAGGCCACAGGATGAACACTTCTGTAGCTCGTAGCCATTTGCTCCAGCTGTTTTCTTTGAATACACAAGATTTAAGCCAGAGTGATTAGGATAATAAAGATAAGCAGTAGCACATGATAAAGATAAGTAATACAGCTCTAGTGTTCATGGTTAAGCCACATGTTAGTATTGCATTGTGGATTTCTGCATGACTAGTGTAGTGTTCTGGGGTTCTCTTGGTGGTGGTATCTCTGACTCAAAGACCAGATGTTTGTCACTTAGTGCAGACAACTAGTAATATTACGAGTAAATAAACAATTATGAGAGCAGGTATCACCAGTAGCTGAGCCAAGGAGATGAGCTGGAACTGAAAATGAGAAAGAAAACAACACAAATGTAATTTTCATCTTGCAAAAAACATCTGTGTGAGTAAGGATTCCAAGCTGTTGTTGCCAAGGAAATTATAATGGCAGTTTCAACTGTTGTTGGTATTTTATCTTGATGTAGGGGCCATACGCAGTGGTTATAAAAAAACCCGCCTTAAAAATGTGATGTTTAATTCTTGTATGACAGAGTCTTTGATTATGACTTACAGATTAGAATGCTGGTTCCCTCTTACTAATTAGAAATGTTGATTCTTCTTTAGATAAGGTGTAGATCATTTCTCATGTAGATCATGTGTGGGGCCCGAAAGTAGTGAAAGTGTCACCTGAAATCTTGAGAGGAATTTTACAGAGCTCTGGGTTCCTCAATTCCAGCTCTAAGGTGAAGACTGCTTTCTCCAGCAAGTACCTGCACCTGGATGTTTGCCTACCCATCCTGAGAACAGAGCAGAGGGACCTCTCCTTCCAGCTATACCTTTTTGTTGTGACCTTTATATGGCAAACAAGCATCCTTTTCTTAAACTGATTTTGCCATCACTCTTCCCAGAACCACTTTGTATTTTTCAATCCTGCTTTTAAATACAGGCAGGGATGAAAGTCATTTGTAGGAATGGCTTTCTAATCAGAAGTTCTGATCCATGGGGCACAATGGAGGTGTGTGTACTGAGGAGAGTGTAGCCTCAGTTGTCCCAGGTGAGCTCCCCTTTGCTGAAAAATGCATTGGAACAATCTTATGGTGAAGTCTGTGGTATAACCATTTTTGGAACTATTGTAGCAATGCTTTGTAACTCTAGGTCTGATTTTGAGATAATTCCAGCCACTTCAGAACAGAAGACTTCCTACATAAGCCCCTTCCTAACCTTAGCCCTAAAGGGGGAAAAGTTGTGAAAACGTGTCCACTTGCCAGTAATTTCCAAGTGTGTTTTCTTCTGTTTACCAGATATCTGGAGAAATAAGACAGCCTCCCAACTAAATTGACTAAATAAAAGGAATCTGCTTTTGAAGTATATGGATTTCAGAATCAAATTTCCTTTTTCTGTGCCTGTTGGCTTTATAGGCTTGTTTACTCAGGAGGAAATTACTTGTTTTATAATGTGTTTAACATCATGTTAGTTAATCTGTGCCGTAATAAAGAGTTGTTTCCTTGTGTAAGCAAGCATTTCACATGTAAGCATGTGTGAGCCTCCCACTGAAATGGGGCGGGGAGGAGGGGGGGTGGTCTGTATCTAAGCCTATTCCACTGTTTACAAAATGGGCACGAGCAGACTTGTTGGTTACACAGCTGTATTCTATGCTTGAGATAAACTGTAAATAGTTCTTTAAATTTGCTTCTCATTGTTTCCCCTCACGAATATTTTGGAACAGTTTTACAAGCAGCTTATGTGTAAAAACGAAAGTCTCTGTAAAATATCACAAAAGGAAATTTCAGAATCTGGCCCTTCAGAATAAAAAGTTGCAAAATTATCTTGTCACATAAGGTTGCAAAATTTCTAGGCTGTTATTTAGACAACTGCCTAAGGACTCTTAAACATTACAGTCTTGAACAAATCAAACTTCTTTAGAGGCCCATTGGCTGTATCATTTACGGGTTGGGGAAAGATTCAATGACTAATGGACCAGCTAGAACACCAGCTTTCTGAGGAACAGAGAATATGCAGACACTGAACAATACTCCTGCCTTGCTTGTAGCATTCATAATAATCAGAAAGTGTGGGTGTGTATATATAATAGAAATAATCCTGTCTAAATCATTCTCAGTTACTGAAATGTCTCACTACTGCAGAATATTTTACACTAACATTTTTAAAAGTACAGTAGTGTAAAGATCTTTTTTGGATACAACTTAAAAAAATTTCTGACATTAAATCAGCAGTCCATTATCTCAAAGTGAAGGATGTGTTAGTTAAAGTTCAGTTGATCCATTCATCACTGATACATCATGTGCGGCCTTTTTTGTCATTTTTCATCATTTCTGATAAAAAGTGAGAATTTGCCATCTTTTTTTTATTAGTGATCAAATCAACATATCAAATGGATTTCAAATCTAAATCCTTCAGTGTGTTCCACCCATTCATGAGAAGTCTTTCTAGTATGTTTGACCTGGTCTGCTTTAGTCCTGTCTACCTCTCTCTCCTGCATTGCCTCTAAGGTTTCCACAGAAACTAAAAAGTCAAGGCTGTTTTACAGAATGCTTTCTTCCCTACTACACCTCTTAAATCTTCGAGCTGCTCTGAGGTTTTTGTGTTATCTGTCTGCACTTAGTCACCTCATCCTTTTAAATTAGATTTAAAATTCAAAAATACAGTGCCTGGTGGTGCAACCCCACTGTTGTATGTCACAGATTCTGATTAACTTAGAGAAGAGATAATGGTAAATTACAACTGTTGTCAGCAAAGGGAAATGTTGTGAAATTTAAAAGTAGTTATATTTTGAAAAATAAATTACAATCCTGGGAAAGAAAACAAACTCAAGGAAAAGCAAATTAGGAGTAACATGGAAATAACATCACTTGGCAACTTGCAAGGTTGGAGGTCATGTTAGAAGGTCCCAGGACAACCTATTCATTCTTCTGCAGTGTTTTTCATTCCTAGTTACTTGTGGTTTTCTCTTTTACTAAAATAGGGCTACAAATCATGCTTGATATAATTTCCCATAGAGACAAATCAGGCTGAAAAATATTTTATCTTTTTTAAAATATACAGTCAATTTCTGCTAGTTTATAAGAGCCAGAACTTCAGATACTGGTATTACTTTAGAAGAAAATGAAACAAAAGATGTGGCAAAAGGGAATTGAGCCCATGGGTGTGTAATAGGAGGCAAATGATTGTTTCCTACTCTGAGCAAGGCAGGCCTTCTGTGAAGGGTTTTATGTAATTTTCTTCAGCTGAACAAAGCCGAGAATACTTAACAAAATTGCCATTTTTAAAATCTCATTGTGAATACTCAGCATGCTGTGATCATACACTGTGTAATGGTGTTTGCAGTGAATAAATTGCTGTAGATAGTATAATATAAATAACTATTTTGTGCATTAAGAAGCAGTTCTGTTCATGATGGTTTCTATCTCAGGAATGCTCTGAGGATAGGGCTTTGGAGAATAAAAGCATCAAAGTATTCTTTGAATAATACCAGTCTGCTAAAGCACTAGGATACTTCTAATAATTTTTAGCAATATTATTTAGAAGCAAATAACAAAATCAACTAAGTGATACTTACTTTGGTATTAATCTATTTGATATTAATACTGTGGCCCAAAGTTAGTGATTTTAAAGACAACACAGCTTTACAGCTTCAGCTAATAATTTTTAATGGCTCCCGTGATAGGAGGGCAGATTAAATTTCTCACAAGAAAAAAGGGTTTGCTTCATACAGACTTGGAGCACACTGACTGGTGTGCTGCAGGTTTGTTGCAAGAAAGAAAGAGGCAGGAGGCCCTAAAATTAGACTGTGTCTCACTGTGGATAAATAAACCTCTAGAAATACCGTGCTAAAACTGCAGAAGACTGACAATTAAAAAATATTGTACCATTCTGAATGTCAATGGTCCCAATAAGCATAAGAAGCAATATCAAGCAGTACCCTGTAATACATTATTGCTCCTTTTGCAGCTCACTGGAATCAGTTTTCCTATATGTTCTTCCAGTCAGGTGTACCACAAACATACTGATTCCAAAGTGTACATGAAAACAGTAACTGGCTTCAATAGAAAGCGCATAATAACAGCAGGATATAACCACTTGGAAAGAATTGCAGCCTGACTTAGAAAAATTTCTTAATATCCCCCTTCCTTTGCTGCTTGCCTAAAAGTACTTTAAAAAAAAAAAATGTTCCTTAATGAAAGATGGTCTCAGTCAGAAAACTGAAAGAACTGGAAGAAAGTCTGATTCAAAATTTTCAGCTGAATTCTCTCACTGCAATGGAAACTAAGTGGTGTAAGTGATGTGTCTCTCTCTGTCAAAGCCTTTCTGAGTGACAAGTAGCCCAATCACTTTGACCTCTGTTTCCATTATAAATAATTAAGTCTAATGAAAGATACCTACTAAAAATCATACTTATATCATCTAATAATATTGATAGTCCAACATATGTAAGACATAAATTCCCATTTATTTTATAGGGTGACCAAAAATACTGGATCTAGCATAGACCCAAATTCAAATGTTAGGTCATAGTAAGGCAAGATTTTTCACTAACTGTTGAGTCTGTTTAAACTAAAATGAAGAACTCTTTTTTTTTAAATGTAGATATATATTGTAATTTACTTAGGGTAAAGAGTTGATTTATGAGAGTACCTAGAGTAGATCTCGGGCCTCAAATTTAATGCTGAAAAATTTCTGGGTTTGGTCTAGATTATAACTAGTAAGAGCAATGAGCATCTTCCAGCATGTTAATAATGGCACTTCTTTGCACCATCTAGATGAAGGAATCAAGATGATGATGATGATAATTTTCATAAATTATAAATTTGTTTTATAAATTCCTTTTCAATTAGTTGATTAATTGAAAAGGAAAATTTTGGAGATTTTCAGCAGATTTTCAGGGGAAGAAAAAGACAATAAAAATATTATGCATTCTAAAAGTGGGGGCTTTATTTCTTAAGCAAAATTTAAGTCATCAGTATTATAGCCTAAGTAAGCACTTATCTCTAATTCTGAAAGGGTTTATTTCTTTAATTGTTCTTTGATTTTACTGCCTGGAGACCAGCCTGCTAATTTTATTCATAGCAGAGGTATTATTAACCACACAACAGCGCCCACTGCCACAGGCAGTCTCAGTGCTTGCTGCTATCTCTTTGTTTTTGTTTTGTAGAAGTGTATTCTTTTGGCTGCTGTGGTAACTGTTCATTACATACATTCACCGAAGTACCTCCTGGTATCACTGTAGCATCTGGGTGGGCAGCTGTGACTCCTTGTCCCTTCCCCGAGCCAGTGTTCCTGCAGCTCCCACTCTGCTTGCTCTACGTTTTCCAGGGAAGGAGGGAAACAAAATTACGGTACTGTAATAAACCACTCCTGTGCCATTTTTCACCCCCTCCTCACCTCTGGAAAAAAGGTGAAAAAATAGCAGGATGTGTTGATAGCTTTTGATGTGGAATAAAGAAGCGAGGTGTTAGGAGGAGTGGGATCTGCACGTACCTGAAGTGAGGAGGGATCCACCAGGATGAAGGAGCAATGAATTGTCACCATACAGAGAGAGGGTCGGGGAGAAACCACCCTCAGGCAGAAACTAGAAAATACATGCACTACAAAGATTAATAGCCAGTAACAAGGGAGTCATAGAGCTCGAGAGGTGGTGGATCAGGTGGGCTGCCAGGTTGCAGAGGACAGAGTATTGAGACAAGAGCAGAAGAAATTCAGCAGACACTGTAGCAGATACAGTACAGTACAGTACTGCTGGCGCCATCTGTATCCTGGCACTGTCCGTATCCATTCCAAAGTTACAGAAACATGACGGTGGCTTATAGGACTGTGATGCCACTGCTTCTCAATGGCACTTTTTGTGTTTTGTTGGGTGGGTTGTGCAGGTGGGTTTGAATCACCTGGTGATGTATCAGCATAGCTGCTGCTGATCTGCTGCTTCCCAGATTGAGACTATCCAGCAACCACTTCCCCAGCACAGCCCCACTGCTCATCTCATGGTTGTCCCCAAGCAAAGGGTCAACCCTGAGGTGTGGTGCAGACCAAAGCAACATTTTTCTTAGAACTAGTTCCATTATTGGCACCATGTTCAGAACAGAGAGCAGAGGGTATGCTGAGTTTATTAAAGCTTCATTAAAGCTTCGCATTTGCTTCTCAAGAGATGTATCTCATTGAAAGCTGAATCTGCAGTCTTCTGGTTTGCCACGTCCATATTCTCGCCTCACCAGCTGTGCTCTTAAATTATTTTGCCAATCTTCCAATACTTTTGTATCCACTTTGCCCTCTAGGCAACTGGCTTCCCAGAAGCATTAGCAGAAAGCAGCTAGAGGCAGGATCTGCTCCTGCATATCTGCTGGATGTGCAAGAAATGGGATTGCAAGAAACTGTTGTAATGCTTAGAAATGGAGATCATTCTGTAATGAGCTTCTCTCCTCAGTGGGAAAAATGCTAAACATTGAAGCCAAGGCTCTGCACAATAAAAGACAAGGAAGAGAAAGAGCCTTGCATGTGTCCTTCGTTTCCCTACTGTCCTAAGTTACCAAACACAGTTAAAAGGGACTGCATCCTCCACAGACGGCACCCTGGTTCTGATGTGTATTTCTGTGTTCCAGGGCAATTCAGATTACATAGTGCAATAATAGGAGCGAATTGCCATAGACAGTGCCATGAAAAGTGAGTTCATAAGCGTTAGTATGATATTGTGGTTCTACTTTATTCTTCCCTGTTATAAAAACTCACACACTCTGCAAGAATCTTTCTACTTCTTTCTGAGTCCTGAGGAATAGGAAGGCCTCCAACCAATGTGCTTCCCTATTTTATTTGGCCTGATCAGTTCCCTGCCATGCCCTGTTCATGTTTTCATCTAGAAAACCCTTGAAGTTAAAATCCTACATATTTTGTGCTACAGGCTTGCCTTTCCCTTGTGTTAAAGAGTATCCACTTAATAGATATTCTTTAATGGACGGCAGCAGGATTCAGAGCCCAAGAACAGAAGGGAAGACACTGAAATAGTCCTCATTTTCCACCTTACCAGAAACACACTACAAGTTTATGCTACCTCCAGTCGTAGACACTGGGAAAGCATGTGACCCCCTTATCAAGAAACATAAGGTCAATTAAAGATGATAACATTATTTTGATTAATCTGTTTTGTATGACTACTTGATAACCAAGGTAGACATTCTTATTTTTTCACCTTCTATATTTTCACTTTTTTAAATTATTCGCTGGAAATTAAGTACATTTGTATACGAGCAACAGCTAAAAATCGGCTGTACTTTAATAACTTCTCCAGATAGGTTTTTGTCTGGTATATCTCATGGGTACTGTTGTTTTCATACAACCCTTCTAATACATTATTTTGCATTTAATATTTTAGGATATTTTAAATGCAGGTAAGGCTTGGTGTAATGCATTGCACTGGACACGCAATTTTTAGCAGGACTACTTTCAAGTGGCTGCCTGCCTGAAACATATTGAGGGAATAGAAAATACTCCGTGTGGTAAGCATATTTAAAACAAAGTTAACTCAGTTCTAGTAGCATTTAAATTGCTAGTAGCATTGTAATTGCTAATAACTGTAACTGATGTCCATACATTTCACCTGCAAGTATCTATGGGAAGCTGTGGCAGAACTGAAATATAGGAGAGGCTAAGGAGAGTGAAATTGAAAGAAAACCATTTTACATGTTTTCACTCCTTTGTCCTGAGTTTCATACACTCATATGGATGTCATTTTGGAAGAAACTGGCTCCATGTCCACCTATTCCAGCTCTTCCACTGAGCAAACCTCCACAGAGGTGAAATATGGTATTCTGTGGAGGGTCTCATGAGTGTAGGGGAATAATAGCAGCAGACAGCTGGCTCTTGGCAAGCCATTAATAACTTTAAGTCACCAGGGGCTCAGCTGCACCTCCTTGGTCCTGTGTTACATACTCCACCTGGGAGGTAACACTGGAAATGTAGGGAACACCAGTTCCAGAGCCACTCTACAGCCTCTCTGCTGATTCCTTGATTGCCCCCACCCTGCAGAGTCACTGCGTTGTCAGCATCTGGGCTCACACTAGGAGGCTGCACTGCTGGTCTGACAGCAGGCCTGTCCTCCGAACCACCTTACAGTTCATCCACTTCCACCTGTAGCTGCCCAGCCACCATTTTCTCTCCCTTGGAGCTGACTGCTGTAGCCGTAGGTTCGTCGCAGGCAGCAAGTCTGTGCTCTGGCCCTGGGTCAGCTGAGTTCAGGACAGATTTAGTCTGCCTTTTGCTGAGAGGGTGCACATCTGAATCTGTCCTTCTAAAGATTACGGAACTTCAGGCACTGAGCTGTTTGGTGCACTTCCTTTGAGATATGTGGTTTGGTTGCCAGTAACTTTAATAGAGCTGGAATATAAATCATACTGAATGTAAAACATTTGGGCTTCAGCGTGTCGGGCAGATATCCATGTAGAGAGAAGGGTAATTAAATCCCCTTGCATTTTAAACCTTACAGAATAAGGCTCTGGCTGAGGTCTTACACATGTGGGAATTTTCTCCGGTGAAGCCTGTTCAGGTTGCTAGTAATGTGAATAAATAAAAGGCTTAACAATCAAGAAAGAAGGAAAACAAAGATAATACACCTGCCAAACTTTTTGTATTATTAATGCACAAATGAAAAACTGTTGTGCTTGTATATGCTGTTGCCCTTAACACCAGCTGTTGCCTGTGCACATGGGCTGGTATTTCACGTGGCTGAACAGCCCTGCTGCCAGCAAGCACTCAAACAGGCAGCGTCAATAACAGCAGTCTTCCTACACTCCATACAATTTAAGCTATTCTTCAAATTAATAATAATACTTAATAAAGCTTCATCTCTTATTTGCAAAGAAAACCTTCAATTAATGGTAATCAGCATCCTCAGAATGTGATCCGGCTGGGCTTGTAGCTGGACGTGCCGAAACAGTTCAACTGGCAGATGGAGCATTTTCCGACTATTCTAATTAATGACTGCTCATTTCAAATGTTAATGCAATTAAATAAAGAGGCAAAACAAATAAAAATAATATACAGTATGAAAATGCCACTATCAGAGAGAGTTCTGATTAAAAAAGTGAGCCTCACTCAAATACAGAAAGGGCCCAACCATCCCCTCCTGGCTAAATAAGTTCTGAAAGGGCTAGGGCTAGCTTTTGTTACTTATTTCCAGGCACTTCTTTGGGAATGACATTTATATCACTTCCATTTTAACCTGCTGGCATCGACTGAGGAATTAATTCTTTAAGTGTTAGAACATTTTCCTGCAGAAAATGAGAAGGGATTCCTTTCACATAGTATGGGCTTTTTTTTGGTGTAAGATTTAGACTTCCCTTGCTTCTTATCTTTTCTATTTGAAATAATTGCCTGCATTTTTTTTAGGAGTTTTATTTTTTGTGAACATTGTATACCATACCACTGATGTAGGACTGCATTTGTTTGGGCTTATAAAGAGTTCAATTAGCTCCTTAATGCCTAGTTCAGTCACAATTAAACCTTCCCTGTTGACTCAAGATTGGTCTTTCTAAAAGCAGTGGAGGTGGTTTTAATTATTCATTCTCTGGTTTGTTTCTTACAGCAGTCTCAGCTGTGCTTTATTATTCAAAGGTTAATGCAAACTGAGAACTGGGTAAATTAAATTTGTTTGGCAGCTAGCAACCTGATGTATTATCGACACTGTGAAATATGGATGGCAACACTTCTGCTATTGTGCCACTTAAAAAGCCAGGTTTTATCTTTAAAACAGTTGCTAGTTTTGTTACTATGGCTGATAGAAAATGAATGTTCCATAATGTTATAGTCTCTGTAACCCATTATTGTTGAGAAAGCAAGGTAGTTTAGAAAGCCAAGAAGCATTAACAGCTATTATAGAAAATGGATGTAGGTACCATGACTAATGAAGAGCTCTGCACAGGACTAAGTCATGCAGCTGTATTCAGGGAATCATGCAGTCAGAAGTTTTAATGAAGGGAGCCCAAGGAACTGCAGGTGAAAGCGGGTTTTATTAACTTCCAGTGAACAAAACGAATAGTTGAGCAGTGAACATGACATGATGTTGTATAATAATTGTATGCCTTGGGTACATTGTGAGGCATGGAGCATAGCCAAGAGCTCTCAGCTGTTTTACACACAGAGTGATTCCACAAACCCCTGTATGCAGCAGAAACCTTCACTGCAAACATAAGAAGAATCGTTTCACAAGAAATGCCTTAAGACAATACCACATCACTTTTTTCAGATGTCTACCAGCACTGCCTTCCTCTAAAAAATATTAATCGGATATATGGAAGTCACCATTCCAATTGATCATAATTAAAATTCAGGTCCTATATCAGTGACTGTAATCAGCAGGCTGTGAATAGAAAAGAGGAGGCCTATGCTTGAAGAGGCCATCCTGAGTAAAATACATATTTGTATGGACAGGCATTATGTTGTATGAGAGGACGCTGTGTGGGCTTTCAGAAGAGTCATGCCCAAGAACTTTTATTAGTTATTATTTTATTTCATCTTTTTCAGGATTCACCATACAGGGGAGAGATTTTTCTTGTTTCATACAGGATTATGTTTTGTACATTTTAACTATTATTTCAGTACTGTGTTTTTTAACCAAGGACTTTGAATTAACATAATCCAACACTTCCTGTTGGATTTAACATAATTAACATAACCTGCTTCCTGTTGATAATATTTTTAAGATAGGACAATGATTGCAGAGCAAAGCAGCCTTCTGTGGTAGTGACTGGAGACCTTAGGTTAGGAACAAGTGCAGCTGCAAGGTTGGTTGTACCTATCTCAGTCTTTAGTACAGTCGGTGCTGTGTAATGTGTGTAATTACGCTGCTACTGACTGAGGAGGTAGGTGGATGAGGAGGTAGGTGAAAATAGGATGGCTCGTGAAGCAAGACAGTGACAAGGCATCTCAGCAAAGTCTCTGTATCCTTGCAGTGTAAATACTTAACATCTGCCCACTGAAATATTTGAGATAAGACAGTTGGGAATTTTTCCGTGGTTATTTGAATAATTTATGATGTGATTTTAATACTTCTTCCTGGCTGAATGTATCACTTCTCTTACAGAGCTTAGGACATCAGATATGTGCTGTATTGGGGACTCACTTAATGAATGTGATACACCATTTTAGTTTCTGGTATAACAGCAAAACCAGCGGTACTACTGGTAGAGTATAACTGCTGTAGTATATCCGTGATTGTATGTGGTTATTATGTTATATTTTTGTTTTCTATTTTAGTGCTGGACCCAAAGGAGACAACATTTATGAATGGAGGTCAACTATACTGGGGCCTCCAGGGTCTGTATATGAAGGTGGAGTTTTCTTCCTTGACATAACCTTTTCACCGGACTATCCTTTTAAACCACCCAAGGTTAGTAGAAGGATATTCAAAGTCTGATAGGAGTCTTTTCCTTCTGATATTTTTTAATGTGTATGTTGGAATATCATTTTAGGATGAAACATAAAACTTCCAAAGCAATAATGAATTTTTAAACTTGATTTTTTTAATGGAAAGACTTTAAATAACTGGCTAAAATTTGCTTGCATGCTGCCAGTAAAGCTGAATGGATATGGATTTATTTAGCAAGAGGTTGCATAATTTCCAGCGGCTATTTTTTTAATTTGGATTCGTTTCTAATATGAAAGCACTTATATTTGTGTTGCACCCTTTATAAGTAGCTGAAAATACTTAATCTTTCCTGTTGACCCATATAATTCACCAGGCTTATATGGCTGTCTGGAAAAAAATATGCACCTATTTCACTACCCATATAATATCTGCAGGTGCAAGATATTATAAGTAATTGCTTAACATCAGTTTTCTGGGAAAATGTGGAAATCTGGCACCAAAGTCAAGAAACTGGAGTGACAGAGATTTACAGAAAACCTTAGAGATTCCTTTTATAATGCTGTCTATAATGATACCAGCCAGAAACAGAGAACTGTATCAATAACATGAAAGTGACAGAACATTACCATGGTCAACTTGAAATGTCAAACATGAAAAATCTAGTGGTTAGGAAAACTGCAAAAACATAAATGGGTGGAATGTGGCAATAGAGAGAGCCATCTATAACCAGTAGTAATTATTGTTGAGGAGGATATCAGAAAGGGACTTTGTTGCTTGATCACAGGATTATTGCAAACCACCTGCTTAATGTATTTCTATTAAAAAAAAAAAAGGAAAGCATCCTCCTAAAATGCATCCTCTGGTCTACAGAGAGAAGGAATTATATTGTCAGATATAAGATGCTTGGAAGACCTTATCTGGAAGACTGAGTGCAAATCTTAACACACGTGTTCACTAATAGGAACAGAAACCAGGAAAATTTATCCCGCAGAGCCATTAATAGAATCAAATAAATTGATGGGGCTGTCTTCCATGAAACCAAGTAAAAAGAGGCGCCTTGTTCACCTTGCCACTCTGGAGAGTGTGTCTGGAAGATGGCCAGGGAAGGAGCTATGAGATCAAAAATATTTACCTTGTTTCTCATGCATTTATGAAAGGATAGGTGTGCCATGTTGGTCTATAATAGAAGGATATTGCATGAAAAGAGAGAGAAGCCAATTCCTATTTGGTTACTTTGAGTAGATTATTGAAATGTAAGTGCTTATATATGGAATTTTAATGCCACATTAGTAATGTTTACAGCAGTAGATAACACTGTAGATAGTAGTAGATAACAAATCAGGAAACGTTTTGTAAAACAAATGAGAGATGTGAATGCAAAGCACTTGTCATTCTGTAAATTGGACTTTCCTGGCCATTAACCTAAAGATGGGTACATGTAGCAGTATTAGAGAGGGTCTAACTTTGTTTCCCACTTTTAGTGTTCCAGTTTAGAGAAGGCTTGATGTCACTGAAAGGTCTTAGAGGAGTTGTGCACCTTGCTGACTGCAGGGTTTCAGATTTAGGCAGCTGTTGTTACACAGTGAAGAAAGAATTTGAAACTTTATCATGTCTTCTTCAGTTAGTTAAAGCTCTGGACACACTGAGGTGGAGTCAGTCCTGGTCTCTTCTGCCCCTTGTCCTGTTCTTCTGCCACCCCACAGCCCAGCCCACCGTCTGTACAAGGTCTGTTTTAACAAGCCCTATTTATTTCTTTCTTTCTTGGGCTTAGTCTGTTTGCGCTAGCTGCCGTCCAAGGGTTATGTTCAGTCCCCCAAAAAAGTTGTAATTCTATTATTTGGGGGATAAACTGGCTTCATGATGTATAAAATAGGGCTTGAAGTTCTCTCAGAGAACTAATACATAAGAACTAGCTCTGAATGACAAGTTTTGTCATTCTCTCTGTTGAATCTGTTGAGTCTTGAGGCAGTGTATGCAATAGACACCCTTTTAAAATAGAAGTTGAAGGTCCAGTTTGCTATTTCACCACAGGTAAAGTCTTTCAATCTGCACTCAATTGTGCTCAGCAACTGTGTTATTTTGAGACATGAGTAATGCAGCTGTGCCTTGCTTATTAATGAAATGTCAAGTGAAGAGGTGGTTCTTGTCCTGCTTCGTAATAGATTTTATTGTCTGCCTTTATCTTGATGCCAGTTGTCACTGTAAGAAATGTATGCATATAAATCATATGAAAATGTACTGCTTGATAAAGGATAAGAGAATTGATGATGCCATATTGTATTACTTAAACGGCCACTATTTATGATGAGGGAAATTGTAATCTGTAAGAAAGTAATGAGTGCCTGTGCACAGGGGACTCATGTCAGATATAACTGTGTCATAAGCATGTGTTATACACATGGATTCTTGCTCTATTCACTTCAGCCACAGTTCTAAATTACCCCTATTTTCAGTCCTGCTCTATGACCTCACAAACTGTTGGTATTTCATTACACCTATTTTCCCGACCTTATTTTACCTGTTTTACATAGGTAAAATAGTTAGGGAATTCCCTTGAATAAAGCAGCATGGGAAGACCACTGCTTATCATAAGGTAGCTGCTGCCAGTCAGCTTTGCTGGGAAAGGGTAGTTAAATATGTTCTCCCCAAGCTGATTTCCAGCAAAAGAAAGGTACTGAGTACATGGAACAGAACACGTGGCCTCATGGTACAGTGCTATCTGTGTCACTGGTGCTGGCATCTCTTCTACTTCACCACAAGATTTGGGATATTTTGTGCTACTCTCAGAATCATGGATTATAGGGTTATGGGCATAGAACATTTTCGATTTCTTTGTAATTATAATTTTTCTAACTCCTTAGCGCTCTATCGTCTTAAAAAACCTAGGGATAAAGTACAAGCCTGTGAAATGTACTGAGAAAGACAGAAAATGTATCCTGAATGTTGGCAAGATTACCTCTCTGTAAGAACATAGCAGAAAGGGTCTAATTCACGTTTTTCACTATGATTGAATTCATAAATTACTCCTGAAATTTCTGTGGGCCATTTTTGTCCCTCATTCGCTATGAAGTAAGGAAATATTTAAACAAGTACTGTCAAAATTGATCTTCCAAAAATATGACCAGAAAAAACCTGTGAAGAAACAGGAACTGTATTTCTCAGCTGCAATTGACCCAGTCTGGGGTTCCAAAGGCAAATTCCTATTTCACATTAATCACTGTTAAGGGGCCTAATCCACAGTATGTTAAAATCTGCAGAAAGATCCCCTTTCCTTATCTATTCTCAGATGTTGTGCACTCCATTATCATGCATGTGTATGTCACACATAGATCTTGAGGAGGGTAAAATAATTTTTTAAATATGAAAGATACATTGAAAATGGATTTTGGATATGTGTCCTTTATTACCATCATTGAAATGTATTTGTGGTGTAACCACTGTTTGATTTGTATTATACAAAGTTCTTGATATTTTCTGAGGGATCCAAATTGCTTCTATAAACACTGTTGATACCTGTTCTGGTCGCTGGGCACCCTTTGCATGTTGGAAAACATTAATTAAATAAACAACTGAGACCAGATTTGCAGAAGTAAAGATGTTCAACCTATATTTTGTTTTTTCTTTTTAACAAATGTGCAAAGTAATTTTCATTTGCTCTTCTATATAGTTAATCTGCTTTTCTACTTTGCCTTTATGACAAAAAAGAAAGTGAATCACTCTTTCATTCAGGTTTTGTTCAACAAAGAAGTATCTATCCAAATTTTCACTTCTAGGTATTTCAGTTTTTGCACCTTTGTAGCCTCCAACAATCTTAAGACTTTCACGTTTTATCTCCATTTTCCACATCAATTCTCCTGTGTGATCCAGTTCACATTTCAGGTTTTGTATAGCAGCACATCACTGTCATCAGGTTTCCCTTCCAGTCTGCACCAACAAGTCTTTCCCCTGTGGATTCATAGTTTTCTTTTTCTCTGTCCTTACCTGTCAGTGTCTTTCCAAAGTTAAACCATAAGCATAGTATCAAATTAAGTTACTCTTCACCATCACAGAATAAACCATGTGGTAAGTTGGAGTATAATTTGCTCTCACACTGTTAATTTCTTCCCCTTTGAAATCAGTCTGTCTCAGTATTTCAGCTTTGTCACAGGCCTTGAAACTAGACTCCGAATTTTTTGAGCCAGAGGTCACCAACCTTTTCAGCTCTGCTTTCCTTATAAATCAATGGCATTTGGCTTCATTCACAATTGCAGCACATTCATGCAGCGGAGGGAGTTGTTCTTCCCCCAAAAAAAGTTTACCTCTGTGTAACCAATTCAGCTTGAGTAGCAGTGATGGAGGGCCAGCCCAATCTAACTCTGATTTAGCTCTACAACCAGAAAACGAGATTTTTAGAACAGCTCATCTGAGAACTGACAAATTGGCTTTGGCTTTCTGGGAGGCTCTAATCAATTAAAAGTATTTCCTTGCCTGCACTGTGAGGAAGCCGCTGTAGCACTGCAGAAACAAGCCTCGCTGGCTGAGTCAGCAAGAAAGCGGGCGGGCTGCATATCACCGATCGCCGTTCTCCTCTCGGCTGCCTCCTCAGCGTCACGTTGGTTTTATGAGATGCCAGACAGAAGGGAGGTATGGAACGCACAAAGTGAGGCTTAGATGTGGTGATGAGCTCACTTTCTGCTAAAGGCCAGATACTGATGAGGCTTCAATCTCGGTCACAAGGTGAGGTTTCACTTCAGCCCCTAAATACAGCACATTCCTTGTAGTGTAGGGGACTGAAAAAAAGACAAAGCTGTGCCCTGTTCAGAGCAGAAACGAATGAAAATGCTTAGATGACCTGCCAAGGAAATAACCTTACATTTTTTCAGTGGCTTAATGACCCCCTCAACCTATTTCAGAAATACTTTTGAAATTTCTTTTTCCTGCTAACTATCTTCCTTTCATCCTTAATGGATTCAGACAGTTCACCGCTTGGCTTTTGCAGAGGAAAGCTCTCTCTCTCTCTTTCTCTCTCTATCCCATTCAATACCCCGAAGCTCCTTCTTCGGAGTATTGAATGGGATCTAGCCATGCATGGATGTCTCTTGTGGGAGGACATGTGTGTGTATATCTATGGGTGTACATGTATGATTATTTATGTATGTGTTCATGTGTGTATGATTCAGGGTTATCACATCTTTTAGTCAGCCTGGTCTGATAGAAAGGATGTCACCTCAATTTCTGTCCTCAGTCCACATAAGAAATCAGTGAATTCACCAAGTATGCAAGGTTTTGATCTGAAATCCTTTACAATTCAGCCATCAGTACAAACACCGCAACTTTGTGTACACTACACAACTGAAGGAAAGGCAGTAAGTTCATTATCCTGCATACTGTCCCTCTAGAGCAGGAAGCTTTGACAAATCAGGAAGCCATACGTGTCTTTTGTACAGGTGTTTGTAGAAAAGTGAATGCTCTTCAAGAGAACTTTCCTCCCAGGAATTGTCACGGCAGTGGAGTCTGCATTTTCATCAAGAATAATCTTTATTAATAACTTTCACTCTCATATTTGACTACGTTCAGTCTATTACAGTGTCAATTCAATTTAGCTGTGGCTGATACAATATGGATATTATTGTCATTATCCTAGTATTTTGCTAGCTTTATTTTTGAATTTGAGTGATTTATAGAATCTCTTAATCCCAACTCTACAATTAATCTTGCTGGGGACTTTAATCTCAGCTGACTGGAAAATGGTTCATAGGACTTGAAAGCTGCACTATGCTAAATCACTTCTAAATCAAAATTAAAATAACAGAAAACTCGGTTTCCTCCATGTAAATCTCCTATGCCTATCGACTGACTGAAAAACTATTCTCAGCACTTGAAAGTCTAGATGGTTTAAATCAGCTGTTGGACTGCAAGGGAGACCCTTTTCCTTTTTAAATATAATGCACACTGTCTATAAAATCTGATCTTAATGGCAATATTAAACATCTCTTCAGGTTTTTTAATACATAATTGTAATGTAGCACTAATCTCAATGCACTAAATATCCTCTTGCGGAATTCTTCTCCTGTGGTGGACACTTTCAACCTAGGGGCAATTCTTTTTGTTCCTGGCTTCTACTCTACATGTTCAAACTTGGTTTGTATGTGATTGTCTGTTAAGGACACTTTTATCTGCAGTGTAATAGAAAAGCAGTGCTTCCAAAAGTAGGTGAAACAAAATAAGCATTCCTTGGTATTTCTAACCTACATTGTTAAAATGAACCTTACAAGGCAGACATGCACTTCAAATTGCGTTTATCACTGTGAACACAATTTACACATGAAGCTCTAAAACTCCTTAAGTACAGCCCATTTGATCAACCCCTTTTTGCCATCTCTGCAACCCTGATTCAGGCAGGGGTTCAGTCTACTTCTTCTTGCCCCCCTTCCCAGATATTGCCATCATAAGGGTAGCCTTCAAATGCAATGGTCTCCTGTCAGCCGTATCCCTTACACTCACTTGCCTCGTCATACTTCTCTCATAACCTCTGTCACATCCTATTAGCTCTCAGAGCCGTGCTGTGCTGCTCACAGCTTTTTTCAGCTGCCTCCTGCCCTCCCCATCCTCCTCCTCCTCCTGATGGTGTGGCAGTGCCTCACCCGACGCATTCCCACAGCGCTGCCTCCCGCGGCCCCTTTGCTGTGCCTCCGTGCCCCCTTTTCTTCTCACCCAACCTTTCTATTTGCATCTTCTTGCTGAGAGCAGCCCAGGAATCCTTCATCCATGACAATAAATGGAGTTGGCAGGTTTTCCCAGCAAGTGAAGTCTTCGGGTATTTGCAGGCGGAAATCAGATGCAGGGGAGTCTTTGAGAGGGAGAAATGGACAACCTACCACCAGCAGGCCATTGTCAGAGCCAGCAGGATCAGCCCCAGTCCTGCTCTTCTGGAGCAGCTCTTTCCAGGCTTGTGAGCTGCAGAGTGCAGTTCCCATGCTTGTGCCACCTGCAGTGAAACAGTTTGTTCCATAGGTCACATCCCTGGGATACCCCAGCCCTAGAAGTGTTGAAGGCCAGGTTGGATGGAACTTTGAGCAGCCTGGTCTGGGGGGAGGTGTCCCTGCCCATGGCAGAAGGATTGACACTGGATGATCTTCAAGGTCCCTTCCAACCCAAACCATTATGTGAGTCTCTGATGTCTTCAGGTGACGCTGAACCAGCGTGCAGTGGTACAGGGCTCTGGGCAGCTCAAAACCAGGTGGCTGCTTAAGAAACTGTAATGTCTCTCAAAATGACAGAATGAGAATTTTAAAGTGGAGGACATAGATGTTAGCAGAAATATGTTAGACTGAGGAGAGACTCAATAACTGCATTTTATTGTGAATAAATGCAAAATAATGTTTGATAAGGCAATGCCATGGAAATTTCTTAGATTTCCTTTAAATTAGTTTATCTGATAATTCTTCTAGTAATTGGCAAATTGAATGCCAATGATTCTTCTAACGAATAGCCTCCTTATTCATTCTGTTTATAATACACTAATTTATATCAGTAGTTTCTATTGATTTATTTAATCTTGATGCAACAGCTCTATCTAACTAAACTCCTGTTTTCCTTCGCCAAGACTTAAGTGGTTTATCATTTCTTCCAATTTCCTGTGAATACCCAGTACACTAAGCTCTTTAAGAGGGCCTGTAGAGGTATCTTCTGGGGACTAACTGCTGCCTCACAGCATTGGTTTTCATATTGCTTGTCAAATATATTTTCAGAAGACAACTTGTCTTTAGCTACATAAGTGTGTCAGAAGCTACGTAATTCTGCCGCATCAAGTATGTTTTTACTACTGCATAAAATCCATGTGATCTAAAAACATATAATATGTCAATGTTGCTTCTTGTCCTCTTTTACCCACACAGAGATAAATATACACAGATGTCGGGGAAAGAACTTTATGCACATCATTACTATGAAATGAGAGCAGATGAACTGATCAGGACAAAAAACTACTAGTTCTGAAGTCAGTCTGCCTAGGAGTTCTCATGTAAGGAGTACCTAAATACCCAAAGGCTCTTGGAATTGGGTGAGGAAGAAGAGGCCCGTGTTTCTTAGAATTAAGTCTAGGAATAAAGTCTTGTGCCTGGAGCACCATGCAGGAGCACTCTGGTGAACTGAGAGAGGTGTATATGTAGGACAGCAGAGACTGTGTACTTTCAAAAGGGAGGTTTTATTTTATAAAAGTTAAATGGCCAGTAAATCTTAAAACAAAATCACTCCCTATAAAAGAACTTTTTTTGCTGACTTTCCATATGGAACTACTAATTGTAAGAAAGATTGTGCTGATTATATGAAAATCATTTTATAAAAACTCATAGTGACTTTATCAGAGAAATGTTTTGATGCTTGGCATATTACCATCTTGTTTCTATTCTGAACATCCCTAACCCAAACAGTAATCCATTTTCCTCATCCTCTCCTTCTCTTCCTTTGTTTTCAGAAAACTTTGTTCTGTTCAGGATTTTTTTTATTTGCCCTCTTGGATACATCAAAGATTATCAAGGTCCCTTTTTACTTTTCCTGCTGTTAAATCTGTGAGCAAAATGAGTGCATTTATATAATATAGATGCTTAGTTCTGCTGTGCCTATTCATTTTTTTTTCCCTGCAACACTGCAGAGACAGTGTTGAGAGTGAGACAATGTGTGTAGTTACTCAGCTTCATAATTACAATGAATATAATGAATAATTACTCACATTGCATACTGATTCATTTTCAGTAATGTTAAAGGTTAACTCATGTGAATGCTATCATATCCATTTAAATTGTTACCACTTTTGGCTACTGATGTCTTGCAAGGTGCATTTTGCCAAAGAAGCACAGCACAGTTTGCATATCAGACTTCTCTGTAGGTCAAGCAAACGTAATTACAGTTTATTATTTCCTGCTAATGCAGATATCATATATTTCCTTTCAATAAAATAAATCATATCTGTTTTTTACCAAGTAAAATTACATGTAATCAAGTGTTTTGAGAACTGGAAGTTCATTTCTTGGTGTAAACTTAAAATGTATTCTTAAATAGTGAGCATCATATGGCCAGCCATTTTTTATGCACTTTTTGTGATAAATCATTAAGTATCTCAGCAGCTGTTCATGTGCATGCTACCGATCTGTACTGACAAACTGGAAATAGCCCACCCTGCCTCAGAAAGGCAGCCTCAGTGCTCACAGATAAATGAAGTGCACTCTGTAAGAAACTAAAGGGTGCTGGTTAATATAAAGGTTATTGCATCAATGTTGTGTCATTCAGAGCTATACACATTTTTCATTTAGATTGTTTTAGACTATTTTTCTCATATGACTAAAGAGTGTAGGCCCAATCTTGTTTTTATTTTCTCTCTCTGAGCTGACAAATGCATTGCTCATAAAGTCCGACAAACTGAGACAGGAACAACTTACTCTCTCCTGAGCTCTGTGAACATCATCATAACTGGCGTCATTAGATAGATATATATAGATATAGATAGATATAGATATAGATATTAAAAAAACCTTTTCTGTATGCAGTACAGCTTCTTCCACTTCAGGTAGTGCCACTGCAGTTTTATTAAAGGAGAACTCCTGGGGAATATTTGAGGAAGACTGAAATTTCATCTCAGGCTGGCATGCAGGATTCTATCATTGTAAGAAATGAAAGGTCTTAAAAGGAACTTTACAAAATTGCAGGAATGAGGGCCCTGGGATGTCAGCTCTGCTTCCAGTGTTAGCTGATCAAAAGGAGGTTGTTTTTGTTTATTCTCCTGTTGACTCTGGGAATCTTTCCTCTCTCCCTACAGTCGCCAGGCTCCAGTGATTGAGAATCAGGAGGTGAGGGTTTGAACCCAAAAAGCCAGATGAAAGCAAACCTTGAGGGCACACTGTAACCCCTTGCATGTAGTTTGTAAAACTGGGTAATCATTTGATTACTCCTGATATGTTTTCAACTGAATTCAGTAGAGTCTGAAAGTGTGTGAGATGGTATACCAGGCACCATAGTGACTGTTGTGTTTAGACCTCCATGCAGAAGAGAGATAGTAAGTTATTTTAAGACTACATCGTGCTGGAAAAGTAGTTTTCAAAATCACTCTGAGATCCAGAAATTACTTCTGTTGCCTTCAACCGGCTGCCTCCAATCACTCAACTGAAATCCATCTTAGTCTCCTCTTCCCAGGTTTTACAAACAGTCTTTTTTCAGTCCTAAAACTTACTCAGTGAACAGTCAGCCATAGCTTTGTATGTTTGGCATTCAGCAGTAGATAACAGATGAGCTTATTATTGTTTATTTCCAAAACTGATTGAATATAAATTCCTTATCATTACCTTTTGGAATTTATTTGTAGTACTCACAGTTTTCAGAAGGTAGTCCCATTTTTTCCTATTTACCATGATTTGCATTTTTCTGACCTGTACTTTTATTCAACAAAAACTAGGTACACCCTTTAAATTCCAGAATGAAAGAGAGTAAGTCCATAGGGAATGCTTATTGTTCAAGAAAACCCCTTAATTGCTCCTCTACCATTTAATTGTCTGAAGGTGACTTTGCATGCACACCCACGCACTCCTCTGAGCCTCTCCATGGGATTGTTTAGGTGTTTTCATTAGGGGATAAAGGGAATTAGAGTCCACTATTTAAAGGAAACATTTAAGTGATATCAAAGGTAAAAATAGGACCATAATAAAGAAAATGCAGTTCCCCTGGAAAGGTATTAACACATGGTTTCTCTCTACACGTATAATAGGAGGACCCTGCATAACCTTATAATGTAGGTATGGTCAGCACAACATCCAGAAAGTTACATGTCAGCATTTCCCACATTATCAGCAATTGGAGGCAATACGTGGATGAGGAAAGCAATGTGTCATCCCATTTGTACTCTGCTGCCTTGGGATAAGAACTCGGTTACCTGCCACCTTCAGGCCACGGTTTCCAGTGTGTTAAGGCTGTCATTAATACAGCTTCTTTTGCAATTCTAAACACTCTGATTCTTTTCATTAATTAATTAAACTGATTTTTCAATATTAAAATTAATTAATAAAATATAACATATTGTCATTATAAAATAACTAATATGTTGATTATTTAAATAGTTAAAATGCCCCTGTCTTAGGCAGGCATTTTAAAGTGCACTGGCATATTTGGACAGTTGGTGACATTGTCAGTGGTAAGCAGTAAATCTTATCTTACCTTTCCCAATGTCACTGGTTTAATATGTATTCATAGTGAAAAAAAATGCTATATTTCAGGTCTAAGCATTTTCTAAAAACAGCCTTCCAACTGTAGTCCCACATACATTTATTCACCAGGTAGCCTGAGATGGCAATGGAGTGTTGAACAGTTCATGAAAGACATGAACTACCTCCATTCATCTCAGTGGCTCTGAATCCTGCCAAATTCCCAGTACCCTTGCTTCAGTGCTTCAGAAGCAGCTGAGGTACGGGAACATGTGGCAGTGTCTGTCCTCTCTGCTGGCAGCAAAACAGTTGCACTTAAAATATGTGCTCAAGTTGATGACCTTCTCTGAAGCAGATTACAAGCTCAGACTGACCTGTCTATAAATATTTTAGAGGGTATAATTTAATCTATGCAGTGGTATTCAGAGTTTCCCCCACATTCAGTGAGACCACACATATCTTATTACTCAGTGTATTTAGATGTCACTGAATGAAGTCCTCAAATTTTTCATTATGGAAGTATAGGGAAGCGCTTTTGTTGAGGTAAAATACTTCAGCATAGGCTTTATTTCAATGGTGTACTAAAAAGTTAGCATGCAATACTTAAAATTAAGCCAGTGTTTGCCTGAGTCCTGGGACATCCTGCTAGGAAGCAGTCACTGATTCACTTCTAACTGGAGTATAAAAGTTCCTGGAGTTAATCTACCTGGGGAATTGATGAGCACCTACAATTCACAGGATGGTCCTCCACACCATCTTCCTTTCTGGGCACTTTTGACATGCTGTTTGTGTAAGGTAGTTTATGGCTTTTGTGCACTGGTAACCTTCCTTGTTCAAAATAGCTTCCCTTTGTAGGCAGACATTTAATTTTAGCACCAAATTAGAATTATTTAAATAAATAATTCTTGATCTCACAGAAGACTTCCCTCCAAATGCTGAATGCGCTTCGGCTTCTAATGAGGGGGAGGAAATATATCATCTGGCTATAGCATTTGGATTGAGATCATTGTGCCAGAAGATCATAGAAGTCCCGGAAGTGAAGCACTTAGTCTGAAAAACAATAAGCAAAACCTCAAGTGAAGGGGGAAAATGAAAAAACCTACAAATATGTAGGGTATGGAGTGGCAAACTGTCAAACTATCCTATTAATTAGAAATACCTTTAGATATAGAAGCATTTAAAAACTGATGAACTTGCTTAATAGGGTTCTTTGGTACAGAACCCACTGGTGCATGACAATGGGCTCCAAAGCATTTTTCCAGATCTATGTGGAAAAGTACTTGGGAGAAAAAGTATTTCTTGTTGAATGCAACTTTTTAATACCATAAATCTACTATCTTTTCTTTCCATTATTTTGTCAAAACTTCTTGATTTAATCCAAAGGGGCAGAATTTTTCAGTGTGCTAGAGAATGATTTCTATAATTATTTTTTTATAGAAGTAAACCAGGTACTGTATCATTTCACTTGTATTCCCTCTCCTGCTTGCTGTGCAGCGTGATAATCCCACTCAGATCCCTGAGATCTCTGCTATTGAAGAAAATCAGAAGAGGAGTGCACCTGTCACCAGTTTACATTACTCTCCAGACACGGGTTTATCTGTGGTAGGGCAGGGGTGGGTCTGTAAGCACTCTCAGCTGACATGAGCTCTGTCCAAGTGGAGTGAAGAGCACAGCTTCTCTGAGCCAGGGAGAGCTTTGCCTCCTGTTGGCTCCTGCCTGCCCAGCCCCTCTCTTGGCAGGGCTGTTGCTGGTGAGGTAGATTGTCGGGGTTTTCACCCAGACATCCACCCTAAATAGGGATTTCTGTCTCTCAGAGTCCTGTACCAGGGTTGAAAGATGAGACGAATCTTGCAGCTCGGTCTTCAAAGATGTTTATTCTGTTTCTTATCTCAATGTCTTACAAGAGTGTCCGCGTGGTAGGAGAAACTGCTGCAAGAACATGGAGGCACGGCCATAAGGTCGTTTTAAAGATTTCTAATCCAATTAACTCTAAGAATGTACTATATTTATGGTTTTGTGCCAATTACTATCACCTATTCTAAACAAGTAATTTCTACCTCGATTTCCTACTACCAATGTCTTTGTGCCACCATCACAGCAGAAGGTGGAGTAGACAAAGAAGAAGAAGAACATGACACAATGCCCCAAATTCTCCATCTTGCCTCAATCTACTTCCATACTTAAAACCCAAAACTGCAAATTTTCACCCTGTGACAAACTAAACTAACTCTATTTTAAATCTTTATTATTTCTTAACTCATCTGTAAGTGTTGGAAGTTTTTCCCATGGACTGAGGTCAAAAACTGTGCTTTTCTGGGGTCTGTGCCAGGGTCTCTGCCAGGGTTTCAGACCCCCCAGGGCAGTTAGAGGTGTTTTCCACCTGCCCTGGACTCCAACAGTAGATGTCTGAAATTTTACATCTTAATTTTAGATATTATGAACATGTTGTTGAAACCATCTGGGTTTGACTTGTTATTTGGGTAGAACTGATGGAGAAATTAGTCGTTGATGACCTCCAGGAACTGGCTGGGTTTCTCAGGGGTTTTTTTTCACATTGTCCCTCCTTATCCAGTAGCCCCAGTATTCATTCTGAACTATGGAGTGAACTTTCATAGCTGAGCTTCTTTTAAAATAAAAAGCCTATATCTGCACCTTGAAGAAGGAGGACATCATTCTGAGCTAAAATAACCTCGTTGGTTTGTTACCTATAGGATCACCTGGCAGACCATATAAAATAGATACAGAAGTAATCAAAGTAAACTACTAAAAAACCCCAAAAGATGTTTGTAAATAATTCTACTGATAAAAATGCAGCCTAAAATTTGGAAATAAAAGCATTTTATTTGAGCAGCCTTTCTCAAAAATATTTCACTTCAACTTTTTCAGGAGTCACTGCTGTGATGCCTCTGCATTTATTTTACAGCTTAATCTGTTGTATCAGATGATGAACAGATGAAGACAGTAGAAGAATCTGTCTGGTTCTGACTTCCTTCAAAGTGTGAAAGACCTGCGGACCTGAGTTATGAACACTGTCCAGGGGCTGGAATAGCTTTTTTTTTTGGCCATATACAAAATAATGAGAATGATAAAACCAAGGCAGGAGGAAGCTCAGGAAATGTATCCCATTCTCAGCCTGCACAAACCAGTTTCACTGCTGACCACAGATGCAAGAGGCAGTTTATTTATTTTGTTTTATCTTGTCCAGTCTTTACCCAGCAGTAGCAGAGTACTGTCATTTCAGTCTGGAAAGCAGAATGTTTGTTTCTGTGATTTTTCATTGCTTAATATTTGTGTAATTATTGTGGTTTGATTGCTGTTCCACTGAGACTCACTGTCCTTTCCAGGTAACATTCCGGACAAGGATCTACCACTGTAACATTAACAGCCAAGGCGTCATCTGCCTGGACATTTTAAAAGACAACTGGAGTCCAGCATTAACCATTTCTAAAGTTCTCCTCTCCATCTGCTCCCTCCTCACAGACTGTAACCCCGGTAAGATGAATTAACTTTCATATCCGCGTTCATTCGTTGTTCACATTTGGTCAGCTCACTAATATCTGCTCAGTGCTCTAGTTTACTGGTCCCTACTGAAAGAACACAAAAATGTAAATTTTAAATGCCATTCATACAAATAGTACAAAAGGAAAGCAGAATTTCAGAAGCTCAGGTACAGTTTTGGTACTGGAAAATAAAATTTTTTAATTCAGAAAGTTTGACCAGTAGAAAATACCTTAGTATGCTCTAATTTGGATATTACAACGAGGATATTACCACCAAGAAATATTAATGAGTTAATAAATATTGAAAAGGAAAGCTTTCATTTAAATATGCTGATAATGTGGTCTCTGAAAAGAATATTAATAGCACTGACAATGATAGATGCCTAACGCAGGCTCTACAAATAATGAAAATTAGTTTAAATGAGGTTTATTCAATATCTTGGACAGTCAGCATGAGTATTCAAAGCAAGCTGTCATTCTTATTAAGTAGCATAGCACTTAACCTCTCCCCTCAGCTCTTTTAGATTTGCTTTATGCCATTGACCACTAGATCTGTAATTTCTACTTTTCTCTTACCCTATTTACCAAGGCATAATTCTGACTGTAGCCTTGGAAAACCATAATGTGTAGAAATTACTAAAGAATCATTGAAGACAAGTTATGTGATCTGTTTATATGTCATGAAAGTTGCTGGTGGTTTGGTTTTTATTATACAATATTTGTATTTTATTATTCAATATTATTTTTAATTTGCCTGAAAGGCTAAAAAATTGCTTTGAAAAGGGCAGAATGGGAGATTCTGGCATAATCAGAGGCCAAATCGAAAGCTGTAATAGAACATTGAAATATTTCAAAACTCAAAAGAAGGTGAGAGCAGTGATTGACTGTTTTTATTTTCATGTGGGTTTGTTGCTGTATAAAACATTGAAACCTGTGGTGTTCCTTTCAGCTCAGAGGTGGAGTGATAGAGTGTTACCATTTTAGGCACCTTTATTTCAAGTGGATTGAATGCTCTCTGCTAACGTCCCTGAAAGATTGATTTCTCTTTGTGTTGGGCCAAAAATATGCAGAAGTGTCTGTAGGTAGTCAAGCAAATAGATGACAGAAGTGTACAAAAAACAAATTAATATTTGTTCACGTGTCTTAGAGACCAGGAAAAGAACTAGAGATACTGCAAAGCTGTGTAGGGATTGAGAAACAGACAGTTAATAATACATGCTCTCTTGTGGTCAACTCTCTTTGGAGGGATACAGTCATCTTGAAAGCTGGCCAGTTTCCAGCAGTGATTTGAAATTTAGAAATTCACTACTTCTGCCTTCTCAATCTTAAATCTTTACAGATGCTGTCAAATAACAGTTTCAGCACATCAGGTGTGTAAGAGGAATATTGAAAACAGTTATCCATACCATATTATCATGTACAACCAGTTAGCATACCAACAATGGGAAGTTCTTCCATTTAGCCTCTTTCAGTTAGCAGCCATAAGCATTGTCCTGACCAAAATAAATAAAAGAATTTTATGGTGTTTCATTTTCAAATCTTCTCTTCAATTATGAAGTAGTTTTGGATTTTGTTAGTGATTCATGGTAAAATTTTCCTTTTTTGATGAATTAACACAATTTCTTCTCACAAGGCACTGATGGCAGATATTTTTGAAGTGCTGAAACATTTTCACTTTCCTTGGAAATTGCCTGTTTCATCTTAGATATTATTTTTATTTAAAAGTGAACTTTGAATGTTAGTGATGTACAGCAGAAGGCTTGCGGAAATATACAAGTCCTTACTTTTCATCATATTGCCTAATATGTTGCAGTTGTACTGCCTGTCCCATTATTTTTTGTGATATTTTATCATTTAAAATTATTGGTTACTTGCCATCGGATGGATGGATGGATGGATGGATAGAAAGATATGTCACTGATATATATATATATCATTGAAATGTATCACATATATATACACATAAGCAGCTGAAGAAACAAGCATATATATTTTTTCCTCTCTGTCAGCTGGGAGTAATTTTCTAATCCCTCAGTCCTCTCTTCATCTAACTAGTCTGCCCCTTTCTAAAGGCAGAAACACAACGGGGGTCTCGATTTGATAAGCAACTTTGAACTCTTGTCACCGTTCATCAGCTAGAAGCAGATCAAGTCAAATGGAAAGGCAACATTGAATCTCCCACAAACATAAACACATAGGATGGGTGAGTCTTCCACCCTGGCCTCTGAAGCAAAGAATCAAGTATCAGTTACCCCCTACTCTTACATTTATGCAAATCTCCATTAGAACAACAAATAGGAGTAAGAATGGGAGCTAATTAACCCTCAGTCATACACAGTGATTAAACGGCGCTGAAGCACAGCTGCAGCTTCATTGGCAAGCGCTGCTATTCTTCTCCAGCAGGCTGAGCAAATGAAAAGAGGTATTTGCTCCTGCCGCTCCTGTCATTCACACGGTAATCTACAAAAGCCACGGAGAGAGTCTCTTTGCTCCCTGGTTATACATCACCGCCCTTTGTTCCCTATCACTCCAGGCAGGAGCAAGTTTGTCATTTTAAACAACTAATACAATCCTTTACTCATAAGCTGTCTCAGACCCTTCAGTCCTGATTATTATTAATTGACTCTGTTTTGCTTGGCAGTATCAGCCAGTAAACTGTGTTAATGAAAGGTCTGAAATTTGTAACAGCTGGCTGACTTTTCCATGGGGGGAAGGGTTGTTGTGGGGTTTGTGTATGACTGAACACGTGTGCATTTATCTGGGACTGACAGAGAGCCAAATGTATCAGAGGGATGGGAGAGGTAGTGGGATACAGCCCAGTCCAGGCATTAGTGTTTTTCTTTAAGGTGGTAGCACACATCCCTTTCTACAAATCAGGGCTCCAGTCCTGTAAATACTTTGGCATATGCATGAGCAACCTCACGGAATGTGATAGATACATTCACCTGCATGAAACAGAGTGAGTGAGTGAGTGAGTCAATGCTTACAGGCTCTATGCTTGATTCCTGAAAATGTCTGCTTCCAGTGCTGGCTGCTAGGGCTGGCGTGTGTGGGCAGTTAATTATTGCAGAGTAACTCCACGTGCGGACAGTCCTCACTTTGAAAATGTATTAAGTTACAAAAACCTGTCTTGCTTGCACTAAAAGTCAACTATACTTTAAGTGTTCAAGCAGAGCCTGGTGAGTGTAAATTCCCACACTGCCTTAATCCAAAGAGCTTTCAAGTGCAGATGGCCCCTGAGACTTTGTGTTTTACTAAGTTTGAAGTGCTAAGCAAATTAATTATTTTTTATAGTTACAGAGCTGATGATGCTCATCTGGGTTAGAATGTTTATTTTTCTCAGTTGATCATGGCCATCCTGGCCCTGCCAAAGGTTCTTGAGCCCCATTAAAAATATCATTTGCAAATGCTTCAGAGAAAATAAATTGTAACACTGCAGCACTTTTCTTTGCATGGCTTCCTTCTTCACATTCAAAATCTGAACTTGGCTGGCCTGATTATCCCTAATGTCTGAACAGTCTTAACATTGAATCGTGTCTGCTTAATAACATGCAGCTAAGCCTTGATTAGAACATCAGAACAAAGCCTGCCTCTCCCTCACACCAGCCTCTTCCCTTCTGGTATCATCCTCTGGCTCCTTACCATTTTTCCCACATGCAAGTTCCGCACTCAGTGGTGATTTTATCTCTCAGTTGACATTCTGGAAGCAAATGCTTTGCTGCTGCTCCTGGCCCTCTTCCCTGCGTTTCAGCCATGCCCCTCTGCAAGCTCCTGCAATGGGCATGTGCCAGGGGATGCACACAGAGGATGAAAGTGGCAGGCTGAGATGTGGCCAGCCACGATACTGCTTTCCCACAAACATTAGGCTGAACACTTGGATGGCAGCTGTAGCCAAAGCAACTGCTGAAGGGCCCTGCAGAGCCTCACTTGCTTTGCTCTTTAGAAACCTCTGCCTGATTCCTAACCTGAACTGACTCACAGGAATTTTATACCCACTTTTTTTTAAGCAAGTCTTGTCCTATACCTTAAGTGACCATTTTTCTGGTTTTCACTCCTGGTGTACTAAAGAAGAACCATCCTCTTCCCTTGTTGTCTTTATTTGCTGCACACTACCAGACCTGTGTCTGTGAGCCTCCTTCTGTAAGAGAAGCTGTCTGTTCCTCTGCTCATCCTCACTGCACTCATCTTTCCTGAATGTGCCTGACTCTTGGGAGTTCATTGAGGCATGAGCCACAGCTAGAGAGACTAACCTGCTCATCGTCACCGTCATCTGGGTGGAAATATTTACTGCTCCCTGTTGGATGTGCCTATCTCACTTGGCAGCCTCACTGAAGGTTATTTCTGTCTTAGCCCTGTCATTTTCACTATTTGTCTGTTTTTTAACCCAATTGAGTGAAATGGTAGAGAAAAGGAAAAAGGAAAAGGAAAGAGAAAAAAGGAAAAAGGAAAAAAAAAAAGAGAAAGAAAAAGCTTTTACTGAAAGGGCATTAACCTCTGGCAGAGGAGATGCTCAAAAAACTGCCTGCAGTAGCCGCTTCACTGGGGTCAGTGCTAGTCACGTTGGTTGCTCTGCTCTCAGATACTTCAGTAACATATTATCAGTGTAAAGATGCTTGTCTGGTTACCTTTTAAACTCAGCAGGAAGTGTGAGGTAGTTTGTTTAGTGTTACATGTAAAGTTTGCTGTAAAGGTAGTTTGAGGCTGAAGCATGTGTGTCCTCACAATAAATGTACTTGTAAATGATAGCACTACATTACTTTGAACAAGTAGCACTACATGACTTCAATGTGAGACCCATCAATTTTTATAGTAGTTGCAGTTGCACAGCACATCTGAAAAGTAGACTATTTATGTTAAAAAACTCTGTAATGTACGTTGTGGCTTTCAAATATATTGTAACCCGGTTAGAAGTGTATGTGCTGTTTTTTACAAGTACTACCATGAATCATGAATTTACTGGATGGTTTCATACTTTGTTAGCACACATGAAATAATGTGGCTGTGCATTTTAATACCTTACATTTGTCTAAGCATAAATAAGCAAAGTCAAAGATCCTAAGGTTATGGGGATCTTTTCATGTCTCACTAAGGGACACAAGACATGCTTTTAAGCTTTATTCATATGAATCATCCTTACATTTTGCCTTTATTTTCCCCAGAAACTTCTTGGTTTGATCACAGCATAGGTATAACAGGCAATTTTGGATTACATGCTATTCTTTTTCTGTTGCAATTGCAAGTTATCCATGTGGTTTGGTATGATTTAGATCTGCCAAAACTTTCTGCCAAAAGATATTAGCATCCTTACATACACCTGTGTCAAGGTACTGGCATTTAAGAAAATTTAGAGATGGGATTCGGTTATTACATTATTCTTTTTCCTTTTTTTCCTTTTTTTTTCCTCATTATTATTTTCCTAAGGGTGTGCAAGGTTCTGTACTCTTGCTGCTGAAGGTATAAAATCCCAGTTCTGTCATCTTTTGCAGAAAAGGATTCAATAGTGTAATTTAATGCATATCTTTGATCCTCAATGGGATCTAAAACAGCACTTTGGAGAGTGACTTTTCAACATAATCTTAAAAGCCCTAAAAGCTTGAACGGTATTTGCCCTGCTACAAAGCTGCTGGGATTGCTGCTGTTTCCAGAACCTCTGGAAAACATGAGTAGGTGGGGAGATTTAAGTCAGACAACATGTAAGGGAGGGAACTGAATTAGTGATTTCTCAGCCCATTTCCCTTTCGCACAGCAGTATACATTATTGGAGGGAAGTTGGTGTCCTGCTGCAACACCACTGCCCTGTCCTGTGGCAGGTTTGCCTTCAACAGCCCAGCCCCAAAGCCAGCTGTTGGAATTGCTCTAGCCAGAGTTCATACCTCTAAGTGCAACATGGACAGATCTGCTGTCTAGAAAGTTTTGAGTGCTTCCACATTTTGCATTTATATTGGTATTTGGGAAGCTTCATCCAAATGTTTGCTCATAGCAATTCCACAATCTCTACAGATTTGCATAAGGTATTGACAGGTATTGACAGGAATACCTGGAATACCCAATATACAACACAATAGCCATGGAACTGTCTTCTGCACACCCCAGACAATGGGGAGTAGGGTCACTTAAAACCTCTCAGGAAACTGCATCTCCCACCAGGAGATGGAGTGAGGCTGCCAGACTTTGCCCACTGACTCACTCCATGCTCCTGACACTGCTTTGAGCTTATCATCTCTGGCACAGGGGCACCAAGAGCCAGAATTGCCACTGCCACTTAAAAATCAAATGTGTGTCAATGCATCAGGTTCCACAGGAATAGCTCTGCTTCTTCAGCCAACAAAGCCCCAGCCATACCAGCATGCATTTTAATACACTAATAGATGTCCACTGTAGCAATAAAAAAAGATCTATTTTCAGATTTACTGTGATACTTGAAAACGCTAGCCTGTCCAAAAAAAAAAAAGTTAAAAATAAATCCAAGGCAGCTTAATAAAGGAAAATGTAGCATAGCTGTAATAATAAAATCTGTTCCATGCTGGAGCATTTGGCTCTGAGTGGGAATTTGGCTGACTTGTGGTCACAGCTCTGCTATTTGGCTTCCACGCTCAAACTTTAAAATAGCTACCCGGCCCTAGGTAATGAAGAACAGGTCCGTGCTCCTCACCACTCAGCAGCCTGGATGTATCTTCATTTCTCTCCATTACTCCATATATCTCAATCCAGCAGGAAGCATGTACCATGTTCCCCCTCCTCTGGTGCTTCCCCATAGCTGAGGCTGCTTTCTGTCAGTGCTGGTTCACATCAGGTGTTCCTTCTGCAATTTTTTAGACTTCCCAATTATTATTCCTTCTTTTCCCCTCGTCCCCCAATTGTGAAGTGAATTTAGAAACTCTGGATGACAGCAAGTTCAACAGATGAGCCACTTCTCATTTTCCTCATTTTTGTAATTTTTTTCCCTAAAGCCATAATCTGCACATTTTGCTACTGTCAGAAACTGCTTCCAAATCCAATCTGAATTTTTTTCTTTCTCATTTAATATCTTATCAGCTTTGTTCAGTTTATCAAAAAGGACTCCTAGGCTTTCCTTTGCCCAAGTACGTGCTACTGTGGTTCCTAGTGAAATTTTGTTTCCTTTTTGAACATTTTTGTTAAGATATATAGAAGACAGGAAAATTATAAGTACTCATTATAAATACTCATAGAATTATAAATACTCATTCTTTAATAATTCATATTTGAGTAGATTTGTCAAATGTGATGAGTATTCTGGAAAATGACTGAAATAGTTTCAAGTTGGTAAAACAATATTGATTTGTCCAGTTTTATGAGGCTAGCTAAGCCCTGCTACTTTGATTCTTTTCTGGCACCCACAGGCTACCAGGTGTAATGTCACAACACAGTACTTTCAGACATACAGCAAAACAATCTCATTTTCCCATGTATCCTTTTTGTAAGCAGCAGAGGGTCGTGTAAACAATGAAATTGCTCTGTTGTCTGAGATTATTTATATTCTTTAGCTTGGAGCTGTTTTTTCCCTTTTCTTCAGTGTTTGTATACTGTACTCTGTCAGGAAGTGGGCAGGTTTCTGGGCTGTTTCAGCACAATGGAAAATGCTTTCTTTGTATCTGAAGCAGGAAAATACTCTATGTCATGTCACTCAAGCATGGCAACAAGTAACACAGAGTCAATGAAAATTAAAGCAGCCAGGAATCAGTTCAGGGAGTAATGTTTTTTTTTGTTTGTTTGTTCTCAGTTGCAGCATAACCTTTCTATTCCTCTTTACATCTCTGACGAGAGTTGTCTCCAAACGAAATGAGCTCACTCAGGAGGCTCTGGCTTAGCAAAGACAAGGTGCAGTGTATGGTTGCCCTGGTGCCTCGGCACTGCTGGGCTGAGAGCAGAGCAAATGGGTGTTCAGCATAAAGGCCATCCTAAGGGAGCATGAAAGGAAAATGCAGCATAAAACTAATGGAGTTTGTTCTGCTCTCAGTGAGTGCAGAATGACTTTGTCAAAGGTGGGGTTGTCCTGGGAAAAACAGGAGCAAATTGATCCCATCAATTGCAACAAAGCTCTTTTTGCAAGAGAGTACTTGTGTATCTATAAATACTGTATGTTCCCCTCCCTGTTCTGCAGAACCTGCTACATAAGTAAATTTACATATTTGCACTGATCATATCAGAATCTAGAGCTGATATTTACAAATTCTTGGTAGTGCTTTCTTTTTCCATTCCTTTTAAAATATACTGTGCTATACCAGTTCTGCTGTAGTGTGTATACAATTCTAACCTCTGTTCTATAGTTTGAATCACTTACAGTTTCTCATATTCTGAGCTGAACACACAGTACCAATATGTTAAAGGCATTTAGGCACCTAAAGCTGCTGGCTGACAGCTGGCAGGGTTTTCAGTACTTCCCATGGGATTTAAACATCTGAAGTCTCACTAGGAGCCTCTTAGCACTGCCAGGAAGACACTTGCTATATACATCTGGTCTTTAAATATTTGCAGACACATACACCTATATGTCTTAAACTCTGTGGACATGATCTATAAACATGAAATTAAACAGATGTAAATGCAAGAAATGCAGCAGCACATTATGAAAATTGCATATAGATATGCGTTGAAATGGAATTATTTTCCTTTGCCATGAAAAGCTGATGAAACTGTTACAAGATTTGTTCTTATCAGTTGGGTAAGTCCCCTCAACATGAACTCATGACTGTGGGGATTATTATAACAGCAGGAAAAACATTTGTGAACTGTCATCCCTTTAGTAGTTCTCAGGAAAATATGTGTTGGAATATCTCCTAATTATGTGTGCAGGGGGAGGAGGCTTGGATCAGGATTACTATTAGTGTTGGCCTAAATCATTGCTCTTTTCAGTTGCACTTTGACAACACCTTATGGGTAGAAGACCATTATTTCTGAGCGTAGAGGCTTTTAGTGTGTTTAGATTTAGGCTATTCAAAGCTCACAAGACATCATTAAAAAGATTAACACAACTATAGAAGTAAGATTGTTTAGAAATACTTAGTTTGAAACCCCCCATTATGGTTTCAGAAGTCTACAGTCTGTTTAATTTTTTTTTTTTTTTTCTGAAAAGTGTCTGGAAATATTTACATAAGAAAATTGGTGGGTTTATGTAATTTAGAAAGCAAATGGTAGAGATTACTTTTTAAAAATAAAATCTGGATTTTGTGGTATCCAAGGCATGATGCAGTCATTAGCTATAGCTCCAGATGCCAGTCACACACGCACTTACCCTGTCCTTTTTTTTTTTCCTGATGTATCTGGAATTCTGCAAAGAATCATGACTAGAAGGAGTACAGTCAGTACAGAGACCAGTGCTACTCGTTGAGTCAGGTACATTGCCTGCAACTGCTCATCGCACAGTGGTTCAGAGAAAAGTGTAAAAATCCCTCAAAGCACTTTACTCACAGAGTAATACACAGGAGAGGAAATTCCCTCCTAGCCACAGCTAGCAATCAGATTATGTGCTGAAGCATGAGCAGTGCAGCCTTTGCAATGCTGCATGGCTACCAAGTTTTCTAATTCTTTTTTGAGTTTCCTAGATCACCTTCTAGTATTCCTTCACTATACTTCTTGTGTGTTCTTAACAATTTGGTGTATGAAGCATCTCCTTCCATTTAACTTTTGCTAAATGTGGTGGCGTTTTGTTTATGTTCCTTTCTTGCCATGGAAAAGATAAACAAGAACACTTCTTTTTTCTTCTTCTTCTTTACCAAATTACCTGTCACATCTTATTTTGTAGTTTTTTCCTTCTTGAAGAAATCACTTTAGATTTCAACCATTCCTTAAATGGAAAAGGTTTGACCATGCTGTTAATGATTTCTTGTCCTTTTCAATAATGTTTCTGTTCCTAATTTGTTTTTGCTTAAGGAGATGTGAGAAAATTTGAACTTCAGACATAATAATACCCAACCATCAGTTTATTAAATGGCATCTGATTAAATCAGAGATTGACTAAAATCCAAATCAGTAAAGAGTCTTTGTACATCTGTGACAAGAAATAAATGTAAAGGGATGTAACTGGCACTCATAAGAAAAAAGAGTCTTGTCACAAGACTTAACTGTTCCTCATTTTTATTATTCCTCAGAAAGGGTTTCTAGAACATACAAAATACAGTCTTATCACAAAATGGAAGTAAAGCTGGACAAAATATACATCTGACTTAAAGGGTTTGGGTTTTTTTTACATGAAACTTAGAAAAACTATGTGATAAATACACATACTGGGCTTTTAAAGTTTGCTGATTTCTGCTCAAGAAGATTCTGCACTGAGTTTCTTTAAGCTTAGGCTCAACCATCATTAAATTAAAAGTACTTGAGAAAATGCACGAGTGATGGATGCTACAAATACAAAAGGCTAGAATTCATTTTCTTTCCAATAAACATGGGTAATTTAAAATACTACCAGTGGATGTTTGTTTTGCCCATTACCTCAGAGAGAAAACAGATAATTTAGTGCATACACATCATAAATCTTTGTGTGAATCAAGACCAAAATAAGTCATCAACGTTAAATGTTTACCAATGGGAAGTATTTAAATAAAGCTCTTAGTTATTTCTTATATATAAAATACAGATTTCTAGCTTAATTTAAATGAGTTCCAAGATAGAAAGTAAACTGCCTTTCAAAAAACACTCTAATGTTTTACAGTCATTAAATGTATTTTCTTTGTTTCATGCAGGTTTTGTCTGCCAATATAGACATGTCTAATCACATTGCAATCTTTTTGTTTGTTTGTATGAAGTAGAAACAGCACTTTCAGGCTTAACCCATTCTACTGAATATATTTTTCTCTGTATATCTTTAAAGGAAAAACATATAAAACTAGAAAATCAATAAATTTAGACATCACATTCTAATTTCTCAATGATTTAATCTAATATTCGTTATTCCTAGCCAGTAAAAATAGCTCAGATCTCAGATGGAGTAAACTGGCATCAGTCCTGCTGAGCTTTTATACTCCAGATTTTTCATTTAGACTTTGTTCCATTTTACTAAGTAGGGGGTTGTTTTGTGGGTTTCTTGATTTTCTTTTTTTCCTGTGTAGCTTTTTTAACATGAAGGCAAGGACAGATTTTCAAATTTCTTGCCATACGTTTCTAACTGCCTAAGAACCACCCTCAGGACCCTAATTAGCATAACTATTTTTAAGACTGATTCTTCCTGTTCCTAAAATACAACTATTTTTGTTTCACCATAGAAATCACACTGCACCACATTCTTTAAGCTCCTGAAAGGAAGCCTGCTACATTTGGCTAACAGATTCCCAATGAGAATGTGGAGTCAGTCCTGAAAAGCAAAATTTATAAGCCTGGATATGTTAGCTATTAAATCATTTAGTCTCTCACTTTCTTGCATAGGATTTCAGGAATTAGTATTCCTGAGTCATTCAGATTTTGCATTCAGAGATGATTTACACCTCTGCAAGACATGTCTCTCATATTTTGCATGGCTAATTTTCGACATTATTCAGCAGGGGAGGAGGAAACAGTTGTTTGTTTTTTACAGTTTTGCAGATTTATCAAAGGCAACAAATAAAACAAATTATGTGCAGTGTGTGTTTCAGAATCCCTATTTTCACAGCAAATTAAGTTCAGGTGCATTAGATGGAGTTGTAGACAGCTACTTAAATACCAGAATGTATGGTGCAATTGTCCCAAATTTAAGGATGGGCTGTACTGTAAGATTTCATATTCATGTGGGATGCAGAAATAAAGTTTTGATTAGTTAATTGTTTGTAGAATTTTCCATCTGTACAAGGCTTAGAAAAAGGCCATTCTATGAAGTGGAGCATTTACAACTCCAAGATGAATTAGATTTCAGAAAATTCTCAGGGGCTGGAATCCTCGTTGCTTGGGTTTTTATAATATTGATTAGATAAAGTGTCTGTATAAAGTGGCATGAAAGTAGAACTTACTGTAAGACATAATATTATAGTAGCAAAAGGAATTCCTTAATGACCTTCCGTGTCTTTTCCATCTCTACCTTGTATAGCTTTTTTCTACAGCTCAATCTTAAGACTCTTTATGCCAGTGCCTGAAATCATTTTGCACAGTGATTATCATTTAGCCAGGCATGCTAGGTGGAGTCAATGTGACCCTTCAGGCAGGAAAGATAAGATTTCCAAATAAAGTTATTTTAGCTGTTACTAAATAAGAAATTATTGCTGTAAAATATCACAAATTCTATTTTTTTCAGCATTGCCATGTAACTGCATTGCAACTAATCCAGAAGTAAAACTTGCCTACATGATGAGTGCTACTTATTGTGTTTAACCTGTTTTTTCCTTCTAGTCCTATTAGAACCTGTTCATAATTAGGCATAATTATATTTAACGTTCTGAAGTTAATCTAGAAGTGGATAGTCCAGTTGGTTGCTAAAATGGGGTTATTTTGTCACTCACCTGCTGGTTTCTCAGTCATTGCCTGTAGAGATAGGGAATGGAGAGGCCTGATTGTTTTTTGTGTTATTGGGTAACAGTAAGAGGTGTGTTCATGCAAGGCACACCTAAGTTCCTATTCCTGTTCCAATGGATGTTTAACTTGCCAAGGGATTTCAGGCCCTGGGCTATGAAAGAGTTTTATTTAGAAGGGATAAAATTCTTCACTAACCCCACCTTTTGTAAATAAAGGCCTCTTGTATTCTTCTGACATTTTTATGGGATTCTTAATAGCAGTTTTGGATTTAAATTTGACAAATTAAAAATGAGGTTTGGATTTAAATTTGACAAATTAATAATGAGATATAATAGGCTGAGAAGGGGAAAATCAGATTAAACCAAAATAAGCACCATTCATAGCATATGTAGGCTTTTCTATTTTCTAAGGATGAATTGCAATAAAGGTATAAAGAGATAGATTCAAGAGCAGGATTCAGATGACTTCTGCATCTGACCTAAAATGGGTATTTTTAAGTTGCAGATTTTTGATATTGCTCACATTCAACGCTCTTCTAAGAGTGAAGATGGCTTTAGGCCTCATTTTTGTCTCAGTGTCTAAATGCCTCTTAGTGCCTAAAAGATCAGACTATGTAACACCTCCTCCCTGTCCTTTGGAAATCCACATGATTAAGTGGATCCTATAGGACCTCCTGGTTTTCTTGCAGAGCAGTCTACCTTTGGTACATGTGATATATCTAATCCTCACAAAACACGGTCACAGAGAATAGTTTACCCACAGTTGCCTAGGGGTTAAACTGTTTGCTCAGGATGTGTAAGACCCATAGGTCAATCCTTTGCCCGGAGGAGGTGATTAGTGGAAAATAAGGAGAGACAAATCCAGAGGAAAACTGGTACCATTATCTTTAGAGGGAAGAAATGCCAAACGCACGAGCATTCCTACAGAATAGCTATTCCTCCCTTAGTGAATTTTCAGGCACACAAAAAAATCACATCCACGGTGCTTTTCTGAAAATACAGTTATGACCCTATGGATAAAAGCCAGCTTAATTATGGATCTTAGCATTTCGGTTGCATGACAACATGTTGAGATCTGAGGGCAGTGATTTTCTTATTATCCACTCACAGCCATCTTCCACAAGGTAAATGCATATTGTTGTAACTTCTTCAAATTTTATCAAACCACATACCATGTAATGTCTTTCAAATTAGGTTCTACAGTTACTAACTCCTTTTTATTAATTTTTTTCTAATAGCAACGACTGCTTCTCAATTGAGTTTGTCATTATGAACAGACACATTGCTAATGTATCTGTGCTTTTAATATTGAGACGCATCCAAGCATCAAAGTGAAGTGTGTTATTTCAGATTTTTAATTGTTCCAGCATACTGGCACTTCTAATAGGTGCATGTTCTTCCTTAATTAAAGACAACTCTTCAAGATCAGTACACTGTGCCTCGCTGATCCATGATTGCCACAGCTAACTCCCAGTCAGCCAGTATCGTTTATAGAAATCCTGCTAAAAACTGAAGACCGAAAAAAACCCTTTCTCTTTAAACAAGAATGATTTCACTTGGCAAGATACAGAGATGAATCACTGCCAACACTTTCCTTTAAGAGCTGCGTTAATAAAATTGGGCCAGATAATACTCCTTATTTCTGAAACATCTTTTTCTTAGGCAGTCTCGTATTTCACACTGGTCTGTGGTAGGTAGCCTGACAGGGATCAAACACAAATCTAGAGAGAGGAATGAATTTCTCCCTCCATGCTTACAAAATGGATATTTTAGTAAATGAATATTTCCTAAACTAGATTTGCAGAGCTCTTTTATTTTTGAAAATAGGTAACATTTTTTCTCCAGACAACAGTTTAGACATCGTAATCAAGTCACATATGCCTTAATATTTGTGTAACTGCAATCATTGTGCAAACTTACAGAGGTCAGAGGTCAGATATATTTCTGGCGATTCTACAGAGCTCAAAATTTAGAGTCAAGTCCTGGATAGCAGTCTTTTTTCTGATGTACATGTGTACAGCCACATTTATGAAAGTATCCAGATATCTTGCCTGGGTGATGAAAAAGCTTTAGTCCAGCTTTACAGATGGGAAGCTAAGGCACCACTGTAAGATCACTTGACTTTCTTTCTATATATATTAGAGTGTTTCTATTGAATGTTGAGAAGTGACCAGACAAATCTGTAAAACTAGTTCCTGAAATAAGAAGCGGACTTCATTATATGTCATATGGTTTTTAATGTGAACTATAATTTCTAAAATTGATATTAGCTTCACTGACTTTTCCTAGTACATATTTGATCTTTCTAGAATTTGCTCCTTTCTCCTCTAGTGATAACCATTTTTCTTTACCGAAACAATTCATTTTATTTGTTCTCTTTTTTTAATACAGTGTTTATTGACCACTTTATCACTCTTCTGTATTGCTTTCAAAGAGTGCCGCAGATGGTTAAATGAATTCTGTGTGGATAGTTGAAATTGTGATTTTGTGAAAGTCGGGAATAAATTGTAGTTCAGCTTGTAGGCTGTGTAAAGCAATTCATAGCCCTGCTACCCCACTTTGTTCTGCCTTGAATCACGCTGTTGTTCCAGTTCGTGCACGTGTGTTGATCAGGCTCCCGACCGCGAGCTCGTTTTATTGCTGCACAAACAGGGATTAGTGCTGCCGTGCTCCTTTTCACCCGTGCCCCGGGTCTGAGCACTCTCTTCAAATGTGAAAGGTTAGTGGAGTAATTCGGTGTGCTGCTTCACCTGTCTCTGCCTCCAAAGAATTACTTAGTCTGCGCATTATTATTGATGATGGCAAAAGACAGCAACACTGCTGCTCTAAGATCACTGAAGGATGCTATGATGCATTTCACATATCTCATTTTCTACATCAAGACTCACAGTATCCTTGACATGGTCTTCTAGGAGTTCACTGAGTTTGAAACAGGTGATATGTGGCTAACTATGAAGACTTCCTGAGGCAAAGTGACACAATAAATAAAATTACTCACAAACAATTCATCTTCTCTTAATCCCATCCTCCTGGAGTACTAAATTGTTCTGTGACATATTTGGTATAGCATGTCTCACACTGCCTTTGCAGTTTTCACTGACTGGTCTTTTTATAACACTGACCTGGATACCAGTGAAAACAACACAAGAAAGTATAGTTATATATTAAATAATTTTTAAATTAAATTTAAGGATGGTTTTGGTGTGAATCAAACTGTCACCATTTGCTGTTAAGAAAACTGGTGTTCCAGTGAAGTATTAGTTTCTGCTCTTGCCCCTTCTTTTTAGTTTGCTTTTTAGGTCTTAAAGGTTGATACAATATTTAAACCAACAAAATTTGGATTCAGAAATCTTGACTTTTGCTGCAAGCCAATATGGGAATATATTCTGTCCTGCACTGCTATTTGCAATGAAAACACCAAACAAAATGTATTTACTGAAAATACGAACTTTTATTCTGGGGAGGTTTGGTTTTGGGGTAACCAATCCTGCCTGTGCCACTGTATAAAAATTACTCCAGTGCAGGTATCCTGTACATGACATACAGAGCACATCAACCTTTCCTTAAAATAAAAGCTCAAGCACTCCACATTTTTTAACTGAAAAACAAGTACAGCATAATATCTGGTAAGAGAGGCTGTCCTAAAAGAAACAAACAAAAAAAGTAGTATTCCCTAAACCAAAAACACTTCTAAATGTGTAACCAAAGTTCAAATAACTAGAAACTTACTTATTTGTTTCATGTTACACATTCTGGCCAAAGAATAGGAGACTTTTAAGTTTTGCAGACTGCTGGTTCAGTACAGGTAGTTCTGTAGAGCGTCTCATTGGGATGCTGTCACAGCTATGAGCATGGAGTTGTTTAGTTCAGGACAAGGAATAAGACCCTTCAAATTACCTCTAACCTTTGGAAATTCTTTCACTTTAATTCTGCTGTTCAGCTGGAGTCCAACTCTTTACAGCCTGATACAGAACTGAATCTAAACCTGGACCAAGAAAAAAAGTACATTCTAAATATTTGGCTGAAGAAACTGAGATTTTTATAGGGCTGTGGGGTTTTTTAGGTTTAAAGATACTCCAGAAATCTTTCTGAGATTGTGGTGGTATAATAACTGGCTCCATCAGCTGTTCTCTACTAAAACTGCAAAATACTGCACTGGAAATAAAATTCTACTTTATAAATGCTCATAAAAAATATATAAAATGCTTACAAACACCCATAATGTACGTTTTAAGTCTAAATGTGTGTCTCTTTAACCATGTTGGCATTACCGATTGGAATTTCATTGCATATTGTGTGGTTGATGGGGAAGGCACATTGAAATCAAGCTGTTAAACACACCATCTCCATTTTTTATTTCACTAGAGTATGTTTGCTGTATTTTTAAAAGAGCATTGCAAAGCCCAGGAGATGAATTCTGCTCTGAAATTGCTATTTGCTGACATAGAAATAGCTGTAAAAATACAAGCTGAGAAAAATACAGTGTAGCAATATATTTTCATTTATTTGGGGTGAAAGTAGCTTTTAAAGAAGAATTATAGTCTGTCTTCTGAATGATAAAGCAGTTTAACTAGCATTAAACACAGCTGAAATTTTGTAATGACCAAACCTCAGCTCATCCAAATCCCCAATAGCATTAACTCTCTAGAATTGAACTGTAAATTTGATTAGCCTTACAATAGACATGAGACACAAATGTTCTTCCTTATACAGTCATATTAAGTGGCTGCAAAAGAAGATGACAAGGTATTGTAGAGCAGTGCATCCAACCTTTTTAAGCTAGGGACAAGCTCCAGCTCACCCAGCTTTCAGAACTACATAAATACAGGGCAATTTCATGAATTCTGATATAACATGAGGATTACATGTGGTGAGGTGAGGAGTGATTTAGCAGCTGCAGTCTTCCTGTAAATCATCCAGAAGATTTTTTTTCACAGTCTAGTTCTTTGGATTGACATTTTCCTTGTAAACTACATTGCTGAAACATAGCTTCTGTCCTTGCCTGTATAATACAGTGCCTTTTTTATATATTTTCATTACTCATGCACTGTCTTCTGATGTGAAATTTGATCCTGTAATTTCTGGAGTGTTAATATTTTACATGGAATTAATCAGACTATGGGATAAAAATTTCATTTACACAAGTTAAAGGTTTTGGAGGCATCCTAGGGTAGGTTTTTAGAAGTTCAAAGTCTGGGACTGGAAGTAACAGTAAATTACAAGGCCTTAAAGGTTTCTGGGTCCACAGAATTGCAACAGCTGCTCCAGTGAGCTGAGAGTGTGGGCCACAGCACGACTTCCCATGCTCCCTGAATGTGGCTGTCACAGCCAGTGCCACCTGCAAACCTGCTCTGGGGATCCAGTGCCACACAGGATCACGGGTCACCCTGCCTCATCCGGGCTGGCACAGCCACCAGCACCACCAAGGCTGGGAAGCCCATTCCTTCCCACAGGACAGGGAAGGAGCTGTGCACAGAGAGGGACATCCCAGCTCTCAAGCCAGCCACCACACATCTGGTGATCCAAGAGTAAATTTCTCCTGCCAGGCCACAGGCTGCATAGATGTGCTTTTTTTATCAATTTATTGTGGGTTTATTTTAATTTCTTTCACTAGATTGTTTTGGTAACACATTCCTGGCATAGCTTTATACTTCTATCCCCTGGTAATTGTCATTTGGACACAGTACTGTTTAGAGTCAAATTCTCAAATTAACCCTGATTCATTGATGAATCATTCTACTTCTTAAAAAAAAAAAAAAAGCTAGAGCCGTTTACTAGTTATAGAAACAAATTTCTAGCATCAAGAGTAAAACCACAGATACATACAAATGGAAAATAAAGTTTTCTGGTAGTGAGAAATGGAAACAAAAGAAAAATGTTGTTATAAATTTTGAGATCCAGTTCTCCTTTTCATCTCTTAATTAGATAGTTTATGCAGCAGTTATTTTATAAATACATACTTGGCCTTACTAATGGATATTTCACAATGACCCTTAAACAGTGCAGCCCACCTGAGCACCAGGTGGTGCTCAGCTATGTGCGACATAGCTTAGGGGGGTAAATGGGGACCATTGTTCCTTCCTCATACTTGGTATTTTGTAGGATTTCTTCCTCATACTTGATACTTTGTAGGACTTCGGCACTATAAAAAAGGCTTGTGCATGTTGGGAGTTAAATCTTTTAATTGTTTTAATTAAGATGCTTTAATTTATCTCGTAATCTCTGTTATGGCCCATCACGGGGAATGATGTAACAGTGGTGACTCGTGACTCATAAGGTGTTGAGAAACGTGTCTCCTTGGACCTGCTGGCCGGGGCTGCCCACACAGATGAGGGAGAGATCAATGGCATTTCTGGAGCTCACACACTGTCCTTACATCCTGTGGCACAAATGCAGCATGCATCCAGTGCACCCGTGGTTGGGTGGCTCAGGTCTGAAGTTTAAATTTCCCTCCTCACCAGATGTCCTGGCTTCCCGAACAAAGCAGTTGTGCCTCCTGATGGCTTTATGGCTTCACAGCAACTGCTAAAATAAGCCAGTTCTTCAAACACCTATTAAAGTGTCCTTCTGAAGTCCTCATAAATATCTACGTGACACACCTCCAGACGCTCTGAGAGAGATGTGAAATAGCTGAGCCTTGCTGTCAATAACTGTTTTTCTATTCCTTGAAACAAATTCCTTGCTCTCAAATGAGCAAGTGGCTTACCCAAACTGTGGATTTGTTTTGGTTTGTTTTGGGTTTTTTTATTCAATGTTGTTATAACCAATAAAACATACAGCCAAACTGGAAAACATCAGTGTCGTTGCTGTAATTACTGAAAGTACCTTTTAGTAGCTTTCACTTGGCAGCTGCCTTTGGGTGCAGCCAGTCCTGTGCATGCTACAGCAAGCACGGACCTCTCTTTGCTTCCACAGTCCTGCTTCATACAGGCAGACACCAATGGAGGGAAGCACTGGCTTGAGGGAAACCCCTGAGATGACTGATAGTTGATTCTCAGGTCACTCAGCAGGAATTTGCGCACCTACAATAAAAGCTTTGTAGACATGTTACAGGCCGTCGCCTCCACTCTTTCAACTGCCAAACAAAACACTGCAGAGACAAAGGCTTGAACATACAGATAAATAAACAACCTCGTTCTTTACATTACTGGATTTGAACAGATTTCCACACCTTACCAAGAACTCCTCTCATTGATTCTCGCACCCTAAAGGAAAGGAGACACCCTCCCATGCTGGGAGGAGGTTGGGGGAAGAGCCTGTACCTTCCAGAGCCTTGTAAATTCGCATGTTGTTGAAATACTTCCTTGCTCCTAAAAGGAGATATAGATGAAACCCCACACTAGGAAATCAAGCATTCTAAATACCATCCAGGTTTGGGGATGATGATGTGATCCTCAGTATCCTTGCAGTATTTCAAGGAAATCAATTTACAGCTCTCAATTGAAAGACAAGCTTTCACAGAAACATTCATCCTGCCCATAAAAAAACCCTTCAGATTTGAACTAGATAAACCTTTACTACAGCACATCACTGTTCACTGACTCATACAAGGTTTTATAAAGACCTCAGAGGCATCACGTTAAACACACACTAAACCTCAATAAGAACTTGCATTCCAGATCGTAATGCTGTGATATTCCTGCAACCCTTCCCAGTCAGATGCCTCAGAGGCCAAACCCCACCTTCCACTACAAGTATGAAAACCAGGATATGCTTCAAATTGTGCTTCAAAGATTCCTTTCAAGTTCAACTCTTAGTGTCCATTTCTCTACAAGTCTGTGGAAGTGTTTCTTTGCACAGAGGCCTTGTGTCTGAGGAGGATGTGGGAATTTGCAGCAGTGTTCTCACGCTCATCCCCAAGCTATCATTACCCTGTGACAAGGTTTCCCTGTTGCTATTTAGGGAAGTCTTTTGCAATGAGAAATGTAGCCTTTTCCTATTGCTCAGGTTCCTCATTTACCCTGCAGTGCTTCTCAAACCTCATTCCAGCCACAAATAGCTTTTTGCTACTTAAGTGCCTGTTTGCACAGGATCCCTCAGATAATCCCCTAAACAGTTTTTCTCCCTGGCTGTGGAGTTAAAGGTGATATACTTTCTAGTCCACGACTTTCAAACTCTATCTTAGACCAGGTACGCTCCTTTTACACACATGCATGTAAAAATAATCAAGCCCAGGCCTCAGTGACCTCTGGATATATTAAGATATTAAAGGTAAGCACATGCAGTAAGTGTTTGCAGGACAGAGACTACAGGGATTTAGTACACTGCAGTCACAGTGATAACTTGTTTTACTAATTTAGAAGGTGAAAACTTAACATTCAAATCACAGGCTCTTCCTGAAAGTGCAGGTTATACATGGAAGGCAAAAGAATTCATTTTATTAGATATTACTCACTAATATTCGGTGAGATTGGCAGTCAGCCAATCAAACTATTTTGGGGCTAAGCCAACATGTTTCCTCTGTCATAAATATCATCAGCAACTGAACAAAAAAGCCCAGCTTTACTCTGCTTGACAGAAGGCCTGACATCTTGTCCCAGGAATTTCAGTGGTTAACAGTGCAAGCACCACACTCAGATTACAAATGTACTGAGAAAGCTGATGTTCATATTGTTCAATGGCACCATCTTCAGACAACAGCAAAGCTGATTATTACCTGGCTTTCACAAGAAGTCATATTCATCTGTCCTAAGTCAGGGAAAAGTGTGGTATCAGTGCCTCTGGACTTGCCTGGTACAATGTCAGAACATTTACTGTTGCAGCAGAAATATGAGGAGTATGGGTTCCCCTCCAAAAAAAGGGGGAAACTATAAATTTTGTCTGCTTAAATTGAGAAGAGAAAAATGTTGTCTTTTTGAAAAACGTTAATGAAATATGTTCATTTATGGGAATGTCTTGTCTTGGATGGATTTTTTTAGGAGACTGATTGGTTTTGATTAATTATTTGTGAAGTAGTTCATAGATCCAGACCATATCATGCAGCATTCTGGCCATAGAAATGCTCAGAAGGATCCCATGAATTAAATAACAAATCCCAAAATTTGGAATTAACTTCTGTGGCTTTGAATATTGTACTTGCTGCCCTAATTCCTTACATTCCTTTATGCTTTGAAACTAAAGTTTTTAAAATAAAACAAAACAACATTCAACTTGATAACAGAAACAGAGCTCATCCTCTTCTTGCGTGAGAATATGAATGGGGATCTAATACTATAAATAAATTATGTCACCTGAAGGTGAGTTTTAGCCCAAAATAAAATTATCAGAACTTTTTTTTGTGAGATAGAACTTCAGAACATTGTTTCAGTTACGTGTTTATGAGACCTATTGCTAATTGCCATCTATCTCCCCCTCATCTCCTTCCTTCCACGCTTTGAAAACAAGGCTGGTACATGTAGGCACCTTGTTCTTGCAGTTTGACCTAAGAGAACTGAACGAATGTGGGTCTAAAAATAGCTTTCTGGTCCTCCCAGGGCTGACGCGTGTTTGATGGTTTGTGTTTCCCTTTCAGCTGACCCTCTGGTTGGAAGCATTGCTACCCAGTACATGACTAACAGAGCAGAGCACGACAGAATGGCCAGACAGTGGACCAAGCGATATGCCACATAGGAACCTCCTCTAGGATTTGCTGGACCTGTGCAAGCACATTCACTAAGTGCATCAATAGCCCTTCCCTTCATTCTTATTTTTTATTAAATTTTGAACCATTTTGTGACAAAAGGTTGTCCTTACTTCCTTTTTTGTTTCATTTTGGTTTGTTTTTATTTTTATTTGTTCTGGGTTTTTTTGTTCTGTTAACTTGAAAGTTGTTTCCCTCAAATGTAGACAGGGAATTTTGGTTATCAGTGCAAAGAATGTTGGATCTGTAATAGTATAGAGCTTTATCAGAAAGCTTTGTATTAATGTGTGGGGTTTTTTTTTTCTTTCATGTGGTTTTGGGGAAAACAAACAAATTCAGAATATATCTCGTTTCTACTTAAATGTAGTGTTTAGGGTTATTTTTTTGTACTGAAGTCTTTAATGGTGGGTGCATGCTACTGGGAACAAGTTTTGTACAAAAGCTTAAAATCAAGAATCACTGTGCATTACTAAGACTGTGTTTATCACTAGCCTTCTGTTTCCCACACAAAAGGCTATTGCATTGAACAAATTAATATGTATTTTGATTTACTTAAAAAACAGGAAAAAAAGTGCTTGTAAATTTCTTAGGGACCTGCCACTTTTGACTGTGGATCAGTTGATGTACACTTGTATTATTAAAGCACTCAATAAAACACTGTGGCTGATAAATGAACTTCTTGCAGGATGGTGCTTTCGCGTTTGTGCAGCATAGGCTGTTTAGTCCTCACATAATACAATTGCAGGTTAAAAAACTACTTTTAGACCTGAACTATTCACATCTTCTCAACAATGCATTTCTCAGCTTAGAATTCTTCATTGTGTCTTTCTTCATATACAAACATCTTCCAAATTTCAAGGCCTTTCTTTCACATGGTGTGCTCAGCCTTGCTATTCAGAAGCCTCTTGCTGCATCTTTTACACTGTGGCTTCACTATATCCATCTTGTAACATTTAAAATAGTTGGCAATAAAAATAGCTTTGCAGTGAAAGCAGAATATTGATGTTGATTTTATACAGCAGGACTCATTTTGCCTTTCTCCAAGCTCTTTGACTGTAAAAGCAACTGTTATTTAAAAAAAAATAAATGAAGGTTTTCAGTGGGAAAATTGAGCCCACTGCACCAATCATTCCCAGCACATTCAATGATAGGAGTATTTCTATTCAGATTTGACCTTCAGGCTAATTTTAGATATGCAGCCATGGAGGGAAAACTTCTACTTGGCTAAGGAAATGTGTGGGCGTTATGATTTAGAAAGTATATACTGTGATGCTGATAGCTGAATGTTCTTTGTGTTGCAAGGCATATTGGAAAACCCGTCTCATATAATTAAACATTACAGATGCTATGTACAGTGCTTGCTTGCCCTCTCCCCTCTCTCCTTGCTTCTTATGTTTAAAGAAGATCATATCTTAAAGAAGGTACATTACAGTAGGGTCGCTATAGACATACAGGGAGACCTGATCCCATCACACTCCAACCCAATTCAACTGTCATGAAAACTAAAGCCTTCAAGGTGACGCCACAGGGCCTCTGCACCCACCACTGCATTGTCCAGCATTTCCAGGCTCTTTTGTTTTTCTCTTGGTCATTTGCTAATAAACTGAGCAGACATTCAGCTTCAGTCTGCTGGTGAGTTGCCCTCTGCATGAAGAAAAGCTGAATGTTGACATAGTTGTAGATGGTCTGTAACTACCACCCCAAGAACCACAAGGATCTCAAAGAAATAATCACTCTCTTGATCAAAGCAAATAGGGAATCTTCTGGCATCTGTAGAAGCCAAGTGTTTACAAGCCCAGCCCTACAACATTTCGAGGCCAATGGTTCCTAAATACAGACATGAAAGAACAATGGCATTTCAGAAACAAACAAAACACAAAACCCAGACTTCTCTGAACCAGAAGTTCTTACGGTTCAAAAGCTGTGCACTTTGAATTTGCAGGTAAGTTGCCCTCTCTGTGAAGCTATACAGTCTCATTGTCCTGGGTAATATAAAACTACTGTCTTAAGAACCATGAGGATCTGAAAGAAATTATGAGCAAGGACCAACCCACATTGATTAAAGCAGATGCAGAGTCTTCTGGCATCTGCAGGAGCCAAATCTTTGCAAGTCTGGCCATAAAACATTCTCCTCTGTTTGCAAATCTGCTCCATTTGCCTCCCAAGTAATTACTTTTCTTCATCTGCTAAACCTGGGAAATATGAAGCATTATTTAAAACCTGCTGTTGTTGCTCAGGAGAAATGAGCCATCCCCAACATAATTCAGTCTGCCAATAGAGGCCTGGTAAAAATAAACCACTGGCATAATCTCTTTTTCTCCTTTTTTTTTTCCCCTGGGTCTAGGAAATGATTGCACTTTGTCTCACCTTTGCTCTTCAGATCCTCTCTAAATTTAGCTGATTCCTGTTTCTTCTTTTATCTTTCTTCTTTTTCATCTTTGTCATTTCTTCTAGTTGGTGAAGTCTGTGCGCTGTTTTCAGACAGCTGGGTATGAAGATCTTCAAGTGACTTGCACATCCAAAAATATTCAAGAGTATACAGTTGGCCTATAACCACATGCAAAGGCCATCAGTTCAGCAAATCTCAGTATTTTCTCAGGGACACACAAATGCTAAAGCTGGGACTTGTTCTTTACAGACATCTTACAGCTGTTCTGAATTCAGCTGCAATATCAAGTAAACAATATTTAATTTGCAGTAACCCCAGCTAAATGTCACTGTTCCATACCCTTTGAGTTCAACTCGGATGAAGCAGGAATCAGGGGACTCTCCAAACTGCATTCCCCGTTTACGGATTACTGAAGTGGCGTTCACATCCCCCTGTCCGACTGACCAGCTAATTTCCCTCTTCAGAAAATTGCAGAACAACAATGCTTAAATCAAGGTTTCCAAACCTGTCCTGTGTTTTTGGAGATAGCATTTCCAGGCTGCTGCAGGAGTGAGCAGGGCCATAAGCCTTTTGATTGCAAGCATTGTGGGTGATTGCAGCCAAACAGTTGAAATTCATTACAACCAGCTGCTGTGCCATGAATAAGGCAAGAGTAATTCCTCCTGAAAAATCTTTGTTCAGGTTTTCATATTGTGGGCTGCAGATGGATGGTCATATCCCGTGCCCAAGCAATGGATAGCAGCTCACAGCCCTTATTTGCTGCTACCCCTGTGCAATGATAGTAGGGGCATATAAAACACCAGAGGGGTTGGGACTCATGAACCCCAGCATTGGGTTCATCCTCCAAGCCTTCTCAACCTTTTAAATTCTGTCCCAACACATGCTCTGGGGGCAGTGCATGCTCTAGCATGCTGGTACGGTGTGCCTTAATCCCTGTGATTTATTCCCCTCACTCGCCCATTCCTTCTTTCTGGATCCTTTCTTCTTCTTGATGAATTTGTTACCCACAGCTGAGAGGCCACCCAAGACACTGATCCCAGTTCAAATACCTCTTCCTGAAGTTGCCTGAGCACAGTAGACCCTTTGACCCCTGAAGCAGACGCCAAGAACTTGCCCCAGGCCCCTCTTGAACGCCCTTGACTGAGTCAATGTCTGTTGGAACAGGAAAGCAGAGGTGTCTCCAGTGAAGTAGGAAGGTGCCTTCAGGCAGTGCAGTAACTCCCAGCTACTCCAACTCCAGTGGTATCCTGGGGTCCCTTTTCTCCTTTTCAGTTCTCAGAAACTTGTCTCTGAGAACGGACATCTTACCACAGGCCTGCATTTTGAGTTGCGAAAACTATAGCAAAGACCCGGTGAAAATTCTGTCGCCTCCAAAGTCCAAACATCCGGCCTTGGCAGCCACAGTTCCTGCAGAGCCAATTCTCTCTGCTGGTTTTATTCATCATCCATTAGTCTTTCTTCTCTTCTGCTTTTCATTCCCTTTCATTTCTCCTCCTATCCTTTCCTCCATGACATCAATACTACATCTTGATGTTTCCTTCTTCCTCCTTCCCTTGCCTCCGTCACAGCTCTGTTCATGGCCATGAAGACACCACATCTGTAACACTGGAGCTGCTTGAAGTCTCCTGATTTTTAAGTCTTAGAAGCAAGAAAGAGCTTTGTATGAATAAAGTACTTCCTATTTGTGCCATGCCTGGCACTGGCTATAAACTAAATCACTTCTCCCACACACATCATTAGCAGTAATGAAATCCGGGCTGGCCTCCTTAGCATGGCATCCATATGCAAATGAATTTCCTCAGCTCAAAGGATCTGCAGAGCCAATGCATGGCTGCTTGGGATGCCTGCAGCAGCCTCTCTCAGGTAACAACTGGAATATATTTGGGGACTACTATTTACCAGGAAGAGTTTTATGATACCTTTAAATCCACCATTCTGCACCCTAATTCCATCGTGAACTTTAATAGGGACTTACAGCTCTCTGGAATAATGAAAAGAGCAAAGCAAAACATCTCTTTCATGTCTACTTTGATTGTGAAAGAAAGTAGTCATGGACTAATGGAAGGTTAAAACAAAGGCAGGGCTACTAAAACACTTTAATCGCTTACCAGTCCTAAATTAGAAAAACCTTACTTCATATAACAGCTGAATAAAAGATGTGTTAATTTCTATAGACTTTGCAGAGCAAAATCCAAAAACCTCATTATCCAGGTATCCAAATAGTTGATGTGGATGATCAGATCATTTCAGGGGAGGTTTTCAAGGGAAATGCATCCAATAGGAAGAGATTTCCAGCACCTCCATCTCCCCACCTCAGTCAGGCTGCAGGGAAGACTCCCTCCTTGACAGTCCCTTGGGAAACAAGGGCTGGAAACAAGAACCTCAGGTCATTCCTTTTTGTCACTGCTCCTCAAATACACTGGCTCACAACAGGCATTTGTTCCTGCAGAATCAGTGCTGGGGTCCCCTTTTGTGTCACTGAGGACCTTGAGGTCAGGCAAAACAAAGGGTCACACTTCAGTTTCTGTGAAATGCCTCTTTTCTTTGCAGTTGACTCATAGCCTTTGTAAGGCCCTGAATGGAGCCTCTTCACATGAATGGGGCTCCTATACACAGATTTCAGTACAGCCCTGCTCCCTTCTTCAGTTGTCTTAAACCTGGCAAAGGAACTGCTTTGCTCGTCAGCTTTGGAAACACCTTGCTGATAGCACAACTGAACTGTGCACTTGCCCACCTTCAAACCCCTCCATTTATATTTCTTGGACACTTCTCAATTGTATGAACGTTTCTCTAGTAATCACTGCTCAATGCCAGGGATCTGCAAAAATCCTGCTTCCTTTGTCCTTTAAACCACATGCAACCTTCATCCCTCTCTGCTCCTCTCTGCTGCTCCCTGTTTCCTAAATCTGCTTCTTCACTCAGGCTTCAGGCACCCAAATCCCTTGTTTAGCCCAGCAAACACCAATCACCTCTGCTTCAGACTGCTCGCAGCCCGGGGCTGTCTCAGTGTGGTGCTCCAATATGTCACTGAAGAAGGGAAAAGTCCACCCCAGATTGCTAGAGATTGCTGCCATCTTTGCAAAAAGAGACATGAAAACCGGCTTAATTCTCCTTTATGTGGAAGAGAATGTAATCTTCCTGGTGCTCAGCACTTACACTAAGGTACAAATCCTCTCTTTGCACATCTCCTGATGTGAAAGTTCACAACAGCACTCCCCTTTGGTCTTCCAGTATGGCGAGTAGTAGCAAAACAGTTTGTATTAAATGCCCTGAATGTTGAATATCTAATAAACTGAATGAAACTTCCCCCCAAATTTCTGTGTGGTGGTAACTTCATCATCTTTTACACAGGAAATGAATTGAGTAAATTAAAAAGTCGCTCCTGTTTCCTGTTCTGCTTCATTAAGTATTGTCCACCCATTACCTCTTGCTGCTGTTTCAAAAGAAAATCTTCCTGAAATCTACTTAGAATTTAAATCCTTATTGCAAAGCATCAAAGAATAATCACAATGTGTTCTGTCATATCAAGGTAATCTAATCAGAAAGTCTCACAGAATTATTTATATACATACATTTTAATGATAATTTAATAATTTATAGGCTTAAAGAAATAATCTCATTCTCTTCTATTTCATAATATACATCATGAAATACTATATTTCATTACCATGTACGTTTGCCATTTTATCTACTTAAAATAAATGCAGATTGGAATACCTTTGATCAATAAGTTTCTAATAGAAGAAGACTATTTCTTTTGCAGTGCAGCACGTGCAGACTTACTTGTCTTAGAAACATAATCTTACTTGTAACTTCTTCCTTTCAATTTGAACAAAAGATTGAGTGAAATCTGCAAAACAAAAATGCCAGTAGTCACTCAAGCCCTGCTAATGTGCTGGTTTGAGCTGTTAGGTGTAACCATTCTCTCTAATTTTCAGAGGTGGCACTGAAACTCTGGAGGCAGAAGAACAAGAGATGCAGTCAAACGCCAAGAAGAAACAAAAAGTAATTGGAGAAATAAACACTGCACTCATGCACTACAAATTTCCTCCAGCAATGAATATACATCCTTTCCTCTCCTCTTCCTTCTACCTCTCCCCTGTCGAGCCCCCAGGAGCGGATAAGTGTGTGTATTGTTGCATTTTTAATATACATATCCCTGCTCTGGACACATGCTGTCACCTCCAGGACCGAAGAGGGTTTGGTTAAACCTCCAAGTGCCCCCAATGATGCGGTGATGGGTGAAAGCACAACCACCTCCAGTGCTGCACAGAAGGGTGGTTCCATCAATGCAGAAGGTGAAATTAAAAAAGTAATGCCAACAGGAACTAATGGTGAGGCACTTAGGAGTTCAAAAAGGGGAAAATGTCAGTAGAAACCTTCTGTAAGTCTAACAGAAGTAAACTTGTCTGAATAGGTGAATTAAGGATCAAAATGTCACCTTCCAGTTATAAATGATAAATCATTATCCCAAAGTACAGAGCAGCTTTTCCCTGTCTAGTGTTGCCCTACGCCATGGTAAAACATGAACAAGACACTTCCACCAGACACCTAGTACGTAGCCCTGAAATTTATAGACTTGCCTTGTCCACTGAAAGAGAAACATATTGAAATGTTAGTTGCTTAATCCATATGTGCTATTGCACGGTTGAATAAGAATGATTAAAGTTATTAGAAATATTTAAATCTGCTAAAGGAAAATCACTTCTCAGGCTGAACTTCCTGACACTAAATACTTGTTTTTTAAAGACCTATTCCTCCAAATAAACATTGCTGCTCCCAGAAAGCAGCAAAGCCCATCAGCAAGGAGAAAATGAAAAATATCCCTGTGTCTTTATTAAATCGTTTGGGAAAATGTAAAATGCATTAGAGTCGGTCGTTCTCCAGGGAAGTGGTAGGGCGCTAAGTAGTGGCTGAAATGACTTCCCTTTTCCCTACAGCGGCTACCGCGGTGCTCCGCCCTTCCTGAGCAGAAGGGACAGACCACAAGACTCATGCACAGTCTCAAACAGCCTGCTCCATGGTTAAATTCGTGCACTGTGAGTTACAGACAACCTGTAGATCTGCACAGCCATCCTTGATCCACAAAGTTCAGCACGTGAAGATGTTTTTCACAAACAAGACCTTTTATATGGTAGGTGGTTTTGCCCAGAGGGGAAGATTTCAACAGTATTTTGTAACAAATCTAATATAAAAATCATCATAATAAAAAAAAAAGTTATTAACTATTTATCTGTGTCACCAATCCTCCAAATATTTATATATAGAACTGTATTTCTTGCATATGTATGAGATCTCTCTAACCAATCTGCTTCAGATGGCCAAATAACTTTTATCCATTATATGGTTTTTTATACATATTTACTTGGTTTTTAAGTATTTTGCTTGTTAAAGGGCCTACCCTCAGTATGGGTTTATTTTAATTCCACAGATGTACTTAAAAAACAATCCTTCATGAATTTGTCACACAAACATTGCAACGCTGAAAATCTGAATATAAAACACCTTGTAAACCTAAATTAAATTGCCCTACAGGAATTGCTTTTTATCGTCTCTGCTGATAGAAAAGCAAAATGTAAAAAACACACTGAAAAGTAAATTCAATTAAGTGCTAGTAATCTGGGGTGTCATTAGTAGCATAAGCAAAGAGAGGTGTTGATTTACTACTTGTGCTCAGCCTGGTTCTGGTGCTCTAAGCAGCTGTGCTCGGCCAGGAGGAAGCGATCTGGAAGTGGAGGAGTGCACTCCAGAGATTTTCTGTGGCCTGTCCTCTGGGTCTGATGGCCACCACAGACAGCCTTGGAGGTGGCAGCTGGATGGAGAGTGGGTAAGGGGTGAAAACTTTCCATGCAGACTAGGTCATGCATAGACTATGAAAAAAGCTGGTTGCTGAGCCAGGGTAAGTAGGAGTTTTACTTGAGGTTAAGGAGAGCTGCCTAATGGCATGATTCCGTTTCTATTTATTGGAATTTGGCTGCAGTGTTTTTTAGTTTCCTTTTTGGTTCTCTGAGCTTAAATGTGTTCCTGTTCTTCCTGACTCGACTCCAACTAAAACCATGTATTGTGAATGTGTATTTGGGCAATAGTGTCATCTGAGGTTGTGGACTGGAGGTACCAATGCTTCTGACCTCTCATGTCAGGAAAAAAGGAAAAAAAAAATAGAGAAAGGATTATGATTTCTATGTATGAGCCTTTTTGCAAAATAAAAAGCTGTTTTTTGTTTCAGCATTCAAGCCACGGGAGGTGCCTCAGTTCTTAGATGACAGCTGATAAAACCTTAGGATGTATTTTCTGTTTTAGGTGAAAGCTTACTGTAAATGGGAGGGATTTACCTGCAGCTTAAAGGACACCCACAGAAAGTATGAGAGACCTGCAAAGCACCGTAACCTTTTAAATCTGAATTGAAAGAGAGATGATCACTGGGAGGTAATGGTGGCCTTGAATCAGCTTCAGTTCTTGTGTAAATGATCCTCTGCCTCTACACTTCTCACTTACTCTGGATGAACTCAGATGGGCTACACTGTCAGTCTTTTAACTTTTCTTTGTTTTCTCGTGTCTTTCACAGACTTCACAGGTCATTGTTGTGTCAGACTCCAGAGATAATGCTTATCATTACACCTGTGGAGGAATATATACTATTAGTATTAAACATTTTTCCCCTGTTTATATTTTCTTCTTTTGTTGGTTTTTTTTTTTTTCCTCTGGGTTTTTGGTTGGTTGGTTGGATGTGGTGTGTTTGTTTGGGGTTTTGTTTGTTTGTTTATTTGTTTGTTTGTTTTCTGGCAAGGCAAAAAAAAAGGAACCGCTTGGATAAAACCAGAAAAAGTATCTTCTTGATTAACTTGTGGCATCTAGTGAGAGCTTTCAGACCAAGCAGTAAAAGCTGACAAAGTGAAGCAAGTGATAATATAGTATTTAAGTGCAAAGTATTGTGCAACTTCAATAGGGGAAGCTGCCTACCTGGCCTTGAAATGCCTATATGTGATAATTCTGCCTTAGAGAAATTGATTCATTACCATTCTTTCTCTCTCGAAAATCTCCTTCCATCTCCTTGCACAATTAATCAAGCAATGCTCAAAATTATACTATTTTCAAAGCTGGTGTGAAGTAATTGAAGTTGATTAAAAGACCAAATTTGGAGGCTTTAACTTCATTCTTAGGAAAGTCGAACAAGTTTTGCTATTTGTTTGAGCCTTGACAGGGTGAGAGAGGGAACTGCTTTTTATAAATCTTGTGGTTTTCAATGTAACCCTGGCTGGTTCAGATTTAGCTTGGCCTTTAAACAACTGAGCTCTGAGTTTTGCTGTTAAATGAAATTGTGGGGAGAACTGGGAAGTCGCTCTGATGCTAACCAATGTGGAGCTCCCTTTGGGAACTGCTCAGCCCTCCCTAGTGAAAATAGTCAGAAAGTTCCAGGGAGGCTGAGGCTGAACTCTCCACATTTTCCAAAAGACAAGTCAAAACTTGCCCTTGGCTCAAAGTAATGGGCTCTGCTGGAAGTCTGCTAGAGCCAAGAATTAAACCTCAGTTTCCCCATCCCTTAGATGTGGCACTGATTTTTCCTATCAAAAGGCTTAGTTTTGTCTATTCAGTTTGGGCTCCTGGCCCATAAACAACTATTTTCTTTCAGTTTAATTAAAACACTTTTGTCTGCCAGGATACCATCAAATCTATCTTTAATTGTATTGCCAGTCATGACTCATTAGCCCCGTAGGCACAGTGGTCAAGCTGAAATACTAAACAAGTAAACACTGTTGAGAACAAGTTGTGAAGATATTTCATCGGCTCATAAAATGCATGAGAATGAAGATTTTTTTTTCCTCTTTTTTTGAAGGAAAAAAAACCCCTCCAGCAATGAAGAGGTGACACATTCTGAAAAAAGAAAACAATCAGCAGTTCAGGCCCATCTTTCAGAGGGAGAGTCGGGGTTTGACTCTGTATTTGGCCTCAGCATTGCAGGGATCCTGTCTTCTTCCTTCCAGTGCTGCCCAGCAGACCTGCTCTGGCCTGTTCTCCCTACTTATGCAGTGCCACTTTGTGTAATACTCCAGTTTTAAGCATGCAAGGATTCGTTTTGGTCTTCTAGCCTCTCCACAAGATTACTTGGTCTTTTGTTTGTTATGCAACAAACCCATTGGTTTACTGTCTTTTCTCTCATCCTTTTGCTTTTCCACGTTTTTGTACTATTTCCAGCACTAGTTTGCCCAAAGCTGACTAACCAAGGCTCTGTGGAGTTTGCGTGATCTGGTGAAGCACATTACTTCCTTTGCTTATTTCCTTTCCTTTAGCACATTATCAGAGGTTGTAATATATGATAATGTACATGAGACATAATTTCTATTTATAGTACAGACAGATGTATATGAAGTATGGAAGAGACAGTGCTGCATAATGTATGAGAAAACTTCTTTACAGACGAGCACTTATCTTCATATTTAAGACTCTGTCTGTGTCACAAAACACTGGTAAATCCAGACTGGGGGAAGGGTATCCTGTCAGAAATCTTGGCTGTCCTCTCCCCGTAGGGCTTTGCTTTTTCTTGACTTTTTTTTTTCCTTTTTTTCCTTTTATTTTTTTTTGTATTTATTTTTATTAGTTTCTGTCTACTTAGGTGTCTTTGAATTTCCTGTGAATTTACTTACTTGTCCTCCAGAAAGATCTGGCTTAATCCTTGGTATCCTTATACTAAAACAAGGCTATTAGAACGGCCGGGTAGAACAGCTGCTACAAGGCCAAGGTTGCAGGAGCCTTCCCTAGGAAGGATGCATGGTTATTGCTCAGCTCTTCGATTCTCTTCAGTTTAAAGCTTTGTATCTAATTCTCTAGCCCAGCTTTTAGGGTAACAGGGATTCAAATGCATGCAGGAGCCTGAGGCTATGGCTTGACAGCACTGCTTAGATGATCTAATGGCTCCCTGGTGTTGAAAGGGAGAAGCCCTTCTCACCTCCAGCCATGCATTTCTATGCTGGTAAGGGCTCTTGCTGAGCTAAGTGAATTTACTGACCCTGCAGAAACCGTGTGTGTGTGTGTGTGTGCGTGTGTGTGTGTGTGCGCGCGTGTGTCTCGGGGGGAGGGGTGGGGCAGGTTAAATTTTGGCTAATTTAGCACAGGATGGGATTAAACGGCCTGGGCAGAGGTGGAGGGAGCAGGACTACAGGGATGAGATGTCATATTCCTGAGCCTCCTTGTCCCACCCTGCCTCAGCTGAGCAATCCCACGCCTTTCTCTTCACCGGCTCTAGTGTGCATCTGACCTGGTGTTGAGTCACCCCAGCGTGCTAAATCCGTAGCAAAAGGGTGGGGTTTAGGGTGTCGAGGGTGTGTGTCCAGCTTGCATGCCCAAATGGCTCAGAGTAGGGTTGGACAAGCACGAGAGCTGGCGTAAGAAAAGAGATGGGGAATGTGCAACCAGGGGTGGGAAGTCGGGTGGGATTGCAGCAGACAGTAATTAAATTGATTTAAGCTGTTGTTTTGTGGCAGCCTGAGCCAATTTTAGGGGTGGCTTAAGCCCAAGTGTAAGGATACAGTTAAGTACCAAATGAAAATATTTTCTTCAGTACATCTAAATATGAGCATTGTATAGCTGTTTGTGTGCGCGCGTGATACACTCACCACCTTTATACACCATATACACGCACCTTTAAATGTTGAAAGTATTTATAGCCAAGAAGGCAGCTCTTTAAGAACTGTGTCCCATTGACTGCTAGTCACTCTTGTGGCTGCAGCAGTGCCCTTGCTAGGAGGTTTCTGCTAAAAGCCCTTTGATTGCCTCCCCGTTTGGCGCAGGGTTATGCCAAAAAGGAGACCATGTCTTCTGCAGAGCTGGCAATGGAAACCGAGTTTTGTCTTACAAATGTGTATCGGTAATAATTTTTGTCACTAGCCTTTCTCTGTGTATTGCTTTGTCTGTACCCAGCTGCTGTAGAAAGGAGGAATCCCTCCCTAGCTGCATCAGAGCCCTGGTGTCCATCAGCTCTCTGCAGAGCCTGGAGCAAGCAGGCCGACTGTGATAGCGTTCCTGGGGTGCCTGTGTCAGGGGATGCTCAAAAATACAGCACCCTTCTGCGGCTCTGTAATTTCCCTTGGAGCAGCCTGGCTGCTGTAATCTCTGAAGTCCAGCGTCAGGGGTCCTTCTTATCTCTCCTGCCAGTGTGAATTGATCTCTGGGCAAATCTGCAAATGAATGGCTGCAGATGGGAAAAACAACCGGGGATAAATGCTTCCTTTGTGCCTGTAACTACCACAAATACCATTAAGGGACATGCCAAAACCTTAATGAAATAGTGCTGGGTACTTTCTCCCAGTCTCTCGGGCAAGCCAAAATGGATAGGAGCATGATGCCTTGCCTTGTTTCACCCAGGGTCTCCATCCAAAAAGCAGTCATTCTCCCCTTACACAGCGCTCCAAAAACAGTGGAAATGGCCTCAGCATCCTGCCAGGTCATTTTGCCTTGGAATCTGTTGGCCCACAAAAGCTGCTAAACATAATTACAAAGTCCCCAAACCAAACATTAATAAAGGAAGCAGCGATATCTGAGGTGCTTCATTCTGGGGTTGATTTAAAAACAAAATGCGAAAACGTCAGTGGGGATGTTTTGCTGGTTTCAGTATGCAGTGGGCCTGGATGTTGCCCCATGTTGTGGAAACGCTGTACGCATGGCTTCTGAGCTGCATGCAGCAGCAGTGCAGGAGGAAGCCTGGAGTGTCTGGGGCTCTTGTTACAGCAGGAGGAAAGCAATGCTTCAGGAATGAAAGCAATAATTTCCCTGACTACTCACAAATCTATGCCATACATTTCTCCTTCTGGTACTCTGTAACTGAGCACATCGAGCTGTAATGAGGAACTGAATGGACAGACAGGTAAAGTAGTGCAGTCGCGTGAGATCTCACCCTGCAGCTCATTATATTGAGCTTGTGCAGAATGTGATGTGTTGGCACCACGGGGATACTTGGGTCTGGATTCACTCTTCACCCTGTCTTCGCCATGGCAGCTGCAGATAGGCTATTGATCTTTCTCCTCATTAATCAGAATAATTTTGAAGAAGAAATAAGGGACTCATTTCCTATCCATTCTTTCCCTCAGTTCTTTAATTTACAAACAGCTTTATTTTGAGCTTTTCCTGTTTCCTGCCTCCTTTATGAGGCACCATTCAATGACTGCAACTTATTTGGTAGTGATATGTGACTCACAAAGTGTCTGGAGTTTTGCTTTGTAAAGCATTAAGATGTGAGTAAAAAGGGGAAGAGGAGTATGCTGTTTCTAAATAGGATTTTTTTGTGCTGTAACTTGATCAAACTCTAGGTAAACGGATTCAGTTGTCCAGGGTAGAGGAGGGAAACATGTGCAGTCACAGTTATCTTTTGGGTTTACGTTTTTAAATGAAAATGAGTGCATCTATCTAGGGAACATATACATCTCCCTTTACTCCAACTTCAGAACCTTTACCTACGTTCACAGCCCTGCTGTGCAGCAATATAATGCTATTATCGTCACTTTCATTCAGCAATATTGTTTATTTTAATTGAAATTCCTTTTGCAGACAGAAACTGAATACTTAATGTGCATTTTTCGGGGATGGATTAGTGGTGGACTTTGCAGTGATGGGTTTACAGTTGGACTTGATGGTCTTAGAGGTCTTTTCCAACCTAAATGGTATGTTTCTTACCCTCAGATAAGAGAAGAAGGCAAGGGAAGTAAAAGGCTAGCAGAACCCAAGCCAAGAGGTTTACAACCCTGGTAGAGCAGATGGAGACTTGGTGTCTAAGCAAACTGCAGCAAATCTGCATGCTGAATGGAGAATTTTCTACTTTGCCAACGAAAAATGTGAAACAGAGAAGCCTGCCTTCTACTTAGGATTTCACTGCCTGAATCAAAGACACATGGAAGAACTACCCTTTTTGGATCAAGTTTGCATTTATTTTCTAAGGAGAGAAGTCATAGCCAGTTATGTAACAAAATTATTTGGGCTCAGGATGATTTTGCAAAGGACCCCCACATAGGCAGAGGAATGACTGAAGCACAGGAAGGGATTTGGGTGTCAGGAAGCCACTGAGCAAACTGATGTAGTGAGCACTTATGGACTACTTTTTGAGATCAGTGGAACTCAAATATCTAAATAACAGTTTAAATCAATTCAGATAGCAGTTAAACCCAAAAAGCCTGAAGTCCCTTTTGATTTTAAACTCCCCTAGAGCTGAGAGCTGAACACATGTGCTGTTGCTTAGGCAATGGTAGTATGGTTCTAAATGTGGGCTTGCATTTCATGTCCACCACCCAAGGCTGGTAACTTCCCAACTTGATTCATTATCTGGCTTGTTCTCATTTTTTCCTTAAGTTCTCTTTTTCTTTTTTTTCCCCACTCCCCCTATTAGTGAACTTACGAAATCTAAAAAAAAAAAAAAAGGTCTCCTCTTGATGGCAATCAAGCAAGAGGTTTGAACAGATTGCTGCTTTTATGATAGGCTAGGTAGTTGCAAGGACCAGTTGCTAAACTCCCTAATGTGATATGGCAGGGTTTACATATCTAGATACATATTAGGGAGAATGTCTTCACTGAAAGGGTGGTCAGGCATTGGAACAGGCTGCCCAGGAAAGTGGTAGAATCGCAAAGCATGGAAGTGTCCAAAAGGCATGTGAATATTGCATCTGGGGACATGGTTTAGTGGTGAACACATTGGTGCTGGGATAATGGTTGAACTCAATGATCTTAAAGGTCTTTTCCAACCTAACTATTTCTATTTAGGTTTCTATTTCTATATTTCTATTATGTATATGTATGTGTGTATACTACAGAGGAAAAAGCAATTGTACCCATTGCAGGGTTGTTTGGAGCCTTCTCTGAGTTGTTTCTTAATTAAGCAGTGCCTTAAAAGGTGATAGGAGTAAGGGCCATGCACTTGGACACTTAAAGACTGCATACTTTCAACTACATGTACAGAATTCCTAAAATGCCCAGTGAGGAATGAACCATAGAGCACAAAGCAGAGTGGGAGGGTGTTATTTAGGAGGAAGTTGTCAAGCTCTTTGCCACTGTCATATCGATGAGGCTTCTTGGACAGGTTGCATTAGGACAGTGTGATAGGAAATGAAAACTCTCTTACTTGATGCTTGGACAACTAGGTGTGGGATTCCCAAGAACCTATCCAGAGGAAAACAGATGGGTGCTGCCGGGAAGCAGGTATTGTACCTAGTGCTCAAACTATGTAGCAGATTTGTAAGGCACTGCTGAGGTCATGGGCATTATTAGGAGGTGGGGGAGAGCTGCATGCTTTTGATTCCCCTTGTCAAAAGGGATTTGGTGTTATTGCAGAAGTTCTGACAGCTCAGCCGTGTTTGCTGTCTTATTGTGCCTACTGCAAAAGGTCAGTCCACTCTGGCTCAAGGAAAGGCTTTGTAGCCAGAGTCCTCCTGACAATAAACTATAAATGTTTTGTCTATCAGAAAATGATGATAGCTTGGTATTGCACAATTTTCCTGTGCTACTGGAAATCTTTTTTTTTTTTTTTTTTTTTTAATAGATGCCTCTGTCACCAAGATTTATCAGCATTGCAGCAATTATTAACGAGACCCCATGGGCTTGGGACTTTTTCTGAATGTCTTCAGAGAAATGTTAAAATGTGTTGGGTTTTCTCACTGGAGAGTCACAGCTTATTATTCTGAGCTCATGAGAAAAATGTAGCATGGATTTAAAACTGAAATCTGCCTCTACCATTAAAAGTGAAAGATGTTCCCCCAGGGGTCATCCCAGGAGATGGACACCCATCTCTGCGCTGTTGCTGCATGCAGCTCTCTAGCAGAAAGGTGCACACATTCCGTGCCGGAGAGAAACCTGGGGCAGTGGAGAGGGGACCCCCACACTTCTGCCTGGCCAACTTCTTCACTGATTATTCTTTGGCAGCAATAGTGAGGGGAAATCTTTGATTTCCACAGCCTTAGTCTATTTATATATCCAAGACTAAAGGCTGTAAATATGGAGTCTATTAGTTGAACTAGTGCTGGAGCTTTGATATGACATTGTCATCAGCATATCCAGTAGCTCTAGCAGCTAATAAAAGGGTATTCGCACTGTGGGAGAGTGAGAAAATCCAACCGTTAATATCTTGGAGCCTATGCAGAATACTCATACCAAACAGTTTAAAGGTGTTCTCCAAGGGGCTCAAGGAGAGAGCAGGAAGCATGCAGAACTGCTAGCTGAGGTGGTAATGTCATGGAACCGGAGTGTCACAATTGTGCAACAGGTTTAAGGCGCTCCAACCAAAGCTGTTACTAGGCATAGTCCTGCCAGTGTTGAGTGCTTTGCTAGCACCAAACCACCAAATGCATGAAATCCGTGAAACTCCAAAGAGGTGAACAGGCTCAGGTCTGGATAGGGGCTGAGGTGAAGAGCTGAAGAGCAATTTGTATTCATAGTCATTGCCCTAATCAGTGACCTAGGAGAGGAGATGGAGATTAATGTTCCTTGCTGCCTAGCTGCAACTACACCAGTTTGTGTTCATTGCCACACAGTGCTAGACTATCAAGAGGAGGACACCCTGTCCTCACTCCCACCTATTACTTAAATTTCTAGGAGGCGTGAGTATAACTCCCTTCTGAGTTTGAAGGGAGATGAGCCCAGGTCCCTGCGCATCTCAAATCAATGTCTTAAGTGGAAGGTTGTCATGTTAAAGGCTGAAGGAGGTTTCTACATCTTTCAGGAGTCAGCCTGAGATTATGAAACTCAAACAAGCAGAAGGGAACCTTCCTGCAGCCATCCTCCAATGCTAAAGTTTGGGGTTGGTATAGGATTTTGGAGCCCGCTTTTGTTGTTTGTATTTTCTGTGGGATCATTCTGGCAGCTCCTTAGTGTACAGGCAGGAGGCCTGGATATCTTGAGGGGCGTTTTGAATGAAATTTTAGACATATGGCCTCATGTTACACCTATGTGAGCTGTTGCTGGAAGGGGTGATCTAGCCCTTCCTGTTCCTGAGCCCCAGATCCCAGTTCATCACTTTTTGCCTCAAAACTCACTCTTGTTCATCTGTAGGCAAACCAGCACAACTTGCTAACCTGATGTCAAGAGCTTTCTGGGGCATGTCTGGAAAGAGCAGTTTTCTGAAAAAGGGAACTTGGGCAAACTTGAAATGGAGTAGCAGTGGTTGCCAGATCCCAAAATCCAAAATAATGTGGTGAAGACACCTCCCTGCAGGCAGCCAGTGTTAGAGAGGAATTCAGGACTGACCCTTCTAGCAGCATCCTACCATGGTGCTGGATGAGGAGGGGCAGCAATTGCCAACCCCAGCAGTTGCCAACCCCCCTCTGCTCACTAGCTTCAGGTGGTTCCAGAGATGGAACATGGAGCACATAACTGTAAGCAGTCTGATCATAGCCATGCAGCTTTGGACCCCATAAAGGGCAAATTATCCTGTGTGATGGAAAGTGCCTCCAATTCATCCTGCAGGAAGTATTTTCAACATCTGGCCCTGATATATTGGAGGATTTTTTTCTGCATCTAAAGGGCATGATTTCAGTGACCTGGATGTTGGTGAGTGTACTTAAGTGTTTCCAACAATTCCTTTCCTATGCTTGTGGAGAGTAATTGTTCTTCTCTATCTGTTTAAATTCCATTTTTCTTTCTGTTTCTAGTTTAGACAAAATGACACCATTTTTTTCCTAACACTTTTATCAAAAGGTAGAAAATAAAGTACTCCAATCCTTCATAAATGATTTTTTCTGCCCTTCTTCGCCCAGCCCATTCAGTTTTGAATAGAATGGCCTATGTTGTCAGATATGCAGCAAAAGGAGAAGTACATAATCCAGAACCTAATAAAACAACAAATCTAGTGTGCCCTCCTGGTCTGCAATCCTTCAACAAGCTCCCTTCATTAAACATAAAGCCATGTGTTTTGTAAAACAGATCACATCCGTGGTACCACAGTGTAGTATGTGTTGCTCTCACTGTATTTCGTGAGGATTTTCTGATTTATAGCAGCACAGTTTTTATTCTTACAATGTAAGAATATGTTCTTACAATGTTTCTCCCATGGCATTTGCTGTCCCCACTGCACACACCACCCCCGAAAAAGGGCAATACTGATATCTCTGAAAGCTGTAAATATTTTTTAAAAACATTTAAAATTGATTGATGCAGCAGTACTTACTTTCAACTAACCTTGACAGCTCAGCTTTATTCCTGGCAGTGTCTGCAGCAGTTCAGCTATGTCTTACTTCTTCAGGCATTGTGGTTGCCCCGATGAAAATCCCAGTTAAGTCCGGTGGCTCTGGTGGTGTTGTTCTGGATTTACACCGGGCTACTCATGAGCGGAATTTAGCTGTGAGCTTCTGTGTGCTCCGGCTGCCTGGACTGCGTTTCCATGGCACAAGCAGTGATGGAGCACCCAGGAGGACTGACAAGTCACAGAGATCTTCCATTTGTATTCTGCCAGCTTGCCCCAGCTCCTCTGTTTCTATTTCACTATTGTTTTAAAGCAAAGGCTAAGGAGGTTATGGCCATATGCCTTCAGCTGGTGCTCAGGCTTTGGGTAACTAAAGGCCTTGGTGAGAAGAGGACACCAATGGAGCTTCTTTGTATTTGATTAAAGAACAAATTGTTGCAAGCAGGGGGGAGAAAACCAGGCTCTCTTGTAGAACGGGTTTGTACCTTGCCATTTGGATATTTTTAACAATAAAAACGGCTCTGCAGAAACAAGTGTGATGGATTATTTGTAGTTAAATTGCCTCTTTTTTTTATTATTTTAAGGTAAAAACACCATATAAAGCAGCACATGTAATTCAGGGAGGATACATTGCTCTTCATTAGAAAAGTTGCTTTTCATTTACAAGCGCATGAAAATAGCTTTTTACTAGCTGAACTCTTTCTGCTTTTCTGTGCACAGCTCTCCTAATAGTATCTCAGTGGGCCAAAATTTCCACTGAATTCAATGATCACAGTCAGATTGAATCAAATGGTGTCTTGGTCTTTTGCACAAACAGAACTTTTGCCCTGCTGTTACAAAAATATCTGCAGTGTTTATTAATGTAATAAATTCTTGAACTAAAAAAACCCCCACACTAATGAAAAGGGTTCTAATTAACCACAGAGCTGAAAACTCACAGTAGTTACTGCAGACCAAGGCTCAGTTATGCTGACATGAATGTGAAGTAATTTTACTGAAGCCCATGCTGTTACCTCAGACTTTCCCCTCTATCTGTAAGGAGAGTTTTGTTCAGTCTGACTAATTATCTTTTATCTGGACTTAGTTTCAGCTCAGTAACACATCTCCACCTTGCAACCAGTCGTTTGGCTTTTGAGAAAGTTTTTTGTTAAGAACAGTGCCATTTTGGTTTCCATTTAAAGAGAATTAAAGAACCAATTATGCAAATTAATTTTAAAAGCTTTTTTGCCAGTCTTCTGGGAGAAAGGTTGTTGCACAGACTTAAAACAAGGTTTCTTTTGCTTTGAAATGCATCCTGGCATGACACCCGCCTCTGCCTCCTGTCACTTGGCTGGCAGCTGAGTGGGAGACTTGGGGCACTTTAGGGACCTGACCTGGAGAAGTTCTGTGGGGCTGCCAGCTCCAGGCAGGGCACCGCTATTCTCCTGTGGAAAAAAAAATATTTGGGCTTGATTCATGACAGTGGAGTGGAAAGGGCCAGAGAAAGGCAGAGGGCTGTATTTAGGGGTGATACAGGAGACCCTAGAGTCCCCCTGCACATGGGGGGACTGCTGGACTTTGTGTCTTGGCTGTGAGACTTGGAGGTTGAACCTCTGCCCTGTTCTCCTGAGGATTTAACAAGGGCATCTGAGACAAAGGAATTACACAGGGACAGGGTGGAGTTTAGCTCAGAAAAAGCATGTTCAATCACAAGCCTACATTATTTAGGCTTTAAAAATTATCTACTGCAAATATTAGGGCAAGACAGGGAAGAGCAGAGACACATTAAAATAATATTTGCAAGTACCCTGTGCTCAACATAATATGCAAGGTTAGCTACCCTTCCATTCCTTTCTGTCTGACAGGGAAAAATGTTCACAGGGAAATGCAAAAACTACCTGGAAGAAAGCTCAGGGCCTGTGAAATAAGCTCCCACCTTCCTTGTGCCCCCTTCTCTGTATCCAGCTTCTTCCTAACAGTATGCAAAGGCTGCTTATGTAGCAGTAGAGTTGCTTCTCACCCATTCTAGCAGAGTGTGGAAAATTGTATGTTACAGAGGACAAATGGTCATTGGTATTATGCATCCACACCATGGAAACTACAAAAATATTTCCCTGTTGCTGCTGGAAGAAGGAAACCAAAGGTAGGCAGGCCCAGCTATGGGTTGCACACTGGGGTTGTGCAGCCTCTTGCAGAGCTGCAGAGAAGCTGGCCGGAACCTCCCTGGGCTGATGAGGCTACTCATTGAGAGCTGTGCTGCAAAAATCCCAGAGGCAAGGAAACTTCTGGGAGTTCAAATGTCTTCTATACTTAGCCTGGGAGAGAAAGGGTGAGGGGTAGGATGCCTCCATGGTGCCAGGAACAGGAGCAGCTCCAGCCAAATACACTCCCTATATCTGCTTTTTTCCTTCACTGCTCTGTGGCTCACTGTGGTCTCAGAAATCAACAAAGGGCTCTGTTTCTCCCGTGGCATTTGGTGTCCCCATTGCACACTTGTCAGGCTGGCATGATGAGGATCATGCTGTCAGAGCCCTCACTGCTCTCCCCTCCTGCTCATTAACAAGCCAGCAGACAGTGATAAAGGAAGACCAGCTTAGAGAGTAGACTAGAAAAAAATGATTTGTGGGATTGTTTTCTGTTTAGAGAAATTTCCCCCTGTAGCTGTATAAACTAGAAGGTTAAAATAAAAGCAGCAGGAGTTGACAAATCTGATTCTAGTGAGAACACTGCAATGGAAATGCTTCTCAATAATGGGATGGCTCTTACCATTCCTTCTCTGGGTGTTGAGTGGGCTAAATCTTTTATACAGATGTGAGTGAGAAGATGTTGAGGTCACTCAAACCCTATATGTGTTTGAAGTAAGGTAAGGATTTTAGAATGGCAAGACCCTCCCCTTGAATTTTGCCCTTTTGATTCTGTCAATTTGTATAAAGGGACTACAAAGAAAAGGAGAAAAATATGTATTTAGATGGACCTGTAACACTCAATCAGAAAAGATTAGGCAGCATTTTCAGAAAGAATGACTCTCTCTGTCATTTCAGTATGTTGCCTTACACACACTAGCATGCTCTGCAGACCACTACAGAGATAGACAAGTACAGCTGATGTAGTAATAACCCTCAAGAGCCGACTTCATAAGACAATGTCATAACATGTGAACAAAAAGGGTGTCAGGAGCACTTTTTACAGGGATCACTGAATGCACTACTCCAAGAGAAAACACATCCATCTGTGGTGCTGCTGGAAGATTTGGGGTAGAGGCAGTACAAATATTTTTCATTGATTCTCCTCCTTTTGGAAAGCAAAAAAGGAGTTGGTGGTAAAGCAAGGGATGTTGCGGGGAGAATGGGAAGTTTTACATGAAAAATTTTACTTCATCAGTCTAGTACCAATGCCACAGAGGCTGTTGCCTCAATGATCATCCCCACATGATCCCTGATAAAGCGGTTTAATATACACAGGATTGTGGTTAGCTGACTGAAGATGTGGTGGGAGGGTAGGGTCTCTGCTGAGCTGCAGTGTCTCTGATGGACAGAGGCAGCAGTCATGCCCTCAGGGGCCTGAGTGCAAAGGCAGTAGTGCTTGGGCTCCTCTATGGCTTGTGTTATTTACATTCCTGAAGATGCTGCTAGATATCTGTCCAGTTGTTCATTCAGAGGAGTCAAAAATTGCCCTGATTATAATTATATTCCAGGATGAATAAAGAATCAAGAATTAAGAATTTACAGTGTTATAAGTGCACAAAAAAGTTTTTTACTTGCAAATCTCTGCTTCTCTTAGTCAAATTCATGCAAAATTTCCCTTACACTAATAGCTTCTCCCTTGGGACAGCTTGCTAAGTATTTTTTACCATGAAACAACAGAATTGCTTAAAGCAGCAATCAACACTCTGTAAATTTTGGGCTGTACAGAGCTGAATCTTAAGGCAGTGGAGAGAAGAGAATATCCAAGACACCCTATGAAGATCTGGGCTTTCTCAGAGTGGAGTGAGGTCAGAGATTGAAGTTGAAAAATTAGGAAGCTGTTTGATTCATTTGAAAGATCTTGTTCTTGTCCTTGTTCTGACTTCACTGAAGCTGCTGCTAAATTTTAATAGCCAGAGTACCAGGGCCAGTCAGGATCCACTTTGTTCAATACAAAAGAAGTGAGCAGAGAGAAGAGGGTTGGGGCAAACTGAAGTGGGACACCAGAAGTCCAGAAAATGAAGAGCTGATCCAGCACAGAGGGAGTCAAATTTCTTCTGAACATGGTTTTTGCACAAGCTAGTAAGGGCTTCAAACAGATGAGAGCTTTTATTCTCTTGCCTTCCTTTCATAATATATGGTATATGAGCAAATCACTCATTCATCAGTGCTTCCACTCCTGGTCTTGATGGCTTTTGTTGATTTTTTTGTTGGGGCTGGGTTTTGATTTTCTTTTTTTTAACTTTTGCATTTCTGCCCAAACAGCCCAACCACTAGAACAAACTCTAGCACAGCATGTTAGGAAGTGGTTTGAATATGCTAAAGATCAAAGGGAGATGCTACCCAGGGTCTGATGTACACTTGTTCTTAATTCAGGGTTAAAGAAACAGCAAAAGCAAGGATGTACAAAATGACCCCCATTGAGATTGCATCTGGGAGGTGCAGGGAGAGACATTCCTCCCTAGAACCCCATAAAACTATGCACATATGCTTCTCCCTATTGTTAATCCCTTTTGCTGATGGGATGTGGAGAAGATTTTATACAGCGGTGCAAAATGGAAATCTATTGCAGTCGGAAAGAGTGCTGCAATCCCAGAGGGACTCTTATGTTCAAAACAAAATACAACAATGGAGTTAATTAGCATTGCATGGTTCACAAAATCCCCTCGAGGGGATCTCTCTCTGTTCTAAATCATCACTTGTATGTGAGATAGAAAAGCTCCCACTGAGCAGGCCCCTTCCACAAACTTTTAATAGATATTACCACGGTTTTTCATCATTTGCCATTGGCTTTGAGAAAGGTAACAGCTGAGGCAGGGCTATTCAGCTGCATTAACCAGCTGCATGTTAATACAGAAATACTACCTTGCTCCTCCCTTCTGCCTGCAAACAGCCCCCGCCCCCCACCAACAAGTTAACCCTTTCCTGCCACGTATTTCTCTGCCACTGTGACACAGCTACACAGACAGAGGGGTTAGTACAGGTTGACAGTTAAGCAACGAAGGACCTCCCTGTGAGTATTTGAACGTCCTAGTGTGCAGGTGAAGTTATCCAAACCAGATACCTTCAAGCCACTGTTCACACCCATTTGAAGGGACAGAACTTGCTCCAAAGGAGTCACTATGACCCAGTACCAGGGAGGAGGGCAAAAAGCCAAGAGGAAGGACCTGGTCACAGGAAACCCGCAGAAATTAACAGCATGCTCCCTATCTCCCATACTTGCTATTACTGTCAGAGCCTGTTGGCACAAGACTCCCATCAATCCTCACTGAAATTCCCTGCACCCCCACGGTGCCGTTTCCAGTGCGTATGAACACTGGAGTCTGTGCTCTGCTCACCAGTAACGCGCTGTGAGTGAGGATTAACTCTTCTCAGCTGGTTTGACTGGCCTCCAGTTGCCCTCCCACTCTCTTTCGTGTCATGCCAAAATGGATCAGTACCTACACATCCATTTGCAAACACGTTGGCCAGATGGCCCAGCCTGTGTTTCAGTGCCGGCTTGCACTCAAGTGCAGTTCTCTCATGACTGCAATCTGCTGGAATCAGCAGCAAAGCTCCGCTGTGGACATGGCTGCGCTGCCTGATGCACCGCCCCACTGCTGATCCTGCACCTCCTTGTCTCCCGGGTAGAGCCGGGAAGCCCTGAAGAAATACTGCAATACGGCAATCATTGTGGAAAGACGCAGCTAATGAACTGTTGGAGCAAGAACTTGTCAGGGCACTTTGTAACTCTCAGTCAGGAGTTTGGAGGTGAAGTGATTTTTAAAGAAAAAAGTCATATTCTGGCAGGGTTTGTGCTACCAGCCAAATTCTGATGGGTGAGAGGGGGCTTTGTCATGGATCATTCCTACTAAACTATATTATACTATGATTGCTTCAGGTTAGTCAAGACTGCTGAATACTTTGGGACTGGCAGGGTATCTGGTGAGACCTTGCCAGAGAATTGTAGTATACTGAGGGAAGCTAGGGGTAAGTCCTTTCTTCCATTTCAGCACTGGATGTGTTTACTGCTTTCTATCTTAGCTAACTATATTGCCCTTCTCCCCTCACCTGGCCAGGGTTTCAGGGAACAGCCTCAATGGCTGGGGCACAAGGGCATCCCTGCTTGTAAGCAAGGATCTCCGTGTAACACAGGAGGAAGAGACTTGTGGAGAGGGCAGATTGTGCACAAGCATGGATGTACAGACTGCCAGTCCAGGGTCAGGGAGCTCAGTAGAAAGTGTCTGTCCTTCTTTACATTTCAGTAGCATTTTAATTTAAATAGTGGTGAGACTGATGTGAAAGGGAAAGATGAAGGGTGGTGATCAATTCAAACAAACCATAGGCTAACACAAGCCCTCTTCCTCCAGTTGTGGCTTAACTATCACACCCCAAATCCCCTTCCTCCCCCACTTCCTGACTCTCACAGTGGCTCAACACAATGGCACACCACTGTCTTCCCTTTCACACACCAATATCAAGTGATCAGCCCAGGGCAAGAAGAAATGGTTAAGTGCATCACTGCCTTGGGAATCTTGTGTTGGCCTCCCCCTGTCCTGCCACTTATGCCACCACTGCTGTCACCTGCTTTTCACCCTTCCCTTCCTCTCACCCACTGTGTTGTTCCCCCACTTCTCCCACTGCACCAACCTGCGCATTTTGGCCAACCACCTCTGTCCCACTGTGGGCCCAGCCAGTTGAAATGTACAACCATCTAATGGTGACACAGTCCTTGAATGCTTAATGCTGTCTAGATTTGTTACTCTCCCACTCTGGCTGAGAGCCTGCTCTGAAATCACAACCTTGCGGTGCTCGCAGGACCGATGACATAACATTTCATGACTTTGCAGGCACACTCATAGCTCTTTATAGTATGTCCCCAAGCATTTTATCACAGCACGTGAGGAGATGTTTCACAGTATTCTATCTAGGCACTGCTCCTGGCCCAGAGTCTAGGCACTTGAACAGTAAACTCCTTTTAGGACTTGTGTGAATGTGCATAGAGATAGCAAGGTAAGAAACAGAGGATATAATTAACCACTAAAATTCCTCACAGCCATTGCAAAATGCCAACAGACTCTATTCATCTGTACAGAGAACACAAAGTGGAATTTAAGTACAGGCAGGTCTCTGTTCCTGTTCTAACAGTCTTACTCTCAGATGCAAGGGGCAGAGGTGGTTTCCTCAATCTTTCTGTGTGCCCTTTCTTTCTTCTTTGGGAATCTATTGTGGAGTAGCTTATGATGAACAGTCTGCCTAGTGCAGACCAGCAAAGCCTTTTGAAGATGTGATCTGCCTTAGTGAAACTCAGCCTAGTTTCTAGGAGCAATTTGTGGAAGTGGCTCAGATCTTAGGGACCTGCTGCACAGACTACATTATAGTAGAGGGTAACATTGCAGCCATCCCACAACAATGCTACATGCAGGCTTTCTTGTTCCATTATTATAATACATTTCCCAGTTCACTGTAACCTAGGTTGTTCACCCAGCGACCTTTCACAACACCGCTTCCTGTTTACTCAGTTTACCTGAGAGGAAATATGGGGAAATCCACAGTGTAGGCAAACCTGAAGTGACTACCTCCACTTCTGAGTTGGCTTCATTGTAGAATAAGCCTGGAATAAACAGCAAAAACCAAATCTGAATCTAAAAGCCTGCAGGAAAAGCTGCTAGGAATCTATATAGTGTTAGTCTCATGAAACACAAAGAGATGTTGGAAGGTTCAGATAGGTCCCTAACCAGCTTGAATTGCTTCCAAAGGAAAGTTAAAGCCCTGTTGTTTGAAATTCTTAAAACTGTCAATTGGGAAATTCCCTGTAGGAAACAGGCCTGCATTGACTAGTCCTCCAGTGGCCTTTCCCATCCTCATCTCCTATGATTTATGTACTCATAAATTCCTTTGTGTTCCATGCTTACCTGGAAGACTCGCCTATGGCTGCCATCCAAGAACACCATGGTGGTGTTGCGTTAGACTGTTCTTTCCAGTTTCTCATTTTCTTGTCTCTGCCTGAATTGATATGTAAGAGCAGATATGGACCAAATGCAGTGTGTCCTCTGCAGACTGGAAGGCCACAACTTCCCATTGGGTCATCCATCCAGTTTGATTCTGCCAAGTGAGGGGTAAAACGTGAAAGGCCCCATCCTTGCCAGCTGCTACCAGAGTATCTTCCCTTGCTGCACCTTGCTCAGTCTCCTTGGCTTCAATCCTGCTCTATTTTATTTAAAGATGGCTGTATCAGGAGAAAGAGAACTAGCCTGGGGCAGAACTAGCCTGGGGCAGAACTGGTCTGAACTCAGAATCATTTCCTTACTAGCTTACAGGCTTTTTGGAATATTTACTTTACATCCTTTTTCAGGATCAAGTTTTGTTTCAAAGTGGCCTATAAGGGAATAGTTTGTTATTGCAACTCTGTTTCATGTAAATATGCCCAAAACTCTTCTTTGCCATGTATACAGCAGTGTATTTGCATATCAGAAGGTTTCACAGAGCTTCTCAAGTTACTGTACATGCCTAACTGCTTGCAATTGCCACATTAACACTGAGGGGAGGAGGAAGCTTTTACAAATGCTTCGCCAGACAAATCACATTTTTAAGCGGAAGAGGAACAATTCCTTTCTCTTAGAAAGATGTTTTCAATGAGGGCAGAATCAGTACACTTAGTTACAATACTGGAGTGTCAGATGTTTATTGAGTCAGCAAAGGAGATATAAAAAGAACTGGCAGGCCTCTGCAAATCACTTTGATTTTCAGTAGTGACTCTACTACGGTAAACAGTAAATAATGTAAATAGCAAAGGTGTTCTCATTCACTGAGAAATGAAATGGGAAGTCAAAATCCTTTTTTTTTTCCTTGTTATAAGAAATCTTTTGAAACCCTCTGATGCCATTTCTTATTCCATCAGTATCACATTAACTTGATATGTTGCTGTTAAACAGCTGCACTTAAATACATCAAATGGATTAATGCTGGCACTTTATCAGGTATAGTTTCTGTTTCTGTAACACGTCTCTAGACATATAGAAACTACTTAGAATGAGAAAGGAAGTTTCTCCTCTTCGCTGATTCAGAGAACTGTGAGTAACTGGCTGACATTTCTTGAACATCCGGATCAGTGCCAGGCTGGTCACAGCTATGACAGGGCAGATAAGTGAAGTGGACTTTGAAAATTGCTCTAAGTGACATGAGTAAGCACAGCTTCAAAGTGCTCTCAGCTGTGTGGGAAAGCAGGCAGAGGCATAGTGAGGAAGAGCCCACAGACACATTCAAGCTAGCTGCAGTTTTGCCAGGCATAACTCAACCAAAGCTGAGGTATAAACTCAGTGAGCTGTCTTGCACTGTCTTTGCTTATCTGGTGTTGCTATGCAAATTCTCAGACTGAACGAAAAGGAAGGAAAGTAATTGCTCACAAGAGAGAGTAACTTCATCACTGATAAAGGAAAGCACTAGAAGGAGTGAGTCACTGTGCCCCACTTACAGGGCAGTAAATAAATTCAGTGCAGTCACTTGTTACTTATTATTTTAGTACTAAAAGTAAGAATGAAAGCCCTTCTCTGTCCCAGTCTCATTGCTGGTTTCTCCCTTGAGCATGCAGGAGTTTATCTCTGTAGGATAATCCACTCCACAGACAGGCAGACAGGCAGGCAGGCATGCTCCCTTCCCTTCCTACCCTCTAGGATTCATGTGATTCCTACCTTAAATATATGACTCCGCTCAAATAACCTTCAGCTTCTGGGCCGGGCTGTTCCTCCCCCTGCTCTCTAGGAACGTCACTAAATCACTGCCAGTCCTGGCATGAAGCCTGGCTCCAATTGTGTCATCTTGGTCTTGTGTCACAAGCTGCTGGGGCTGCAGCGAGGTCCAGGGCTTTGTGGTGGAATAGGAAAGGTTTCTCCAAAAGGAAAGCTGAACCTGAGAAAAGGAGATCCTTCCATCTCCAGATGGATTTTGAGCGCCCTGCCTCCTTGTGTGGGACAGTTAGGAATTTCCTCCCCTCTCAGCTGCTGCTGACACTTGGCTGGATGGCTTCCAGCATCCTCTGTGCACATTGTTCTGCAAGTGTTTGTCTTAGCAAAGTGCAGAGCCAGCCGCACCTTGCAGTTAATAAATATGTGTCAACACTTGGTGCAAGCCCAATTATTATCATTACCCCAGAATTAGAGGGCTGGCACAGCCACTGAGCCACCCGAGGGCCTGATCCTGCTCCTGCCAGGTGCTCAGTACTTCCACTGGCAGCAAGCAGAAGTGGAGGTCAGGAGGGAATTACAGGATTCAGCTATCTAAGGGGTGATTTTTTATTTAGTCTCAAATTCTAAAAGAGATTATTCCTGTCAAGAGAGACGAGAAAGGCTAAACTAATAGCCAGGGGCCATCCCCTCAACAGCTATAAAATAATGCCACTCACTTAATGGCAATGGATCGCTGCTGATCTACTTCAGCTCAGAATCTGGTGCTGGTACACATGAAATGGAGATTATAAAAGGAAATTAATTACAATGAAAGCCAACCTATAAGTTGAATAATTATGCAGGGATTCCCATACTGGTTACAGTGCAGCTGTGTGGGGCTTGAGTTGAATTTCTAATCCATCTTGACCTCAGAGAACTCCCCATTTTATGCTTGGAGCTGTGCCTCCCCCTTTGGAGCCAGGGTCACAGTGATGTACCTGGAGGGAGGATTTGAATCCTCAGGCCTGATTATGATTTGCACTAATGCCTCTTTTCACTAGAAATGCTGTGACATTTACCTAACACCCTGAGCCCTGCTAGAATGAAAAAGAAACCATGGAGGATGATCCTGAAAGGAGGATATTTTCCTGAAAATGCAGACATGTTTTTAAGATATCTGCACTCTTAAGATGTCTCTTCAGGCTTAGTCCTCAGATCTTCTTGATTTCAAGAGTTCAGCATTGCTCCTGCACCAATACTTTGCAGAATTTGTAGAAGAGCCAAACTGGTCTTTAGGTACCTTCCTAACCTGAGAAATCCTGCCACCCCAGCAAGCAGGGGATCAGGCTGTCCAGAAAGGATTTGGCTGCATCTGAAGGAACAGGTGGTTCTCATCAAGCTGCTGTGTCAGAAGGGTTGAGGGTTGGGCTAGAACCCTCAAAATGAGTAGGTCTTTTACAGAGAGCAATACCCTGGAGTACGGTCAGGTGTAGTGATGCTTCCACAAGTGCCTAGGGAGAGGTGCTTGCTGACACTTACACTTTTCCTGATCTGTTGGTCTGAGCATTCTCACATCAGTTAGAACAAGAGAAGGGCTGGAGTGGGCTCTGGTGCTGACTTGAATGGGGAGCAATCTGTGAAATATGCAGGGATTTCTAAAACAGCTTCTTAGAAGGAGGCCTGCTGCCAAAACCCAGCACAGCCCTAGGCCTGGCAACAGCCACTTGAATAAAACAGTAGTGTCAGCTCCTCCAAGAACTGCCATTACTCAACCTGTGGTTATCTGAGCTCCCTCTGCCCCTTCTAATGTATCTTGAAGACACCGCTACAGTATCAAGGCCCATTGCTACCTGATAAATACCGCCGCCGATGATCTGTGCCCTGCACGGGGTTAAAGCAAAGCGTCTTTAGGTGCAGCAGACAGTGCTGAAGGGTCATGCTGCGGTTGGATAGAAGGGCTCTCTGTTGCCTCATGCAATGCTGCAATCCTTATTAAACAGTTTCTGCACCCCAGTCCTGCCTCCACAGCGAAGCACCAGACGTCTCTGCCAGCTGTGGAGCCAATTCTTTGCTTCCATTCATATCTCCAGCTCATTCAACATTTATTTGAGAAACTAAATCCAGGAGTTTGACTCACCATGGATAACTATTACTATGAACTCTTACCTGTCTTGATTATTGTGGAAATCAATTCCTGCATTAGATGTTGTTAAATTACTGCTTTGTTTTCCAAGGTCACACATATAACTCAGAATCAGTATACCCTATGTAATAATACCAAGAAATGGCCTTTCCTAGATGAACTCGCAGTGAAAATTGTTATCATGGTGCAGGACTATTTTAGGTCATGGGCCCATGGTTCTCCAGCCTGATATGACTGTTAGAAAAGGCTCCTGAGATCCGATAGCTAATCCAGAGGCAGCAAAATGTTGAATAATATTAAATAATATAAAATTCTGATTTCCTATATGATCAAAGCCAAGATCCTCTGTAAAAGGTGTAGAGGACCATCTCATATTTTTATAACACCTGTGTTCATTTCAAGAAAGCAACCCAAGCATGAATCATGTGTGTATAGTTGTGTCAGACCTCCTGAGCAAGGTAGCAGATAAGTGACTTCCTGGAGAGGCTGGGTGCTGCCGTCCTCAGCTGTCGTCTGCTCAGGAGAACAGAGTCCTCACTGAGACTTAGTGTTGGCACTGCCACAGTCCATAGTATAGCATTATTTAGCCCTCATCATCTACATTTTCATACCCACAGGCTACCTATAAACTACCAAGAAAGCAATCTTGTTTTCCTACTAAAATTTCTTCCTGTCTCTTCCTGTGACACTTTACCAAAACACACAGTCCAGACTTCTTTATGTTTGAGCTGCTGCTGCAGCAATACTGCCTCTACTATCTAAACTTCTCCAGCCAAAAGGCACATTTTTCTTCTTTTTAATTTTGTTTTCTGTTCATAGAGTACTTGGCAGAGTTATATTCTGTAGTAGAGTGAGTTTAGTGTGCAAGCTCTGTGGTAATGAGAATAGCATCATTATTTTTAAGATGGAGCTTCTTTTCCATTCTGTGGTAAGGCAGCGAGAGCTGCCACAGCTGTGACTTCCTTCAAGGCTCTATACTAAGCTGCTTGTGGCTGATGTTGGTTTGTTATTTGTGTCCTTTAATGGGAAGAAAGATTTTCCCAAAACTGTTGGCACAGCTGAAATTCTCCATGGTGCCTTCCTGCTTCTGAACCACCTACTCTCCTCCAAGAAATCAGGTTCCTTCAGAAGACAGAAGAAGGAGGGGCTGCCTTGCAGGGAATGCAGAAAGCAGTGCTGCTGCAGATACTGCTCTTCTTTGGTCATTACTGCCTCACCCAGTGCAGACACAGTGTTTCTGCTTCGGAAGTGGGATACCTGCATCCATCTCAGCACTACTTTTTGCGACTTTCCCTGACCCTTTGCCTTGGTGTCTGGATTTGGAGAGCCTGTTCTGCACTGGGTCTCAGAGCCACTGGCTTTAAGATCTTGTTTGTACATTTTGACTACAGAAGCTCATTAAATGAGCTGATTAATGCCTAGATCCTCAAAGGTATTTAGGCATCTAAATCAGGTTAAGCCCATTTGATCCCAGTGGGGTTAGGTACTCCTGTGTTTTTAAGGAGCTGGGTGTAGTGCTCTGATTTTTGAGGAGGAGGAAGAGGGGGCAAGGAGCAAGAGGTATTTTTCTGTAAAATGTGCATAAAATAACTGAATACTGGTAATGAAGGAGCTTAGACCCTGAGTTACAGGTCTTAAGGCTACAGAATTTGTGAAGAATAAATAGTGAAAAGAAAATTATCATTTTCTTCCAGTTCCTCAAAATATATGGGGGAAACCACACACTTTCCAACACTGACATGCCTTTTTCATCTTAATTGTTCCTTTTCCTTACTATTAGTTTGCCAATGACCATTATCCCCTTCAAGCAAGGCCTGCTCTCCTTCGTGTCCCCAAAGTGTTTGGTAGATCCTGGGCAATAAGAATGTGCCTTTCATAACCAGCCAAGTAGTGTGCAAGGACTTGTGCTGCCCTGAAGCCACATATAATAGGAAGAGCACAGTATCTTGACTCTTTGGTATTTTTTACTGGCCTTATGCGCTGATGCGTTGGTCTCAGCTCGTTTTCCTGATGACTGCTGGCCTCCAGCTTCAGTTGTGATAGGCCCTGATGAATATCTGAATGTCAGGGGATGTACTGTGGCTGTGCCTGGGCATGAATCCTATCACAGAGTTTGTTTCTTGATGTGGGAACCAGCATATTTCCCAGGTACAACCATATGTTGGAAAAGCACTTCTTTTGTCAGGAAGGAGCTGAACCACTACTGGTGGTGGTTGGTCCCAGGAACCCTGTCACTGCAACTCAGAGGGCCTGGGGTGCTGGCTGCTGAGGAGTTGCCCTCACTTACCTGTGCAACCACTCTGACAAAGCTCAGTGGTTAAGAGGGGGAGTATTATATACCCCTGGCAGACATAAATATGTGCCAGTGCTTCTCTTTTCTGAAAACAAATGAACAGAGATGTCTGTTGCTGGAGTCTCTGACTGTGCAAAGTCTGCAGGCAGAAGCAATAGCTCCCAACAACAGCTCCCAGCTTTATGCAAACACATTTCCTTCTTTTGCCAGGCCATGTCCAACCAGAAATGGTCTCTCGCCATTCAGTGTGAGAAGGAAAGGCACGGCCCATGGAGCACATTGGAGTGGAGATGGAGGAAGGGGTGATTAAGACATGAGAGAAGAAACTCTGCTCACAAGGCATTCCCAGCAAGGATTTGGGTGGGACATCTGCCCATGAACCCTGCAGCAGCAGCAGCCGCCTTTCCTGGACCTCTGGAGACACTGGGAGAATTTCCTCTTCAGCTATTTTCAGGCAGCATCTGCGTCTCTCACCAGCCATGGTTGCCACAAGGCATGGTGCCAAAAAATCAGCAGCTTGGCAGCTTCTCTACATGGACTCAAGAAATATATTTTGGATTAGCTGTACCATCTGCCTCTCACAGGTGTTCATCTGGGAGGATGGGGGAGGAGAAGGGCACCTGAGGGCACCAGAATCCAAGAAAAAAGTGTTTTATAGGGCAATACACATTGTAGCAGCTGGTGCTGGTGGAGGAAGAATAAGGAGGAAGAACAGATACTAACTCCTAACTTGGAAAAATTAATAAGCTTTGTGGCCCATTTTCACTGAATGTGGGTTAATCTGAGTCCTTACCCCTTGATCTGCTGCAGGGGGCCAGGGGAAGTTCAGGGTAAGAATCTCCAGGATTATGTATTGAAGGGAGGGAATAAATTTTCTGGATAAATTTGGAGAGTAACAATGTGACATGTGCCTTGATTTTGGGTAAGTGGAAGTTTGAACTAAGCATTCACGGGCTACGGGCTTGGGATTTTGTCAGCTATGACAAAATAACTGCTGTCTCTCAGCAGACACCACAAAGGTCTCATCCTTCTTTACTTTTTTATGGTTAATCATTACTATTTTCCTGGAAGTGGAACTCTATCGGTTCTCACACAACTACAAAGCCACATTTCTAAACAAAGATCTTATTTGTGAGAAGATGAAACCCTGACAGCAGTGAATGGTTTGCTTTCCACTGCGCTACAGAAACACCATTTCCTGTCCCTCCCATGAAAAGAATTTGTGGCAACAGTCCCCGCACAGGCTGCACACCTACAGAAACCGTGGGCTGCCCACACCAGCAGCACCAGCACCTGCTGCCTGCCTCACCTCTGGGGGCAGATGCAGGTCAGCAGGAGCTGCAGCTCTCACACCTGCAAGGCTCCATGTACCACCCATTAAAGGAGGGTGACTATCCTGCCTTAAAACCTTTTTTTAATCTGTCGCAAAGAAGTGATTCCCACAGAGGCAGAGGCAGGAGGGTATTTCTGCTGTTTGGAGACAACCTGTATTAGGACCAACACTAGACAGATCTAGTGCACATCTTGCCTGGCAGATGTTCTTGCTGTCATCTTGCTCTGTGCGTTGGACAAGTCACAAAAGAGCTGGAGAAGGCCATCACCAGTGCTTTCTCTGCCCTCTGAACTGGCGGTCCAACACCTCCTTTAAAACCTGCAGAAGGTGCAGGGATGGTGCTTTCCACAGTGACGCCTCCACTTCCATTGCCTTCAGAACTGTTCATCGGAGTGGGCCAACTTTGCAGGAGCTACTCTTCAAGACATAAGGCTGCACAAGTCATGAAAGAATTGCATGGAGGGGAAGAAAAACCCTCTCAGCTCCTCATGTGCAAGCCACTTTTGCACAAGAAGGCAGCACAAAGGTGGTGTGAGGAAAGAGATTGTTGTTTCATGTGTTTCCAGATAACCACTGATAACACATATGACTACAGCTGACCTTGCAATACCATATTGCTGCCTTTATATTCTTTAAAAGTACAAAAAGCTGTGTTACCTAATGCAAACAAGACTGGTAGTGGAGAAACAAGCTTACAGCACCTCCAGTAGTGAGGCTGATGACTACAGTATTGTCTTCCAGTATTTCCTGTTCTGTCCTTTATCGTCTGGATCACACACTGTCATTTGTGTCATTTGACTGTAAAACATGGGCCTTCATCATTGGACACATGGTTTCCTAATCCCCTGGACTGAACCACTAGGCTTTCCTTTTCTTCATCTATGGAGCTACATGTAGTACTTTGCAACAGTTCTGCTACCACACGCCCTCAGGAGGTGTTCCACCTTTTTGGTGAGTCCCTATCACATCACTTCAGGCCTAATTTCAAGTTAGAGTTTCTCCACCAGTGGCACTGCAAACAATTCAGAGTCCTGATCCAGGCAATTTTGATAGGATACTCACATTGAATAAATGCATGTAATAAGAAAAAAGGGTAAGCTTTTCTCTATGCAGCTAAACCAGGAAAACCTTGACTGAGCTTAGGGAGGCTTATAATGTACACTTGGCACATCAGCTATCTATACTTGTAGAGTTCCAACAAGTTCTAGTTTTATTCAGAATGCTAAATAGCATTAGTGTTTGTTTCCTAGTGGAGATTTTCTATTTTTATCACTACTATTTTGTTCTCAAGCACAGAATAAAAATGTGCCAGGTGCTAATGGCTGTTTATTGGGTATGTACAAACTGGGGAAATTGAGACTCAGAATTGCAATGACTTGTAGATAGGACAGGACAAAAGATGCCATCAGTTGCCTGCGAGTACTACTCATATGTCTTACGATGTGCATGCAGTTTAATAAAAGCATTAATGTCTTCAGGCACCTTGTTATTTTTAATGCTAATTTTTTGTGTCATTTATTTTTGGGATGAATGTGACAGAGAGCACAAACACCACATTAGCCCTTGTGAATAGTGTCAGCCAGTAGTTAATACGCATCTGTGTCAAGCAGTACAGAGGCAGAAAAACCCACCCACATATGTACTGAGAGGAGCTGAAGAAAACTTCTTGCCATTGGGAAGAGAGAGCTACCTGAATGCTCCCATGGTCCTGCCTGCTTCGGATGCTGGAAGGGGTCCTGGTGGGATGCAGGACAGTCTGCCCCAGTTTTGCAGCTTGGGCCTGTGCTATCAACTCCAAGCATCTCAAGACCACACAACCCACAGCCCTGGCTGGCTCTCCAGACATTTGTAACCATACCTTGTGTCTTCAGGTATTTTATGGTGACCTGTGCCTGATCTTCAGGAGTACCTGTGAGTTCAATTGCCAGAAAGCTGGCTTTTGAAGAAGTTTTTTTAATATATTTTGTATATGAGATTTGCCCTGTATTAGGTTTGCATATATATCAGACAATAAATTTTATAGCTGTTGTGTTGGTCAGTAGCAGATGTCACCCCAAGGTTCCAGGGTCACCACATGATGTACAGACTGGTTGGGCTGATTTCAATCACAGGGAAAAAAAAGAAAATTATGTTACAAGACTCAATTAATAATGAATCAGAGGGCCAAAATATAGTAATTGCCAGTCAACAGACATTGTGGAAAACAGGTCAAGCAAACTGAATGTGTGATAGCTATGTAGTTATTTTTACCAGCTGATATGTTTGACATAGTGCTTCAAGCCATTTTGTTTAAATTTGACATTATACAATTTCCACAGAGTTAGCCTACGGTGGACTGGGAAACGCACTGCTAAGAGTTCAAAAACTAATAATAACTGCATAACATGGTATTGAGGGGCTTCTATCAGGTTTCTCTAAGCATCAACATTAAGATCAAGGGGATTCAACATCTCTAAAATAATCCCCTGAAAATGAATATAAAATCACTGCTAATAAAATTTGCAGATGACATAAAGACAATTATTAGTACAGACCACTCATATAAACTAACCAAGAGCTTAGCAATCCTGGATCATTCTGACAAAATGTGGGTTTATGCAGTGAAATGTAAAGCAATTCATTTAGCAGTACGGAATCAAGCCAAAGTTATAAACTTCATCCTGTAGAAGAATGGACCTGAAAATGATTATAGTAGAAAAGCAATTCAGCATGGACTCCAAAGGCAACTGTGTGATAAAACATGAGCAATCTTACTCTGGGACTTCTAAACTGATGATTACTGTGTAGGATTAAGGAAGTGATTTTCTGGGTAGAACACTGAGGCAAGTTATATTGGAATACAACATCTGGTTTTGGTGTCCTCGGGTTTAAAGGGTATTTGAAACAAATCCGAAAGGAGAAATATCTTTGCAGCAAGAGATGTAAGGGCTTTGTGCTTTAGCTTGTTGTAAAGCATATTGAAGGCGCTGAATTATAGCACAAAGTACCTTTGTTGTAGGCAGAAAATAGAAGTGCTCCCCAGCCTAGTGGAGAAGATTGTAGTAAGGACTAATGGATGGAAACTAATGCCAGGCAAGTTCAAATCAAATAAGTAAAGGCTTTATTTGGTTGTTTGGGGTTTTGTTTTTTGGTTTTTTTTGTAGTGAAGGTGATCAACCATTGGAACACATGACCAAAAGGAACAAGTCCTTCTCCATCTCATGGCATCTTCAAATCAAGCTGTGCCTTTGCCAAATGCAAATTATTGGCTTCATTACAGACACAACTGCAAGGAATTTAATGGTCTGTGATGCACAGGAGGCTATGCCAAATATCTAATGATCCCTTTTCACCTTAACTTCTGTGCATCAGCGAATCAAAGGACTGGATTCTGGTACTATAGAATATTGCCAGCTGGGAAAGGATGAACTGGTGCTTTTGGCATCTAGGGAGGAGTGGAGGATGCTTCTAACATCCAGAAGATTGCTACTTTAGTTGTAACTTTAGTCTATAGTAATAATATTAGAGGGCAAGAAATTAATTTATTTGGGGGGATGGGGAGTAGTGGGAATTTCCACTGCTAAATTCTTTCCTACCAACAGGCTTGGAAAACAGATTTTCTTTATTTTCTTAACCCAAAATGTATGCTTTCAATTTTTGCTTAAACAAATACCTTCATTTGCTTAGCAAATGAAACAGATTATCTGGGGATTCCCATTAATGTCTGTGACAAATAATTAATACAAAGCCCAGTCCAAAGACCATTGAAATTAAAGGGAGTCTCCACGGAGTTATTTGAGTAGTTTTATCAGATTCACTGACATTCAGTCAGTCATTATAAAGTTGTCTGGTATCAACATCTGGTCAATAGAGTGGACTTCAGCTACTTTGGCATTGATCTGGATGCCCACCAGGGAATTGGTTCAAACTCTGCACTCTGTAGGAATTTTTATTTTTGAAATAAACCACCCAAGAAGTTATATTTTGCAAAGATTTGGATTATTCTTTAGATAGGGTATCTTTTCTACAACCAGGAGACTGTTGACTTCCATCAAAAAAATTAGTTTCACCATACCAGTACCAAACAATTTTGTTTTTCAACTTCCCTATTTCCCCCAAAAGCAAGAGACAATATTCTAGAAGACCTGAAAGGAATTTATCCTAATAGCTTTCATTCAGCTCCTATAATCAAAATGTCCTTTTCTAAAATGATTTTTTTTGTCTGTCTTACCTACCTCCGTGTTTCATTAAACCTCTTGAAAACTTGGCCTTTAGGATTACCTGAAAAAAATGTGTTTAAGCAAAGTAATGATCTTGGATGTGGACCACTAGAGCCAACTCTATTTCTGCTGATTTCACTGGAACTGTAAGTGAAATTTTCTCACTATTAATTCAGTAAGNGAGGTTAACTGAGTGACAAGATAATAAGATGGGTGGATCCAGGATACCTGTAGATTGTATATTATAAGTGTATATATAAAAATATTTTATTTATTTAGAAGGTTTACAAAATTATACATACCATTATATACATTTCATGCACATGGAAACTTTTCCCATTCAGAAAGCCTGACACTACTTATTTTATTCTGTGATTCAGAACATCCAGTAATGTTGCTATGTTCAGATCCATTCTAAATAGACCAACTATGTTACTATTCTCTCTTTAAAAAAACCAACCAACAAACGAACAAACAAAACCGCCACACACAAAGAAAGATCTATAGAAATGCTTCGCTGATGTGCTAACATACTGGGAATAGCGTCCNCCTATAATCAAAATGTCCTTTTCTAAAATGATTTTTTTTGTCTGTCTTACCTACCTCCGTGTTTCATTAAACCTCTTGAAAACTTGGCCTTTAGGATTACCTGAAAAAAATGTGTTTAAGCAAAGTAATGATCTTGGATGTGGACCACTAGAGCCAACTCTATTTCTGCTGATTTCACTGGAACTGTAAGTGAAATTTTCTCACTATTAATTCAGTAAGTTTTGGGGTGGTTTTTTGGGTTTTGTTTGTTTGTTTGTTTTGTGTAAGTGGCATTAATATGAGTACTGTACATTAAATAAGTTAGAAAACATACAATAAGGCCCCTATTCACCTACTGGTGTTTTCTATCACCTATCTGTTTATATAATAATGTTCTTGCCCACAGCTGATGTGAAAAAAAAAAAAAAAAGTACATAATGTTCCTCGTAAATTACTCCAGTAATGTACTGCTCTAATGTAATGTCCTAGCCTCTGCTAGACAGCACAGCATCATAAGNCAACCAACAAACGAACAAACAAAACCGCCACACACAAAGAAAGATCTATAGAAATGCTTCGCTGATGTGCTAACATACTGGGAATACCTTCCCAGCTGGGAATGGTAAACTGTCAGTAGAGAGTAGATACTTTGTGGGGGAGGGGAAGATGCAACAGAAAAGGAGAATTCTCTAAGTGGGAAGCTCATTGTGAAACAGAAAACCTGTGATGAGTTTCCTAGCCTGCCACTGATACCTCGAGGCCATGCAGATAATGTCTCTTTAGTGTCTCTGGTCCTTCTCCAGTAGCCCTTCACCGCGCAGCCATGTTGGGAGTCTCTCAGATGTGATTGTAATGAGGAGCCACATAGAGAGGGAGCTGAGTTAGATACGAGAGACAGCAGGATATTATCTGCGTTTATTAGGGGACAGATACTGCCTTGAAAAGCCAGGACATGGATCCCTGCTGTTAGGATATGAACAGAAGGATTATTAAATGAATGGGTGTCATAACAGAAATAATAACACTGACCTCTAGTTTTCATCAGTCTTAATGTTGTTCCCTCATTATAACAAACTATTTACCCTTTGGCCTCATTTTATGCACATGAGAATCAGATTATTGCCTCATAAAACAAAGGAGCAGGGAGATTATCACTTAAGTAATGGTCCCAAGCACGCTGTTAGCACAGGGTCACGGGCTGTTGCTATACGGCAGGGCAGCATAACCCCTTTCATTAGGGCACAGTCCCAGTAACACGGACAGTGGAGCAAGTAGGAATGTCACAGGGTGAGCAAGCGCAGCTTCCCGCTCACCCTCAGAGCAGTCACTCCCCAGAATTTTACCCCTGCAACTTGTCAAACCTCGGAAAGCCCATAGCCATTTAAAAGTGATAGCTGCTGCGTCTGTACCAAATTGTTTTGTCAGTTCTAGATAGCCGATTTTTCACACATACACACCCCACCCCCTTGGTATTTATTGATAAAATGTTTGCACACTGTTACATGGGGAAATACAGAGCTCTTGGGGGGAAAAAAAAAAAGAAAGAAAAAAGGCCTTGATAATTTAAGAGCTGGCATTTCAGAACGAGAATGTCAAGTAGTTTAGATCTTGTTGACGTTGAACCCTGGGGCTCTTCCTCCCTACTTTTAATTCATGTTTAAAGCAGGCAGGATGTTCCAATGTTAAGGGCATGTAGTCAGATACTTCTACTGGGGATTCTTCTGACCAGCTTCAAGCACTCAGCAGTGACTGAAGTCCGTGGAGACAAGGATCTGTGGATATAATACTGGTATTGTCTACACTTTCATTTCTGCCATACGCTAGCCCCTCTCCTCCTCTGCATTCATTGTCACTACTACATTTATCTGGGGAGAGAGGCCATCGTAGGCTGCATATTTATTAATCATTCTTACCTGCTTCTCTTTTTGTTCTTTGCTCTTGTTCTTCTCTGCACATTGAGACAGAAAAGGCAGCAGCATATCATTGCAGAAGTACTTACACAGCGCTTTTTTTATCCACAGATCTCCAAGTGCTCTACAAAGGTAAGTGCTAATACAACATTTATCATTCCTGTTTTTGTCGAGCCAGAGAAGTGATGCTAAGAGAGAAGCCAAAGGACACACAGCAGGCCAGTGGGAGAGACCTTAGAGTTCCCACAGTTTTATGCTATGTGCTTCTTAAGCTAAGAAGCCTGGTGGAAAGGCCTCTCTTGTCCATAATCAGAGAACCTTTGACCAGCAGAGGATATCCCTGTTTTAATGTGCAAGCCAGCACAGCACAGTATTAACTTTACTGTAGCAATAGGTTTACTTTCTTCTCAGCACCCTGCAAAACTCCTTCCCAATCACTGCCTTCTATAGAGATTACTAAACTGATGGGGCAAGCAGGCTGCAAAGAGTGCATAGGGATTAGCAAATGAATATATGCATCAGGAGATTTAGAAGAGGTCACTAAACCCCTGACTATTAGCAACTACCTCCAAACAGCCCTGCCTTCCAAAGCTCGGGCCAACCACCCTGGGTAGGCAGAGCTTTCCGCAACTACACAGACACAAGTGCAAAATTTTGATTTGTCTGAAAGGAGTGGTGTCTGTATAACATCATACTGCTCATTTCTTGATCTTCATTTCTGCTTTGTGTATCTTCTGAGAACAGTTATAAAAATAAAGTCCAGCCTTTTTTTTGTTTTTTTTTTTTAAGTGCTGATGAGGATGAGAGTCTGGATGTCTCAGGGATTAGGTAATGGGAGAGACAGTCTTTGGCTTGAAGTCACCCATTCAGCTTTGGTCAGGTCAGCCGTGTGTTAGCATTCTTATTGTCTTCAATCCCAAGTACTGAGAAGTTGGTGGTCCTGTTCTGATGTGCAGCTCAAGAGAAACATTTCACTTTGAATGCTAAGAGCATTTATCAGCAACAAGGCTGAGGACTACATGAGCATTGAAAATTAAGCAGACCTGAAATTTCTGGGCTGTGCCAGGATTTGAGTTCACAGGAAAATGCTGTGGATAATGCTACTCATCTCTTGCAAGTAATAGATCTAGGGAAAAGTCTTCACTGCAATCAATCTAACACCTTCTCAAAGGTAGTATTGTCACTTTAAAAGAGGCTGAACATTAGTATTGTTTTTCTTTGAAAACTGAAAGTTTCAGTAGATTAAAGAGTTAACCAATCCCTTTTTGGCTCATACCAGCATGTGAACTTCATGTAATTTTGTATATTATTATCTCCACTGAAGATATTCTGTAGTTTCTTTTTCCCTCCTGGTATAAGTACAATATCTATGACACAGTACTTGCAGCCACTGCCAGTGCCTTGGACAGTTGTGAGGGGGAATGTGAATTAGAAGCAGATTTGAAAAAAATCCTTTCCTTAATGGTACCTTTGTAACTGATTAGATTTGGTAATGGACTTGCAAATGAAGTTTAAACATTAATCTAAGAGCTCAATTAGGTAGGGTATTATGGTGCAGTAGAGATTTTCTCCATTCCCCAAGCAAGTGAAAAAAGCCTTGGAAATTAAGACAAAATCAGCTTCTCTTCTTTCTTGTCTTTTGAGAGGTTTAACAGAGGTTGTTACTGAATTAATGAAATATTATTGATTCATATATCCTTTCTACAAAGTGAAATAAAAGGGATATCACTTCTAGTTCCTGAGCAGCTTCATACCACAAATGGCAACACCACTGGCAGCCCCATAGGCCTGAAAATCTCCAAACAAAACTGACCTCTCTGGAGGTCACATCAGCAATCCATCTGACTTTTCTGAATAAACTCTTCAGATTTAACTTTGCTCTGGGAGTCATTAAGTACACTTTTCAGTATGACCAAGTTACTGGACCCCGTAATGTTTGCTCACAAAGGTGCAAACTCAAAAGCTGCACTTCACTGCATATTTAAATGGGAATTAAGCATATCATTAAAGTTAAGTGTGTGCTTAAGTACTGCTCTAAATAGAAATGCTTTCCTGAATCCAGAATAGCGACAAAGAGTAATTCCTTCCACTGCAGGATTTGCAGGGTGGAATGGCATAACCTACTTTATGTGGGAGGTCAGGTAGGATGGATGGCTGCAGTCATCCAGTTTGGATCTCCAGCTTGCTAATAGGACACATCGTTGAACAAATACCAACTTTCCAACTGGACTGCATCCAGCACAAGTGAACAGTGTTTAGAATTATACAAAGGAAATAAAGACAGGCTGGGGTAATTAAACATAGGGGAGATTTTTTCCATTCACAAGCCCTAGCCATCAGTGTTTTGAATAACTTGTTCTATTAAAAAGCTATCTTTCTACAATATATTTGAACAATCCTTTATTCTGCTCATTCTATTAAGGTTGCTCTAAAATTATTCCACTGAGTATTGCCAGCAGCTTTGAGAACTTTAACACACAGCATTAAGTAGAAAAGAATAAAGACTTGGCTAAAATAACACACGGCAACTCTCTTAAAAGGCACTGTCAAGGCACTTTGTACACCTTTGCTTTTACTCTGCTTTGTTGATAATATTCCTCTGAGAAGCCTGAAAAGTCCTGGCTCTTCCCAGTGGCATTTGATCCCTTACACTGTGAAAATAGATGTTGTCTTCAGTGGCAGTGGGAGTGAGCTCTTTCCTCTTAAGAGTCTCAGCTTGCACAGTCTGCTGCTGGACTGGATCAATGGTAAAGGTGTCCCAATAATAGCTCCTTTGCAGCTGTGTGGTGAAAGGAGTATCTGAATTGGCAGTTCACATAAACCAATGACTATGAGACCTTTAAATAGAAACCCTCTCAAAGTAACACCTACTATCTGCATGCAGGCATAAAAATGTCTTCCCAGTACACAAACCCAAGAGATGCTGAGTTTGTTAAGGAACAAGGTTTCCACTGCAGTTTCCCACAAGATCAATCTCCAGTGAGAGAGATGCCCCTCATGTGCCTAGTGATGCCTTGCAACAAAAGACATTCCACAGCTGCTGCAGGGAGGATAACCTGAGCAGGAGGGCCCTTCTGCCAGCTGGGACCCTTCGGCTCTGGGTTGACAGCACGGACAGTGACACAGGTATACAAGACTCACAGCATCAGCTGGGCTCGTGCAGTGAGCACTGAACAACTCAGTGTAGCCATCCAAACCGTCTCCATCAGAGGCTGGCTGGCAGCCTTAGCTGCACCGCTGAGTCAGAAGTCTTTGCTGGGTGGTGCTTTAAAAGCAGGGAATTGCTTGCCCCTTGCCCCATCTTCTTGCACTCTAGTGCTTTTTGCAACACATACATCACAGCTCCTCCATCTCACTGTCGTTTGGCTGCCTGAAGAACAGCAGGAACATGGACCAAAGTGACTGATTCAGTTCTCTCTGAGGTAGCACCAACACTCTGCCAGCCTTAATTACATGAAAAATATTAGTTTAGTAATGTGGGGGCTTTTTATAAGCCCTTCTCATCTATGCTGGCATCAGTCAGGAGGATGTCAACAAAGCTAGTGAGACTTTGTTCAAAGTGCAGTCTTAATTCCTTTCCAAATCTCCTAATAGAGTGTCAATGTCACTACAGAACTGTTGCCTGTCAGCAGTCAAACAAAAGCATGCTGAAGTAGTACCTAGGACTAGCTACTAAAAAACTTGCTTTGAGTAGTTGAATGACCATCATCTCTTCACCCACCATCCTCTTTCCTGTTTCTCCAGTGCCTCCTCACCCAGACCTGGAACCATTCAAAGTGACAGTTGCCGGTGACAGAACCCTGCAAGAAAAAAAATTAAAATCCAACCCAGGAATGCCCCAGGGAACAAAATGGAATTTCTTGAATTCAGAAAGAAAACCAGGGCAATTAAGATTTCACAGCATTACGGAGTGGGGATCAGAGGTATTTCCATCCCATTTCACAGATCTCTTGAGAGCAAGGTTCTCTACCAGCATTACATCACACATCTTTAAGAAGAACAGCAACAGCTGTTAAATAGCACTGTGTAACACTTCCTGACAGCTCATGACAAAATGGGAAGTGGAAATTGGACCTTTCTTTGCAAAGATCATTGCTACTATTTTACCCACCAATTGTCTCTAATGAATTGTGTGATTCAGCCCCAAGAGAACTTGCTTGAAGAACTGTTCTCCCCAAGAGAGCTACTGTGAAAGCACTTTTCGATAGTTTTTTTCCAGATTTGACAATTTCCTTGACATTAAACCCCCTCCCTCTCCCTCTCACGAACCTGTGCATGTATGTTGCTCACTCTCTGCTTTCCTTTCCTTCCATCTTTCCATGAGAAGGATTAAAAGCCTCTGTGCAAAGATATCAGTGGAAGTTTTGTTCCTCAAACACAGTTCTACTAAAGATGAATATTTGAGGGATGTCTGAAGTACTTATCCAATCTTTGCCTGTCAATTGCACTTTGAAGGTCTAACTGACTCTGACCTGTAACAAATAACAGATATTTAAAGAGAAACCATGCCTTGTTTCATTAAGGCTCTTGGTTTTCAAAGTACATAAGTCCTTGTCTTGAGGTGAGGCAAGTTTCCACATTGATACATTTACAGTGTTATGGCCACAGCAAGGTCTTGTCCTTTGTTTTCTTTGAATTAACCTTGTGTCATCTCTTTCCCTCAGAAACACAGCTCAGACTCTTGCCTTCAATACAAGCCCAACAAATAGCCTCCCATGAGACGGGAGACTGTGCCCATCCCCTTAGCCCATTGTCTAATGGAGGTGGCATGACTGGTGAGTCAGATACTTCAAGTGAGGTGTTACAGAGCAGCTGAAGCATGGTACCCTGCTAGCAGGGTCAAAACATGTCTGAGCACCTTTCTATTTATGGGATCATTTGAGACAATATGGTTGAGATTTATTTTAGTATATTTGATTCAGGACATGCATACAGGGTTGAATTTTTGTCTCCATACCTGTACTGTTTGTGTATGTGCATGTGTGCATTTTTATGTGTGTGTATATATATATTGTAGGTATGTTGCTTTGGTTGGCTGCTCTTCAGATTCAGGATGCAAAAATTCAACAGTTTCATATTCCCTACTCATATTCACAGACCTTTTCAACCTCCTAAACCATAACCACTCTACATTTTGTAAGATCAGATGACAAGGACCACTGACTCATAATGGTGCCTCATAACAGTGAGAATGGAAGTTGGACACCATATTAGAGTGCAAAATTGCAGACAATAATGATGGCTCAAAGCATATCTCTGACATAAGCATAAATATTGCTCATTAAATATTATGGGAGAGGAATATAAAAATCTTACTTGGTCTCTCATTGAAGCAGTAAACAGCACAGCCAAAGCACTTGCTATGCACAGCTCTGTAAATCTTTATATAACATATGGCATCCAGGAATGAAGAATTAGTTTGTCTTCCTGTTGGTCTACATTTTGAGGAAAGATATAAGTTCCTGGGAAACCAAATCTAAAACTTTCCAGAGGTGCTCAGCCATGGGAACCTCAGCGTCCTGTTTGAGACATCAGGAATTCTCTCTGTGACTGAAAAGCACAGCTGCTCCCAGTAGCCAACAGAGTTATATAAAACATGGCACCTCCATCCTTTCTAAAGCAGTTCCTCTGCTAAAGTCAATGAGAATTCTGCATCTATATCAATAGTCAAAATAATGTCTCCATATGTAGTTTTCAAGTCAGATGCCAGCAGAGATTTTCTTCAGTGGGATATGTGCCTGGATTTAAAACAAATTAAGGAGTTCTAAAAATCACTCTAGCACTTTTTTTAGTTACATCAGTACAAAACCTGTATATACACCAAGTCAAAGGCTTAGGATTAAAAACATTCATTTTGGATAGTGTTAGTTCACTGGAAGCAAATGAATACATTCAAAACCCTAGTCCAGGCAAAGATAAACTACACTGTAGCACTCACTGAGCTGATTAAACTGAAGCCTTGAAGGAAAAGTCAGGCTTCAGACCTGCAATCATCTCCATGAAAGCAGGCAGGCAGTCGTGCTGCTCTGCCTGCCCTCCAAACCAGCCAGATGTGAAGCAGCCAAGAAGTCCTAGGGAGGCATGTGTGTTGGATCCAGTGTGTCATATGTGCTCTTGATTAGTTTTCCATTTCAACTCTTGGAAGACATCCTTGTCCATATGTGGATTAATTATGTGTCACATGCTCCTCTTGCAATCAAGAAGCAATATCAGCATTTTCCTGCAGCTACAGAAGCACCTCTACATCTTATAGGTCAGCATCTTTTCCTATAGCAGAAGGGGGAAAAGGAAAAAAGAAATAAGCTTACTAAAAATGTTTCTTAAATTTAATTTTCTTACTGGGCGCTATGGTCTTACAGGAAAAAAAATAAGCCACAAATATCACATAGGTCACCAACACAGGGCTCCTAAATTTATACTGACCACATAAAAAATTACAAGGTAGTGAGAGATGCAAAATATTTTCTATAGCTTCAGTAGTCAGCACTTTTAAAAATCAGGCCACTTGATATGGACAGCTAAACAGGCACGTTGGAAATGGTTTGCCTTAATTAGTTCCCCAAAGTTACATAGATTATTAGAAAAATAACTAAAGAAGCATTTTTATTCAGGAGGCAAAATTTAATGCAGCCTTAAACTATTAAGCGTAATTTGCATGAATCGTGGTATGCACACACAACTCCCTCTGTTTGAACTTTACGGCATTTCTATATAATATACTAGTAATAATTTTTCTCTTGTAATACTCGTTACATTTCTCTTGCTTTGGGGGATATTAAGTGAACTCTTTTGCAGGTAAAATGACAACTGCAAATGAATGGTAAGATTGTGTAGCTGAGCGGATAAAATACTTTAAAATATGGCACTATGATAAAGACACCTCTGCAAAGGTTGCAAATCATTTTTCATTTTAAGGTCAGTGTTCATGATTCTACTAACATTTTTAGATAGGTTTAAGAATGAGGTTCATTCTGTTTAAATGTATCACAGGGCTGTATCTGTAGAAAGCTTTCTGTGCCTGGAGAGAATCCGCTCTTTTTCCACAGCAAGGGAAGATGCAGCCCTCTATCTGTGACAGCTCATTAGGAAATTATTTAATTTGGCACTATATGTTTTGATCTCTCTGGATTCTTTCTCCTCTAGGTCAAGAAGTAAGCTCTTTTTTACTAGTCATAGGCTCAGTTTGCACTAATAATGAGGGTCATGAGCTTATAGATCGGGGGGGATATTTTACCTTAAAAAGCAATCTTATGAGAGATTGCCAGATATCAACTTCGGGAATTTTCATAGATTTTATACAGGGGAATTATGCAGGCACTTAGGGGGGCCATAAAAGAAATCCCTCTCCAATTTTTCACTACAGTATTAGGAGACTAACTTTCCACAGGGCTGTCTGCAGTAGGAAAACTACTGCCCACTTTAGAGATGAGCTCAGTTGCAGTACTGCGCCAGCAGGCTGTGCACGAGGGTAGGCAGGGAAGGTCCTACCACCATGAAAACCTGCTCTCACTGCTGATCCATAACAACTGATGTTATGTTTGTCTGGACAAATGCATTCTGAAAGCTGCAATTTCCTCTGCATTCTTGGGGAGAAATGTCTCCAGGAAGGTGCTTTGACAGGTTAGGAATTCTTCCCAGATTCTGCCTTTAGTCGACTTCTCAGAGAAAAGAGTAAAGATAGCAAAAGCAGAAGAGGTGAACTGTGGTGCCCCCAAGTTTGAGAGGAATTTTTCAGAAGAGCATCCTAACTTGGGCTGAGCCGGGGGTCAGGCCAAAAGGTGTGGCAGGAAGTCTGTGCATCAACCCAAATTCTGCCCCTATATTACTCCATGTAACAGCACGGACTTGAGTACCCTTTTCTTGAATTCATGCTCCCCGGAGGAGATCTTGATGACTCTTGTGATTTTATGTTGAGACTGGTAGCTGATGCTTTTCTGTCTCACTTCTGGAAACCAAGACTTTTCCACTGGCATGGGTTTTGCTCTTTTCACAGGTCTCCTAGCACACACACAACTAATTTCAGCACTAGTGTCAGTGGGCACAACCCTTGATCGCTCAGCTGAACTGAGGAACCTACACCAGCTGTGAACCTGTCCCAGTCTACCAAAGGAGAGCTGTTATTGACTACTGGGAACATCTTACTCATCACTGCTAGCACCATAAATATATATTAATATCCACCCTCTCCATCACTCCCCAACAGCTGCATTACCTCTCACCTCCCCTTCAATTTAGTTTAATTCTCCATCCTAACCTGAACTCCAATATAAAACCCCCCTTATTCCTTTCTTTTTTTTTTTTTCCCCCCGTTTCTTTTTGTGGGGGGTGGGGGAGGAGGTGTGGAGAAAGGCCCTGTGGACGTCTCAGCCGCAGTGGTGATTTTGCAGCGTTGCTAAATTAACTCGCCGATTAAAGGCGGCGCGCTGCGAGCTCCCCCTCCTGTCGCCGAGACGCTGCCGTCCCGCCCGGCTCTGCTCCGGGCGGCTCCGCCTCGGCACCCGTGCTACCGACAGCAGGGCAGAGGGATGCTGAAGAGGGGCTAATTTTGAAGGAAAACTCCTTGGCGCCGCCAAGGGAGGTCTGGAGCAGAAAAAATCCTGGCATGTTGGAAAGCAAAGCAGCTTTATGTTGTACACTAGAGCCTTCATGGGCTAGGGTGATAAAATTGTCTGGCACAGCGTAACACTAGCCTTTGCCAGGACATCACTTATTTTATACAACTGCATCTTTAAGAAGGAAATAAACGCTGAAATTACAAGAAAATCCCTTGTTCCTTTGCAATCTTTGTATCTTCCTTTGTCATGGTTTAACTCAAAGGGCTTGGGATGTAAGAAGGAGAAAACAGAATTTTTCAGAGACTGTAAGCCTGCCCCTGAGTCACAGAGGAAAAGTGAATGCAGACTAGTGTTGAGAGAGGGCACCACATGCATTGTAGCCAGAAAAATTTTGTGCAGGCTCTCCCCATCTATGGATTCTAGATGCAGTGTGTCTCTGTACAGCAGGAGGAAGAGCAGAACTTTGCATGAGGCGTGAGGGATGGAAGAGCCAGATCCAGAAGGGCATCTCCTGTGGCTGCTACTGAAGCTCATGTTCGCACACAGTGTCATGAGAGCATTTTAAGAAGGAATTAGGTTTTCCAAGCAAAAGCTCTGCTGAGAATTTATCACTCGTCAGTGTTGCCAGACAACAGGAAATAACTGTGAATCTACTCTTGGGTCTGATGTTGTTTAGAGCACAATTACACAGTGAAGCTGAACAGAACAAGTCCAAGAGATTCCTCTTACTTTTTCAGAGGTAGGGTATATTCTGAAGAAACTGTGAACCAGCTACTTGAGGTGTGTAGCTGTTCTCTTGTTTACAAACCAGAGCAAACAATCATTAGGAGGTGGAGGAGTAAGGGAGAAATTGGATTCAGGCCCCTCTTGATTATGAGCTGAGAGCTGTAGGCTAATAGGGAACAAGAGGAGCTCCATTTGAGGTGAAAATGTACCTCAGGCACAGGACAATTTCACCTGTGTCCTTTTGCAACGTCCCACTCCTGGCAGGCCCTGGAAATGAATGGAAGACCGTCTAAGCCATTGGACTAGGGTGGGGAGGGCACAGGGGTGTTGACACACAGGGAAGCAGGCTGAGGAGAGAGGCTCACCCCTGGAACTGACGCGATTCATTAAAACTCTGCATAGAGTACAATGAGTCAAACAGCTATTCATTTAACACTGGAGATGGGAGTAAAGAATGCAGTAGTTAATTTGTGGGCTTGCACTAAAGCCTAAGCAAAAGTCTGAGACAGCAATGTGTGTTTGCACAGTTTGCAGCCCAGCCAGAGAAGTCTGGCAGAGCTCAGATACCACTGGGTAGATATTTTCCAAAAAATCCAAATTCTGGCCTCCCCACTCCCATCGCTAAAATCCATCAAGGGCATTCATAGGGCCCTATAAACTGTGGAGCACAGTTAGACCTTGGGACAAAACACATCTGTACTTTTGAGCAGAGACTGTGCCTGTACTGTGGGCTGCAGCTGTGAGCTGAGAGGTACATCTGTGAAGCAGGGCAGAAGGAGACCACCACACAGGCAGAGAGGAACAGAGCTTTACACCTGGTGTAAAGGCTTTAGCCCTTCCCAGACCAGGGAACCAGGTGGATTTAGAACAGCCATAACCCCAGCTGGAGTGGGTGAGGATGACTGTGAGTACCCCACAAGCCTTTTCCCCATCTCCTTCCCAATATTTTCACACATGCTGGAAGCGCCTCCCATATGCCAGGAGCCTGGAGGGATGACGGACATATTAAATTCTCACTGCCATAAGCTGCTTCAAAACACCTTTAAATCACAAGACTATTGAGAAGTATTCTTAGTGAGAGCCAGACCCTTCTTCTTAGTCAGAACTTTACATGGAGACAAGTTTGCTGGTTTCAGTTGGACACTAATGTTACTTATTTTGGTTTCTAAAAGTAAATCAGAGTTTTAATCTTAGAAACAGGCAACAAGGAAACCTTCCAGCCATCAAAGTGAGGTTTGACTCTAAAAGGAAGAAAGAACCCAGTTGTTCATAGGCAGCTTCAGAAATCAAAGAAGACAGAACCTCCATTTCCCCAGTCACCACCTTGCCAGCACTGCCTTGGCACCAGGCTCCTCTTCTGAAAATGTGAGTGGGTGGAGTTGTATTTGCAGGCTGGAGGGAGTTCCTGAGCTGACACACTGCCAGATTTGGGCCTTGTTAACTGTTGCTTTCGCTGGCAGATGCTGAGATTGTAACAGGAATATTTTTAATAATGGGGGCAAGGGGGAGGAAGAGAATTAAAAAGAGGTTATTTGATTAAGCAGCAACCCTGAAACAGTCTGTAAGTCACAGTTAAGAGAGAGAGATCTAAAAGATTTGCCAAGTTCAAAGGTCTTCATTATTCATGTTCCAATAGCTGACTTGATGGATTGTCTTTAGTCTGTATCCCTTTATTCCTTCCATCTCTCTTAAAGACAAATACTCTAAGACAAATCTCCAGATGGAGGGATAGCCTCTGTAATAGATTATTTCTTATTACTTTGAAATTGGTTAATAATTTACTAATTCAATTTCACTACTCCATCCCCCACTTCAATTAATCTTTAGAATATAGAGTAAATGCTGTTCTTTGTTCTTCCAGTACTAATGAAGAAAGAAACTAATGAGGAGACCTGGCCTTGATACCTTTCTAAAGATGATTTAGCTGCATAGTAGTCAATTTTTTTTTATCTGCTTTTATTTACTTCTGCTTCTTAAACACAAAATCCACCCATAAACCTGAAAGTTGCATAAGCTGGTTATGAGCCCAGTTTCAAGCATGCTACACAAGTCTTACCCTAGGAAAATTCCATTTCTTGTCGGAGTGCTACAAAAATCATGCACATTTATTCTCCTCCATCCTGTAGATAAATATGTTATACAGATACTTTATACATACTCAAATAAAACAAGATATAGCAACCTCTGTAGAGCAACTCAAACTCCTGTCTACCACTCTGGGAAGTGGAAGATTTAGCAGATATAGAGAGTAATTTATTTCTAACAAATTGTATCTGCAGCTCTGTGGCCATAATGCATTTCAAAGAGATTATTTTTAATCTCATCTGTCAGGAATTACACCAGCACTGTCAATTCAGCCTCCTGATATCCTTTGCAGAATATCTATTACCTTTGCTTTCTTACTTTTCTGCTATTGTTTTTTCCTTACCCAATCCCCCCCATCAGCACTCAGAAATGTTTCCAGCCCTGCCTGTAACAGCGTACCCAGGATATGCAAGAGTCTGTGATTGATGGCTGCTTGTCTGCCAATGCACAGGTGTGAATTAGGAAACCAGTCTGGACTCCAGCCAACAGACTTTTGTTCTTACAGTATGTTGTGTCATCAGTGGCAGGGGTTTGGACATAAACATTTAGGGCACCAAATGACACATTCTAGTGTCCAGATACTTTTTGCCAAGTGGCAGTTCACACCCCGGGGAGGACCAAAAAAAAAAAAAAACCCGAGTCTGTCAAAAAAACTAAAACCAGCAACATAAATAAGTTTACTTCATAGTAGCTGCCACTGATACTGAAGCAAACAGCCTTTTTGCCCACATCTCCAAGTTTGCTTAAGCCTGTTCAATTACAGAACAAGGGTAGAATATTAAGCCATTTAATAGATGAAAAAAAAATACTGTCCGTGCAATGAAGGGTAGAAAAGCTGCTGTTGAGCATGAGAGAAATCCTATCAGTCAGGCCAGGGCTCCTCACAGCAGGCTCTTGGCATCCTTTTCTCCATGAACAAGAGCACTCAGACCTGTGTCTGAGTTTGCTTCTGAGGGCTGTGTAAGCAAGCAGTGGCTGGAAGGCTACATCCAGGTCTGCTACAGGCAAGCAGCACTCATTAGTTTTTGTCTTGCTACAGGGGTGGGAGATTACCTGTGCATCTTATTTTCTACTTTGCCCTTGAGCATAAGGGAGGGAAGGGCTTGCTGTATGAAATTTGCTTAACAGATTCATAATTCTACTAGGCAAACACATCTAAACACCACAGAGCAGGTCCACAAATATATTAGAATTGTGAATTGTCACAGATCTTTGGCAGTAGGGGAGTAAGATTTTCCAAGTGCCTGAGTAAATTGATGCCTCCAAAAGCACCATAAACTGATCTATTGGACTTGACTCTGAGCTCCCTTTATTCCAGTGTAAATCTGGAGTAAGCCTGCTGAACTCAATAGAGTTATGCCAAGGCAAAGTCAGAATCATTTTCTTCACTTTTTTTTCCTTTACTCTGCTGCCTAATCCCATAGCTGCAACAAAACTGAAAAATCTATATATACAAACTACATTGGCCAGGCTATCTTATTGTGAAACTTACAGTATATCCCAACCTTATAAAAAATCATTCAAGTGTGACACTGTCCCCTCTCTTGCTTTTTTGATAAGTACAGAGAAAGGGCTGCCAATAGCACAGAAACTGGAAGATAAGAAAATAATATTTCACAGCAGTGGAAAAAGCATAACTGAATGGATATTAGGACAGGTAAATTAAAGAAATCCACAATACCTGGGTAATACATCCAGAACGCACGGCTACAGCACAGATGTTAAGGTAACTAAAGGATTCCCCCAATGGCAATCTTTGAGTTGCAGAAAGCAGCACAATTTCCACAAATGAGTTGCTTCTAAAAATCCGCTTCTATCCAATGGCTTAAATTGAAACATATTAAACTAATGAAAATAATCTTGTTGACTTCATCATTCAGTACATGAAGCTTGATGAATTTAAATAAAAGGCAAACTGGCAAAATACTGTCACTTTAAATAAACCCACCGTTTATCAGGTTGCAGATGATTGTACTGCATTTTTTCTCCTGTGTGACACTATATATTTAGTAGGGTGAATGTCATCTTTCTGTGGCATGGACAAAAAATAAATGGGCATCTTCTGAGATTAGCAGATGTTTAAAGCAAAACTAATGGCAGAATTTAGAAGTGGCACTGGAAAGGTGTTAGTCCTGTCCCTGCTATTTGAAAAATCTCCTAGTTCTTTGCCAACAAATTCCTAGAAAAAACGGTAATACTTCATTTCCTTATTAAAAAATCATATTAATATGCCTTTCATATCAACCTACGCTGTAAAGACTGCATGTAGTTTCAATACATAAATTCTGAGATCTGAAATGCAAATTTCATTTTTGAGGACACGACAATTTATACACAAATCTTCAAAGAGCAACTCTCCTTCTGACTATACCTAGCGGAGGAAGTACTCTTGACATCTGCTGTTCAGTGTCTTTTATAGTTTTTTTTCAACCTCAGTTTTGGAAACAAACCCTTTCAGGGTGTGGTACAATTGCCACCCAAAGTGCCACAGAGTTATGTAGTTTCACTGACACCTTAAACGTTGTATTCTCTATAGGAGGCATGTTCTTTTGCTTTGTTCTAAGCATACACATCACTGGATTCTTACCAGACACATGTCTCTGGGTTGGGAGACATCTTACTACAATAGATTTATTTCTATGAAAATATCTATTGACTTGGGGTATAGTAATAAATAAATAAATAAATAAATAAGGAGTTGAAACCCTTGAAAAGGGACTTAAAATTCTGCAATTATGTTATTATGTCCTGTTCATATGGTGGTAATGCCTAAAGCCCAATTATGCTGTAGGAATGAAAAGTTGGTGTCCAGAGGGCTCCTATTTGTATCACATCCACTGATGCAAGAAGTAGTGGTTCTCAAACTGAAGGCCTCCATGGACCTGAGAGGCTGTACAGCGTTTGCTGTGGTACTGATCAGTTGAGAGAAAGCTGCTTCCACAGACAGTTGCAAGGCCCTTCAAGGAGCAGCCTGGAAGCCTGGAAGAAACAGGAAATGTGGAGAAAGACCTTGTGTAGTGGCATTTACTAGGGAAGGAATGGGGGAAAGGAACTAACTGACCATTTTATATGCTTGGAGAAGATGGAATAAAAAAGTTTGGCTGACTGGACATACTCCCTGACAAAACTCAGGGAACCACTTGCAGAGAATTAAGTAAAGGAAGAAGAAATTGAAAAGGTAAAAAACAATCAGAGAATCATGGTCATACAAATATGGAGAAAGACAGTGCTTCAGGCTATTGGGAGAGGGAAAGAAAAAGTCAGAGGGGTAGAAAAACTACGATAAATTCTTTGAGAAAGAGTTGCAAACACAGCATTAAAGGAAGCTCCTCCTGCTCCAGTTCTAACTCAACAGAAATGTTGAACGAAGAGATTGGCAAAGAAATTTCATTACACCATGGATAAAGTTTTCCAAAGCATGTCTGTGCAACCGAAGAGGTTGTTATATTATACAATGTTATGTAATTACACAGTACCTTGTGTGAATGCTCTAGAAGTGAACCTTTTTCATAATATAAGTTTGGACTTATATTATCTGGAAAGGCTATTAATTGAAACAGAGACAGCATTTTTATCGTGGGACAGGAGTTCACAGGTAGGGTTATGCTTGTTTAACTGTATCCATATGGTTGCATTGATGTGAAGGGTGAAACATGTCTGTGTGGATAAAGTTTGAAATATCTAGCTGCCCTTCAGGCCATAGACATGATGTTCTTTAACTTAGCAAGAAGTCACATTCCAAAGACACCTTTATGATGGTATGGGAACAGAAAAAAACAGCAGAAGGTTGTTTAACAACAACTAAAAAGATATTTTACAGGTACTCAGAAATGTTTAGGTTTCCTGAGCTTATACTTCCATGTCAACAATTGCTGAATATGCTACATGGAACTTCCATGAATATGGATGAGAGAAAGGATAATGAAAAAGTGTTATGTGTGAAGTTTTAGTCCATGCTGTGAATACTTCTATAACCTTTGGCATAATCTGTGAGTTACCATGGTCTATATCAGGAAGAAAAAAATAGACAATCATGTTTAAGAAGTTTTGAAATTACTGGCTCTCTAAAGCTGGAGTTTTTAACAACTCACACTTTTCGTTTCAATTATTTACATGGGAAATGAAGAATACTTTATCACTCAATAAAGATAAAAACTTGATGATTCGGGTGTTAAATATACGTACTGGTTAACAATCAGATGCATGTTCTATTCTTTGCTTTCATGTACTGGTCAGACAAAAAGAGAAGAAAAGAATTGCAATACACTGGTTTCTCAAGAATGCAGCATCAGGGATCTGTAAAAGTCTGAGTGATTCTATTGCTTCCTTTTGAAGGTTCTGATAATAAGAAGGCCTAGGGAGAAAAATTGCAGTTGAAGACCATTGAAGTCTTGAACTGTAGTCAAGCCACAGAGTGAAATTACTGAGCCCTGAAAACCTCTCCTGATCCTTCTCTGTTGAGAAAAACCTTTTTAGATGAGGAGCCAGAGGTTGAAAGATTCAATTGAAATCCTCAATAAATACATTTTGTAAGAAGTTAGGACACGTCGATTTTTTTTCCTCACATTGATTTAGAAATCCACAAAATTGTAGCAGATGGGGAACATCTTATTTTTTAATAGAAAGAAAAAACTAGAATATTACCAATTCATCATATGAGCAAGCAAAGCAGACTTTCTTGTACTAACCCATCTGAGCCAGAAAGACACTTACTGTGACACGGATAAATATTTGAAGGTGCTGAAGGAAAGGACTGTAGGTGTAAATACTATTTATAAAGTGAGAAACCCTTTTATCTCAAATACTAGGAAAATTACTGTGTCCACTTATTACTGAGTTTTCAAATAGCCCATTCAGTACAACTGACCGACATTTTATATGTCTTATTGCAGATCTGCATCTCCACAATGAGTGATTTTCTATGGTCAATCTAACATTCTGGTGACCATATGATAAATACTGTCCTTTTTCCTCTGATTTTATCAAAGTGATAAAATCAAAGGCAGATGCATAAACTGTGAGCTGATTAATAAGCCATCTACATTAGTTCTCCTATCTGACTATTTTGTTTCAAGACAGAGACACTCTGAGGTTAAGCTTACACCAGAAAAAGCTGTTGGATAGCTGTCCAGGCAACACAGTTGTACAGACCAAATACAATGTCAGGAGGCACATCCTCTGCTGGCAAATCAGTCTTTTAGACTGGCTTTTACTGGGCTACACCTGGTGTTATTCCAGCATAGACATGTCATAACCTAACTATACATCAGCTATGGATTTGCTCCAGCAGTGGACATTGCCATTGGCCACTTAGTAGTAACAAATAAAAAACAAAAACAAGTTTAAATGTCAAGTTTTATTATCCTGCATGCTAGCAAGAGAAGAGAGGCAAAAGCAGTGTATTCACTGCAGTTTGACCCATTACTTCCAAGAGTCCGTTTGTCTGGGTCATATTGGCCTACATCTTCCATCTCTTCCAGAGCACTTGACAACAGGAATGCCATCACCCTGGGATCTTTCCAATGGCAGTACTGTTTGATGATAGTCTATTTACTGCTTAGTCTAGTATAATCCCTCCACTATCTGAGTTTCTTCAGAACCTGAGTACTGCTGCCAAGGAAAAGGGGTATGCAGAAATGGAAAGTTGATGATGATCAATAAAGTAACAGTTCCTGTAAACTGAAAAATAGGCAGAAACAGGGAAAACATCTGAGCTAGGGGAGCATGCACTGCCAGAAGAGAAGCCAAAGAGTCTGAAATACAGCAATCCAGGGAACCTAGATGAGGCTTTGAGCAACCTGATCTAGTGGAAGGTGTCCCTGCCCATGGCATAGGAATTGGAACTAGGTGATCTTTAAGGTGCCTTCCAACCAAATCATTCTATGATCTATGAAGAAAAACAGAGCCAGCTACTGCAAGCCCAAAGGAAGCAGAGAGCCCACTGGAAGCACAGAGAGGCAGCATTCTGAAGAAAAGGATATCAATCCATCAGGCAAGAAAAAGGAAATGACAAAAAAGTCTAATGGATAGCTATAAGGGAAGTCTGAATGTGGACCTCTATTTATACTTGCAGTGTAATTCCAGATAAACATCATTCTCTTTTTTTACAGGATGGAAAATGAAGATCAGAAATACAGAGTCAATGCCAGAAACACAGACAAGGGAGGCACCACCTCTCTCTCAGTCTTGATTGCTAAGTAATAGCTATAGATTGGACAAATGGAGAAAGCAGTAAATCATTGTATCTTCAAGGTAAAGCAATTCTAAGACTCAATCTTATCACCTGGAAGTGAGGCAGAAGCCCCTGGAAATATATCTCATGAAACTTCTTAAGAGGCTGTGAAATTGAATTGATCTAAGCATCTCCGGTTTTTCAATTACCAAAATGAACCAGACCATATACCAGGAGATGTACAAAAGGAGCACAGTAGAGGCAGAAGATATGTACAGTTATATGCAGCTATACTTCTCTGCTTAAGCTTTTGGAATCAATTGCCAGTTGATGTCTACACCTGTAGGGGTTCAGCCAGGACTTTAACAAGGGAAAAACTTGCAACAGATCTCAAGTATTTCTGTCCACACTGACAGTCTCCCAGCAAGGCCTTCAGGTCTCAGGACTAATCTCAAACAGAAAAAAACCAAGTAGTAAATAGTAAGAGTCTGACAATGAGACCTAAACTTTTCCTTCACAACAAAGTCCTCTTTTGTACTGGAATAAAAGGAGAGGAAACAAGACTTTTTCTGCTTATGGACCCTTTTATTCTTCTGTAAGGAACTGAAAAAGATATAATTCTAAGTACTAAGAGCTGTATTGTGTGAGAAAATTACAGCAAGGGAAGTTGGACAGCATTTTTAAGTTATGGCAAGATAGTTGTGAACAGGAAACCAACGGGTAAAATCACTGTCTTATGTCACATACATAAGCCACTTGCGTTTTCTTTGTTATGTTTTGTCTCATTTGAATGAAATTTCTTCCTCTTTTGGAAGAGTTTCTGTCTAGCTTTATTCAAATAGTTGTAGCCTAAGTCCTGAGCTCCTTGCCACCTCACCTTGTACCACATGGTCACACAGAAAGGACAAAGGGTGCCATCGCAGGACTGTGTGAGGTATCACCATGTTTCTCACTTTGCCACTGTCACTTGCAAGTGTGACATTACCAGCAAGCTGACATTAGGACAGCCAAAGAAATGATAATTTCTTTCTGCTCCCCACAAAAGGTCTGATGCAAAACTTAGTGGAATTGCTGGAAATATAAGGTGCTTTGCCTCAGACCCAAACAGACCAGTCAGAAATAATTCTTAAGAAGTATTTGGAACTGAGATGGTACAAAAGGACTAATCTGAGTCACCTTCCCTTAGCAGAAGACTCAGAGAGATTTGAACTGGCTACCCTCTGTTGTGAATTAAGCTCAAAGCCCCAAAGGCAACTCGATTCCAGTCATCTATCTTTTCAGCCTCCTCCAAACTCAATCCAGAGGGAAAAGTGACTAGTCCTATTCAGTTGCTACACTGACCTAGTGCCATCGATTAAAAAAGCTTGGGGCACAGGGAAAATGAATAATCTGGGTCAGTTTTTCTCTGCAAGTCCTTTGCACAACTTGGCCAAGAACAAAAACAAACAAACAAACAAAAACACCCTACAAAAACTAAAGAGACAGGAAGAGGAAGCACTGATAAGAAGGAAAGCTCACCCAATGAAGTGCACACACTTTACAGGAAAGAAATAGAAGCAGTAGTGTTTTGTCAAAATTCCCAAAGTGGGATGAGATTAATTAGAGGAAGTAGTTCTTCTATTTGGTGGAAAAAGAATCATGTACTACACTCTCTTCCCTTTTTTTCTGTGCCCATGGAGAGCTGAGAGGCCAAGCATGGAGGAAGAGCAAGCTGCAAAAATATTTCTGGGTATAGAAGTTGGCCCCTTGGCTCCCTCTCTCTCCAGTGCTCTGGGTATGGCATGGATAACAGAGGAGAACAGCCCGTGGCTGATCCTAGCCGTGACCTAGGAGGTGAGTCATAAAATGGGAGTTGCCACTGTAACAGCTGCTCAAGCACTGACATTAGGAGGTGCTTTCAGCAAAAGCATTTTTGGGTAGGCTTCAAAGTAAATAACCACTGCTGCTGGTTATCATATTATTTCTTTGAACAGGGTTACCAAGGATTGTGTGCTACAGAAAAGGTTAATCTACAGATTAAACCCTCCGCCCCCCAAGATTACTAATATAATGTAGCAAAAGTGCCTATGTGATTTTGTAGCAATATTTACATTTTCCCTGTCCCGTATTACAGAACTGAAGGGCTTTCATTATAAATATCAGTTGTCTCACTTCACTTTGCTGAAGGTTTCCTGTGACAATAGGAAAGGGCCGGAGTTTTGTGGGGGTTTTTTGTTGGTTTTGTTTGTTTGTTTGTGGTTTGTTTTGTTTTGTTATGTTTTGGTTTTTGTGGTGAAAATGAAGATTTTCTGTTTTAGAAGAGCTATTCCATATAAGCAGTGAAATTTATTAATTAAGCCTGGTCACTTTGCTCTCTGTCCTCACATCTTTTGCATTTGTCACCTGACACATAGCACCATACTGCCAGCCCCATCCTCCACAGCCCCCTGGGTCAGTTAGGAAAATGATGACAGAGGGGCTCATGACAGTTTTCAGGAGCTGAATTCTGACCCTGTTTTGTCAATGAGGGGCATGAAGTAATCAGGTCATCCACTTTTATCTAAATGCCAGTTTTCATGACATTTATTATGTGTCATCAGGGCCATGGGTGGTGGTGGAGATGCCACAGCTCTACAGTTCCTAGAAAGCAGGATGACCATAGTTTCCCAAGTGTCATTCCCATAGGTCAAACTGGACAGGTTGTCTCTGCTAGCAAACTGTTTTTGGAAGAAAGTTTACTGAAGCCTAATACACAATACTACAGGTAATAAAGACTGAAGAGCAGGGTTAGCAGAAAAAAAAAAAGCCCCAAAATCAGAATCCACACACGAAGACCACTTAAGCATGACACTGCAGTGGAATTCCTTCTGTTATCAGGGCGACACTCGCGGTGTCACTGGGGTATTAATATCTAGCACACTGCGTGGCTCAAGCAGGAGACTAGGCAGCAGATTTGGGGAGTGTAGATAGATTAGGGATTGTACTGGGATTGGCCCCGGGGAAATAAAGTGCTGCTGAGATGTGTGCAGAAAATAGGTGAGGGAGGAGAAAGAGAGAGGTAAGGAGAGAGAAGCAGCAGATGCAAAAGTCCCAGGATGCAGAGGAGAGGGAGACAGAGAAAAAGGCTGTCCCTGCAAGGATATCCACTCCAGGGGTACCTCTGGCTTGAAGATTACAGAACACAAATGGGGAAAGGCCAGTGCCATGAGCAGATCCTTGCATTGAGTCACAAAGTGTGAAGCTGCTGTCCGCACGGTGGAAGGGCTCAGCAACCCCAGGCAGCCCGGCTGACAGCTGACCCCAGATGAAGCCACGGGCACCCCACTACTTGACCCCAGCCCGAAGGGTTTCATCCCCACTCAAGCCTTCGCCCTGGCTAAGGGGCAGGCTCTTCTCGGGGGGCAGCTTCACACCACCGGTCCCGCCGGCGGGCAGGCCGCCGGGTCCCGG